>CACRXP010000029.1:1494017-1508675 GCA_902702965.1 Spirometra erinaceieuropaei | reverse complement strand
TTGCGTAAGGGCGCTATACCGGCGTGTTGAGACGCACTGCAGTGAAATGGAAGACAAGGTTGCTGAATTACAATATCTTCGACGGGTAATGAGAGCCAATGGCTACCCGCGCAACTTTGTCAACCAGTGCATACGAAAAGGGGTTGCACACAGGCCGGAAGCAACCAATAGGCGCGAATTCATGAGGCCAAAAGACCCGCTGCCACGGCAGAAAACGTCTGGAGTCGTTTACCGGATCTGGTGTAGTTGCGGAAATGGCAACTTTGTCGGACAAACTGGGAGATTACTCCGTACGCGACTTGCCGAGCACGCAGCAGCAGTGAGGCGGGGAGACGCTAACTCTCAGGTGGCGGCACACTCGACGGGACCCGGCCATATTTTCAAATTTCAAGAGGCCGAAATCATCGCAAGGGGTGACAACCGCGTGAGCCGCGAGCTGCTCGAGTCATGGTTCTCAGGCCCGCTATCCATCAACAAACACAATGACCTCCCGGTGGCCTATTCCGTATTGCGATTTTCCCTGGGCAGGAGAATCAGTCACGTGGGGAGGGCACGGGTGAGCAATTATCACGGTGACAGTGAGCCAGTTTGCCGAGCAATCGTCACACCAGCATCGAGCACGGATGACGAAATCGGGGCAATTAACGACTCGGACTCGGACAGACAAGCCACCAACGCATCAATTACGACCCCAGCGGCGATTGTGAGAACTGTTAATTGCAGTGCGCATACGGTCCCACGGCAGCCACGTGCTATAAATACTGCACTCCTGGTGCCACCTTCACCTCTATCTGCGAATGTCTCTGATGATGGATTCGAGTGAGAATCCGAAACGTCAGGCAAATAAACTTCTTGTCCCAGTGATCGCATCTTCATCTTCTGAAATGCTACCTGGGACTCGCCTGTTCGCTTCTATCAGCAATCCTCGTCAGTGTACGTTATGGACCAGTGGATGTGATGGTTTACCTACCTGTGGGTTTTTGCCGTACCAGTTACCCACGTCCTCTACCGTCCCCGGTCTTCTCGACTGAGTACTGATATTAGTTCCAGATGGGGGAGTGAGTGCAATAGATGCTGCACAAGTCTACTAAAAATATAAACTAATTCACTCACGAGTCACCGTCCCTGTTCTCATCCTGCTCTACAGCACAGGGTGGATGCTGTCAAAATCGACAGTCGAACTGTCAGGCATATATCATGAACGACAAAAATGTGGCCGACAATAAGGTGTGCCGGATCTCTAAACTCACCCCCAGACGAAGGGACGTGTAGGGATCTTCCGGAATAGGTTCCGGTTCGTTTACTCGAACTCCCATCTTACGCAAAAAGTTTTCTGTAAATTTGTCGCAAGCCACCAACCGAATCTTCCTGCCGTAGAGCTCCAAGTCGATGCCCACATTGAAGTCGTGAACGGTATAGAATAGGTGGTCGTTTGGCGGTGGTTTTGCTATGCGATGCCTTTTGACAAGAGTCCCTTTAAAGATTTCAGAAAAAATTATATAGTCAAGAGAAAAAATAAGTCTACGCTTTAACTTAAGTAAGGGCAGTATTAAGTTTTTTTGCCACGTAAAAAGGACATGGGAACAGGATCGCCCCAGTCATAAATAAAGTTGGATCAGCGAAAAAATTCGGAAAGAGCAGAACATTCTCGTGTCTTAGCCCAACAGTAACCCTAATATGCAACTAAACCGTCGCCCTAATTTCGGCCCAAACTCTACTCCAAATCTTAACTTTGCGGTTAACACCAGCCCCCACTTTAACGCAACACTTGATCCTGACTAATCGTGTCGTCAGCTCTAAATCCAGCCTCAAACCTAGTCCTTAACCTAAACCCAACCTAAATACCGAAGCTAAGCCTAATTCCATTAGAAGATGGCCCAAAGCCGCCCATATTGCAAGCGGTTCCTTTTCGCGTGTCCTGTTTAGGGGGCCATGTAAGTCAGTTCCACCAAAGTTCACCTTAAATACTAATCAGGCACTGTGCTGAATTTTCTCTTTTGGCGAGTGTAGGCTCTCAAGGAACACAAAAATATTCTTGAGCCTGACCATGCGGTTTGAAAAAAGCAGAAAAAATCAAGCAAAACAGGCATTTAGAAGTTACTAGAAGTTACTCGAGGCATCTCGGTGTGGTAGATGCGCAGTCCCAGCATCAACACTCCGATGTTGATTCTGTGAATTTATCACACAATGGTTACATCTCGAAACAATCAAAAAAGGCGGATAATATCTGCGAGTGGGATGTGAGACGTTTATTCAACTTTCTGCTTTTGAGGACATGGTAACTAGTTCCGAAGTGGTAAGCACAGACACTATTGTCCGTCCATCCGTCACAACAACAGAACAACTCGGTCTTGCGCGACTTGTTGTAATATCCTCTTGCTAATCACTTGTAGATCAAGCTAGTGAAATAGCTGGATTTAAGTCCTGAGGTCGTGGTAGTCACTCCTGCATTTCAATCCATCGACAACGCAACCACAAGATCATACGGACCCTTCTGCGCATGTGTGCATTGGCACCTGCATGTACCCCCGTGTAGCATCCTCTTGTCGCCCAGTTGGTGTGAACTTGCTGAGGAGTCTTAACGCGCCTACAGCTCACACAAGCCACGAACGCTGCTTGAGGCACGCGCCACGGGCCATTCGTTTGCTCCGCCCCACCCACGTCTCTCCGATTTCTGGCACGGGAACATCCTGTAGGCAACAACCAATCACGGCTTTATAAAGTCACCTGCTCATAACGCGGGTACCGCGCCCTCCGACGACTGTGTACGTAGCATCCCAAATTAATGCCAACTCTACCCTGTTTCGTTAACAATATCTGGCAAAAGGACATTTGCGCCTTGGAGCCCGCATTGCATCACTGCTTAAATTGGCCGTCCTCGGCGGAATTGCTAGTTCTGGCGGGGGGTTAGCAGTGTACAACGCCAACCGATACGCAGCAAGAGAGAGAGCGTCCTCGAATTAAAAGACAGACGGGTAGCAGTGCACGAGCGGCTGGTAGGTAGTGTTTGCAGGCTTGTCTGTCTGGAGTAGGCATGGGTTGAAGGACTGTCAGTCGGCCAATAGACGGACGGCGCCACTTCAGTGGGTACAGGCATACAAATGGCAGTGCGTGGACGAAGTAGGTGGGAGATTTCAACGACAGTGCAAACATGCAGAGGAAATAGCAGCCTGGTGGTTGTGCGCTACAAAATAACGTGGTGAACAAAGTCATCCACACGCGGAAATACCGTGAGACCAAACCACCCGGGACATCAGCGCATTAGCTCGAGGAGCAGTGAAGCTTCTGACTCATGAGATGGCATTATCCATCAGGAGTATCGGATAGTCTACATTTTGCCGATCATTAAATCATAAGTATCATTCCTCATGACGTCTAAGCAATAAAAATGGGCTTTTATTGTCGGAACTATACCTTCTGCCATAATTATGGAAGATCTCTGAAAGCTGTCATAAACGGCATAAAGAAACTTCCATTTGGACATACAGCGCTCTATTTAATCCAGATATTACCCATGTTGCAGCGGGAAGACTCTCCAACGAACTGGAGACATGTATCATCTGACGTGAACCAACTGAGGAATGCAGGGGTTTTCGGAGAAACGACTTGTCTCTTGAAAGGAAGGATTCCTCCTCGTCAGGTGGGTTGCCTATTAAGGCGACAGTTCGACCGCCGATTCCGACGATGTCCACCGTGTGCCACACAGCAAGCTGCAGCAAGCACGAGGACTTTCACGTGAATTAGTTTGTAGCGATGGTAGACTTGCGCAGCATCTACCGCACACCCTCCTTCCTACTTCCCACCTGATCTCGGTGTCAAGGCAGAGTCAAGAAGACCGGAGGGCACAGGTGGCTGGCGCGGCCGGACCCGCACCTAGGCGCACCACCACACCCTCTGGTCAAAAAACCTACGTTTAGCCAGTACTTTTTACCGGCAACAACGACAATACCCCAACAGGAATCAGAAGGATGAGGATGACTGGGCAGCCATGTCCACCACCTGCATGCACAGCTGAAGCACAAATGCATCTACCGGCAGGGAACCAGGTGTCAGAGAACCGCCAGCGCATGCTAGGCTGCGAGCGGTACGTTTCCAAAGGGACCATTTAAAAAAATCTTGCAATGATGAATAACCATAGCTTCATATATACAGCAGGTGGGCTAACTCATGAAATATCAACTGAAATTCCAAAGTGCGTTTTTGATTCGATAAGATTAATTAAATAGGCTTGTTAAACTAGTCAGCCTGCAACATAATTCTGTAATATTTCAGTTACCTCAGGACACCGGCTTTAGTATGAACAAACGTCTTTCCGATTGAATACAAAAACTACACTCTGTAAAAAATGATTGCTTATGTAACATGACTTTTTTTCATTGATTTCCGATGTCCCTAAAAGTCCAATTATATCTCAAGGAAAAAATGCATACAAATGTTAATTTGTTTGCTCATTCGGTAGATAATGACATGTTCTTCTAATTTTATACTCGAAGGTCTCTTATTGTGAGACTTTTAAATACCGTGAAATGGCCGTTCATAAATCGTCATATCTCTGCATTGACCTAAGTGGATTGTAAAGTTAACAATATGGAGCAAATCAACTGTTTAATTTTATGAACCCTATATGGTCTCTCTCTATTACCGTAGAGAAATGTATGGTTTTCCGTACGCGGAATATATACGGCTTATAGTTTGAAAACCCTGAATCCAAGCGTAACGGTAGAGTGGGTTCAAAATTATTCGGGAATTGGAAAAGTTTTGAAAACCGAATTATACCCTTCCTTCGAGTATAAAATTAGAAGAAGACTTTCTTTTCTACCGGATGAGCAAAAGAATGGATATTTTATGCATGTTTTACATGAAATATAATTGGATTTTAGGGCATCGAAAATCGAAGAGAATAATTCATGCTACATAAGTAATAAAGTTTACAGAGTATATTTTTCGTATACAGCCGCAAAGAAGTTCGTTCGAAAGCCAGCATCCTGAGATAACTGAATTATTATAGAATTATACTGCAGACTGTTTAGTTTTTCAACCATATTTAATTAATCTTTTCGAAACGAAACTGCATTTCAGAATTTCGGTTGACATTTCATGAGTTAGCCCACCTACTGTATGAGTGAATGATGGGGTGTTACGATCAGATTTATTTGCCATCACTGAACAGGAGCTGCAGATTTCGATGCCAGAGAACCTTGGAGAGTCTAACCTGAGGCCACAGACCACAGATTTCTGGCCGTTTGAAACCTAACTAAGCTTAATTCGCAGCATAGCGGTTGCATCCATTGGCTTAATTGAGGGGTGGCGTTCTGTAATTGTTGGATTCCAGAATTGACGTAACACCCCACCATCCGGGCAATTGGGAAAGAGTGGACTTCCTGAAGTCTACTAAGCAGCGTGTAAGGTCTCCTTGAATAACAGGCGGCATTTGCCATGTTCTACAACCACTGTGGCCTGCGGACTTTTCATGGTTAACTTGGTTACTAAATGGATACCCAGCCAGGTTTATCGATACCACCGCTGAATGGGTCGTGAGTGCTTAACTGTCAGTCTATGAAACCTGCTTATTTCGAAGATGGTCGCCACTGAAGGACGTTACAGCTCCAGACATGCATGAATCACATCCCCTTCAGCGGGAGTGAGTGCATGTGTGCATTTCGACGAAAGTATTGGATATGAAGAAATTGAAAATGGGAAGGTAACTGGAATAATGACTTCAAGTCGAAATACTTTCAGAGATAACTCGCATCGCGTCCATTCTCACCCTATGTACATTGAGTGACCTATCTCTTGAAATGTTGGCTGAAATTCTGAAATGCGTTTTCGATTGGGAAGGATTACTTGGTAATACTGCTTATCTTGCGGCATACTCTTATAACATTTCGGACTCGGCAGGATGTCGGCTTTTAAATGCACTTCTTTTCAATCTCCTGTAGAAAGCGTGCTCGATAAAAATGACTACTTAAGTAGCATGCATTTTTCCCATTTATTTTCGTTGGTCTTGGAGATTCAAACATATTTTATAGAAACCATAGACAAAAAATTGCTTTCTTTTAGGCAGTCAATAGAGAATCACGTCTTCTTTATATTTTATACATAAGGAAGGAGTATAATTAGGTTTTTAAAAAGTTTCTAATTATGAGACTTTTTAAGTCCGCGAAATGTCCATTCACATAGCATCGTACCTGGCCGTTTATGACAACTCCTCATGAAATGTACAACATAGTCCGCATCCATTGCAACATTTTATGGATTCTGTATGATATCTCTTTAATGGCATAGAAAAATATGTGATTTTCTTTACGCGGAACGCATGCATCTTGTAGAGGGAAATCACTAAGCGCTAATACAACGAATGATCAGGCTCCAAATTATTCGGAAATTAGAAAACTTTTTTAAAACCTAATTATACTCCTTCTTAAAGTATAAAATATAAAGAAGACGAGATTTTCTATTGATTGCCGAAAAGAAAGCATATTTTGTTTGTGGTTTCTATAAAATATATTTGAATTTCCAAGATCATCAAAAATAAATGGGGAAAATGCATGCTACTTAAGTAGTCATTTTTTACTGAGCACGCCTTCTATAGGAGATTGAAAATAAGTATATTAAAAGGCCGACATCCTGCCGCGTCCGAAATGTTATAAGAGTATGTCACAAGATAGGCAGTATTATAACCGCGACCAAGTAATCCTTCCTACTCGAAAACGCATTTCAGATTTTCAGCCAACATTTCATGAGATAGGTCACTCACTGTATGCAGTCTTGAACCCTAAGAACGAGCAGCACTGTGGGGCCTGTTGGACGTTTCAGAGACGAGACACTATGCTGCATCCGCCACTGGGCTCGATTTCACCTTAGATGGCTTCACTCGAACTTGGTCCTGGTATGCGATGAGAGAGATAAGACAGCGAGGCCAAGCCTGTGGGTAATGTCCTCACTTTATTAATTCTGACAATCATTTGAGCAATCACACCACTCGTGCAGAAGCGAATTGGTAGCTTGTCTACCGGCTGCATAACTACGGTAGTTGGGCTAACTCATTAAATGTTAACGCAAATTCGGAAATGCGTTTTCGTTTTGAAAAGATTAATTAAGTAGGGTTGTATAGCTAGTCAGCCTGCAGCATAATTCGGTAAGGGTCGGGTGAAAGACCCAAAGCATATGTGGCATACAAAGAGTTCCTATTATAATTATTTAAGTGGGCTTTAGTCCAGCACGATTATTTCGGTTTGGTATTTCATCGTACAAGGTTGACTTTTCTGTTGTAAACGGTCTGGTGGATTGTTAACAATGACCTCAGCTCAGAGAGCTGAGAAGCGATCGTTGTAGACGCTTAATGTTTATTTTAATTAATTGTCCTGCCCAGTTTGCTGTAAATCAATGCATCAAATTTTTCCGCTCGAAAAACGACTTTACCGGTTATCTATACTTATTTAGCCACTCCTCTTTGCATACATAGGCCCCGCCCGTAAAACCCCTACTTCCAACTTCCCCGTAAGACAGGCACCTTCGGCTAGTCGTGTGCGTGTCTGGGGAACTTCGCCCGATTGTTACCCATAATTCTATAAGATTTCAGTAACTTCAAGACGATGGCTTTTGAAAGAACTTTCTTCCGACTGTATACGAAAACTACACACTTTAAAAATGACTACTTAAGTAGCATGATTTTTTCTCATTCATTTGCAATGTCTCTAAAAGTCCAACTATATTTTATGGAAAACCTGCATAAAAATATTCATTTTTCCACTCACTCGATAAAAAAATACGTCTTACTGAAGTAGTCATTTCCTACAGAGTATACGTTTCGTATGCAGCCGGAAGGAAGTTCGTTCGAAAGCCAGCATACTGAAATAACTTAAATATTATAGAATTGTGTTGCAGGCCGATTAGTTTTACAACCCTACTTAATTAATCTTTTCGAAAAGAAGACCCATTTCGGAATTTCGGTTGAAATTTAATGAGTTAGCCCCCTTACTGTAGGTGTGAGCTGCAATGGCTAATTTTTATTAGGTCCATTCTTTGTAACCCTCTTCTAGTCTACTTAAGGAATCTTGGCCCAACTAGGATGACTAGTCCGCACGTGAGCGAGGTTCTTTAATGGGGCTGTGTATACCATCAGGCAGTATGAAAGCGAGGGGAGTACGAGAAGGGAGTCAGACGGCTTGTACGCTTTTATCGGGACATTGGTCATCATTAATTAGACAATAGCGTCCGTGATCACACTTAGGAAAAATGAATGTAACTCTACGCACCAAAGATCTCGCCTGCGGTGCAGAGGCTTTTTTATACGGAGTACTTAGCTACTGGGTAGAGAAAAACTGCAAGTGACTTACCTTGAGGAAGGCCCGAATTCCGAATTCTTGGCTCTATAACCTGAATTCCGTCATCCTCGAGGTAAAAGAGAACCTTGCACTGTCTGACGCGGTATACCTCATCGCGTCGTTCGTTAACGGTCTCTTGGAAGTACCCGTCAAACGACAAGACCTTAAGTAAAATGCGAGTACAAGAAGAATTAAGTAGGGTGTGGATGCAGGCAGTGTTCAGGAAGAAGCTCACAGATCGCTTCGTTCTATTTAATGCTGAAAACCAATTCGTCAGACATGCAAAAACACAACTAGAAAGTGTAATTTACGTATTATTGTGGAGTGAATTTGGCCACATTTTTTCCATGAGTCTGCAAATGCCGGATGTGCGAAAATCCCCTAGGCATGGTATGCCTAGACAGCTCTTCATCTTATGTGTGGAAGCCGCTTAAGGAAACGTTTGGACCAAGTCAGGTTTATTGCTTGAAGCCAAGGTAGACTAAGAGTATAATGCACATGCATAACGCAAATAATCGAAATGCTGTTGTCCGCGGGCGAGGATCCCCTCGACTCTGTTTAATGACGGACGCGCGGGCAAAATGTCAAGTCCTCTAGCTGGTTGCGCCTATTACAGTAGATGTGCTAACTTATGAAATGTCAACCATAATTTCGAAATGCGTTCTCGTTTCGAAAAGATAAATTACGTAGTGCTGTAAAACTGATAATGATACGGCATAAACCTATAATGATCCAGTTTCCTCAGGGTGTCGGCTTTCGAAAGAACTTATTTTTGGCTGCATGCAGGATCTATACTCTGCAAAAAATGACTACTTATGTAGTGAGAAATTTTCTCATTGATTTTCGATGCTCTTGAAAATTCAATTATATTTCATGGAAACATGCATAAAAATATTCATTCTTTTACTTATTCGGTAGAAAATCACGTCTTCTTCCAAATTTATACTCAAAAGAAGACTATCATTCGGTTTTAAAAAACTTTTCTAATATCCCAATAATTTTGAGCCCGACCTGCTGTTACAGTTACATTCATGGTTTCAAAACTACAAGCTGTATATTTTCCCTGTACGGAAAACCATGCATTTATTTACGGTGCTAAGAGGAGACCATATGAGGTTCATAAATTAAGCAGTGGATTTGAGCAATATTGTTAACTTTACAAGCCACATTCGTAAATGCAGATACATGACGTTTTAATGGACGGCCATTTAACGGTATTAAAAAGTCTCACAATAAGAAACTTTTTTTAAAACCGAATTGTAGTCTTCTTTTGAGTATGAAATTAGAAGTAGGCGTGATTTTCTACCGAATAAGTAAAAGAATGAGTATTTTTATGCATGTTTTCTATGAAATATAATTGCATTTTCAAGGGCATCGAAAATCAATGAGAAAATCGCATGCTAATTAAGTAGTCATTTTTTGCAGAGTATAGATCTTGCATGCAGCCGAAAATAAGTTCTTTCGAAAGCCGACACCCAGAGTTAACTGGATTATTGTAGATTTATGCTGCATCATGATGAGTTTTACAACATTACTTAATTTATCTTTTCGAAACGAGAACGCATTTCGGAATTATGGTTGACATTTCATGAGTTAGCACATCTACTGTAAGTGTGAATTGGACTTCCCATTAATTCTAAATTTTCGATGCAAAGTCATCCAGCGCTCGTTTGACTGAACAACATCCGTACTTAACTGCGCTATAAAGATACTAGTCAAGTCGCAGACCGTGAGGAAGTCCAGGTCCATTCAGACTGGCGAACCAATCAGCGCCCCATTAAACAGACAACGGAAGCAGTGATGGTAGAACGCGTCTTTCTAATACGACGACTTGGCTGAGTCAAAACGCCTTCTGCAGTTACTGCCTAGACGACCCTCATGCTCCAGACTTTTGACGGTTGCATCCAGCCGTCTAACCTTATCCTGTGATCAGAAAGAGATCTGTTCTAGTAAAACCCGCAAACTGTTCGGAAACTCACAGGCGAATTGAATAAAATGAGAAACAGTCAGAAACAAGGGGTTATTTCTGACCTAGTTGCTGTCGATAGTCAGCCTTACTCAACCCTAGGTTTCGGAAGCCTCTAAGGTTTTTTTGGTTAATGGGCGTTGGTTAGTCCAACGCTGCAACTACTGAGCCAAGAGTTCGTTTTTTCATTGTCGATTTTGGTTGGATATAGCACACCCCGTGACCTGATCAGTGATTGCCCCTCTAATATAGTTAATATTATCCAATAAAAGTCCATAGGACAATGATCTTGGTGATTGGAAAGTTAGATTTACTAACACACAATAACCCAAAGAACCCCGTTAAGAGCCCCACGCTCCCTGAAACCTGGGGCCGGGTAACGCCGACTACAGACAGCAACTAAGTCAGAATGGCCATTTCAGTCCGATTGTCATTGTCTGCACTATCATATATATAATATGAGTCACTATATGACTGCCAGCGGCGGTTGGTTATCAAGAAAACCACTCTGAAATTTGATTTACAGACTACTGAACCGACATCTGTGATTAAGACTACTGACAGCTACAGTAGGACAGCATTTTCTGATAAGTGATATTCGCTGTTTTTTTATGGACTCCAAGAGAGAATGTGCAAGATCCGCTGTGTTTATAAACTTGGATTTGATGAGTTTGTTAAGAAACACAAGGCCCATGGTAAAAAAAGTAAACACCAGAGCGTAAAAATCTGTGAGAAAAAAAGGACGTCTTGACTTGATGCTGCCCTAGAAACACAGGACGTAAATTCTAAAGCTGAAGTTTGACTCCACCAAACCGGCATACCGTTCCACGAATGGGTCGTACAGTTAGTATAACTTAGTTTGGTGGTGAGCAACAGTTTTCCATGTCGCAATGTCGCCGTGATTTGTGGCTTACTTGTAGGTAGTCAGTTCCACAGATATGTGCCGAACTATGCGTGAAAGTATAACTGGCGCGTCGTTCTCAATCGCTTACGAATCACAAAAAAAGTCTGTTATTCAGACAAATAACCTTCATTAATTCAAAAATCAAATGCTTTCAGGTTCTCTCGTAATCCATAGCTAAGACGATATTCAACCGCCATGGAGCGGTATTTGCGTCAGGCTTCGACGATAGAGTTGGCAAAAAACTGGTGCTTTAATCTAAGAGATCGTACGGCCGTTTAATAAGAGCCCTCAATCCGGTTGATTGTTACGACGAAATTCGTATGCAGTTCAGGGCCATCTTGTGGACTTTGACGTGAATGGGCACATATCTAAAACCTTTTTGCAATGCGGCAATTAATGAAACCACTCTGGGTAGCAATTTGAAGTGCGAAACAGGAAAACAACAATAAGCGCACGAAACGTGTTCAAATAGGAAAGAACATAGAAGATGCGTTTGCTGGAACAAGAATGCAGCTCGAACCCATCATCTGAAACAATCGCAAAAAAGATAATGAACGAACGGGGAGCTGTCAGACAATAAACGTCAGTACTCGCGCTCATCGATGCTTGAAGCCAAGATAGACTAAGAGTATAACGCACAGACGAAGAAGCCAATGGAATACAAAAAAATCGAAATGCTGTTGTCCATGGGCAAGAATCCCCCTCGGCTCTGTATAAAGACGGGCCAGTGGGCAAAATGCCAAGCCACCTAAATGGTTGGCATTTGATGTGAGGATTTCTTGTTGGCCCGTACCCGGATCGTTAATGGCCGCAGCTTCATCAACATTATTGATTATGCATGAATTATCCCAAATGATTAAGTTGTATGTTTTCACAAAACTGTCACCGTCCTCATTTCTTCTTATATTATACTGGATGGTTTGACAGACCCTCGATCGTCCGATCGGGCGTCTGTCAAACCATCTTAAGCAGTTAGTGCTGATTGTCTGTAAAGCCATTAGGATAAGACAACTGTTTACTGACGATTATTCATCCAGTTCATATATTTGTTCATATAAACATATGGGATCGACATATATTTTAAAGAAGTGCTCACAATAAACATATATATGCTTTTGACTTATGAATAGAGGAATTTTAAAGTGAAATTAAATATGTGCTGCAAGTTACACCTTGGTTCGCAATATACGGGAGCATTATTAACATAAATAAGTATATATGCTATATACGTATATAACATATGTTAAATATATTATATTATTATATTATTATTATTATATATTATATATATGCGTAGCATGTGGTTATAACCACATGCTACGCATATAAATAACATATATGTATGACGAACTTTCAAGTAAATGACACTGAAAAGCAGCACTTGCTTGTTTATCAAAGGCCACCCACGCAGGAACACTTGAACCATCCCCGGTCGGATAATGACTTGTTGGTGGATCGATTCTCTGTCCTGGAAGGGGCTCGCCACCAATTCCGGGTTTATTATCACCAAAAAGATAGCCCACACAATTTCTTTTTGTAAGATATTGAGAAAGGTGGAATTTTTCTTGACCGATCTTAAAGGTATGTTTGTCCTATATGATTTACCCTCTTATTAAAAACGTTGCCTGGTAAAAACGGCAGGGCCATGCTCGTAGTTGCAGATTTCTTATAGCGCGGTATACGCTTTGTCCTGGCAACAGTTAATTGAACAGTCTGTCCTCAAAGGCTCAAAGCATGCACATATTAGACGCTTTCATTTGATTCACCTGCTTGACCTTTGTGCACCCTATGTTAAGGTGAGCACCAGACAAGAGGACTTGAACGGCAGCCGCGGCAATCGTCACCGAAATGACTGAGCAGGACAATAAGTTAGTGATAAAAGGGCCGAGAGTGAGTCGAAGGGCCGCTAACAGAATGCAGTCAGCAAAAGCACCAAAGTCGGACGAAGCAAATGCGTATTTCGATAAGTCTCTTCCTCTCAATACAAACGAATAAAGACAGTGTGGTTATATTGCGGCATATGTTTGAGAAGTTATAATTTTGAAAATGTCAAATATGTGAGCGTGCGGACGACGACATATAAAAGCTTCAAGTTGATACCTGCCTATTGACATGTGAGTTGTGGTTTCTCGCCTTGTTTTCGCAAAATTCAGTACGCCGTCCGGTAGTAGCAGTAATGGATTTGGGTCTGGATTTGGCACATCCATATACTCAATGTGTTTTATCTGCTCGATGTGGCGCACACAAATAACTGATCCGACCAAAGTTTCATATAGAACGTCACCATATTTTCAGTGGACACCTGTAATCGTCCAGTTTTCCAGATTATTCCGAAGTTTTTTACCTGAACCCTCTCGCTTGGATGCTAGAGGCGTTTCTTCGCCCTTTTTGGGTCTGTTGGATTGTCTTTCCATCGACGTGAGCGGTATGTTTCACAATCGAAATTTCTTTGTCCTCCCATAGATGGCATCGGACGAGCTACACCATGAAGTGCGCGAAACTCCTTTTGCGTCAAAGCCTACGACGGAAAGACCCCGTTAAGTGAATTCAGGGCTTTTTCGCCCGATAGTCCTGGATAGTCCGCCCTATTCGCTGGACTGCGGGCGATATGGCGGCGAACGCAAATGATTAATGTCAACGGCTCGCAGAACCGGACGCAGGCGTGTAACTTGAACTGCCCTTTATTATTGTTTACCAAGTTGACAGCCACTGAAGAGTGCTGATTGTGGTTTCGACTGTCGCGCGTTCTGAGGGACAGCCTTTCGGCTATTTGCTGTATGCGTTAACGGAGGTTAGAAAGACCTGTCTATTCCTTGGCCCAGTATAATCGACGTGAACACTGGATCATGGGGCTTGTAAGCTAGACTGTGCCTTATGTATGGTCTTGGTCGACGCAAGCGCGAGCCAGCTGTTTCATTTATTTGCTCATGCGAGGTCACTACACAAAACGTCGAGCGAGAGCCTTCACGCGGTCGAGTATCAGGTTTCCAGCGTGAAGCCGCCTTACGAATCTTGCTTGCAGTTTCCGTGGAACAACGGCTCGTTCGAAGAAGGCTATGAAACGTTAACGATGGATAAATAATGTTGTCGATGGTGGAACTGTTAAATTTCTGCAGAAAATCTTGCTGTCCACTGAGTGCAGCTCAATTTCAAAGATAAGTGAAGCTCTGCATTTATCTGGATATTCTTAAGTAATTAATGCCTGTTTTTTACTTGAGTCCGTTTTAAAAGTCGCCTTTCTATATAAGGTAAATTTTTTTTCCCAGTTTGTTTGACAGTCTGGCAAAATAGTCGTATTTTGTAAAAAAATCCATTGTAATGAATCCTTTCCCTACTACCGCTTTCTAGTTTTCGTAGTAAAAAAACAGTAATACTTGCTACTCAGTGCGTGTTTCCGTTTTGATCCTTCTTCTGTAAAGAAAAACTTTTTTTGTCTGTAATGCCCCGCAGAGCACGTGCTA
>CACRXP010000029.1:1462799-1493750 GCA_902702965.1 Spirometra erinaceieuropaei | reverse complement strand
ACCAAGAGCGATGAGAAGTCGAGCTCACCCCTGTAACTCCTTCTCATTTTGTCCCATCATTATGGGCGTGTTCGAACTATTTCAGCCCAGAACATCTATCTGTACACCACACATTTTTTACGTTGCAAATAGGGTACTCAAAAGGCTTACGCCTATTTCCCTCAATAAACTGAACTGAACTGAACCATAATCAATCTACGACCATCGGGTTTTACATAAATCATTGGAGGCATTCCCAAAACATGTCATAGTCTTCACAGGAGCACGTGAATTTGGAAGTCATAATTTCTTGAATTTATACCTATAAATTAGTTTATGAGCCAGTCACCGTCCTTGGGACTATCTTTTTGTGCGGCGCATCTTGGACATCGTCAGTAACCATGCTGAACTATCATATGTAAAATCTGAATCATGGGCGGAAAGCAAACGTTTCGTCAAAAGACCTCGGCATGATAAAGGAGACCTCATTATTGCGGAAAACGCGTCCACACGATTGTAACATAAACGTACATGCAAGAAAGTGCTGAAGTAGCCGCATCGCACTAAACTTACTAGACTTACTACCACCTACATGTTAAAACTTATAATGAACCGCTTAGGGTACCAAGACCTCCGAAAGCTTAATATAGGTGGATTTGTCTATTAGTCAGTATATTTTAGTATATATAAGGGGGATTGGAGGAGGCTTGAAAACACTTTTTACAGATAAACGGGTGGAAAACATGGGTATATGTACATAAAAGTCATGTTAATCGCTGACATTGGGTAAATATTCGGCATTTAAACATACTTCAGTGTGTTTAAGGGTAAAAGGCAGAGTCTTTGAAGTCCGTCAAAAACTGAACATATAATACTTGAAGTTGAACAAGGGCGTTACTACAAAATACTGTTCTTGAAAATGCTGGACTGAAGCCCGAGAACACTCCGTTGTGGACGATAATGATAAAGGGAAATAACAATCATCGGTATTAGCGGTAGGTGTGTGCAAAGAGTTGGTGTGATATAACAGAGCTGTTCTGTCCAGTTGAGCGGCTATTTACAATCAAATATACATCGCGTCTTGGTTTGAATGTCTCTCTGATGTCCGCCATAATCACTTTCTCTGGAGACCTGTTCCAGGCACCGACTACTCGCTGTGAAAACGAGTGCTTGTGAACATCCAGGCTGGATCGAGTTCTTCGAATTTTGAGGGAGTTCCCACACAGGTCTGTTGTAGTGGCCAAAGCGAAGAAGTCGTCAAAGTGCAGGGCACAGTCCCAATTCCCCAAAATCTGGTACGTTTGTATGGGGCCTCCACGGACCTGCCTGTACTGAAGATAAAATATGTTAAGCTCATCAAATCTGAAGGCGTAGGATAAAGTTCTGAAAACTTTTCCAATCTTGGTCGTCCTCATGTGAACTCTTTTTAGCAACTGGTATATTTTTTTAGACAGGGGCGCCACCCTTGAATCCCTTACTTCAACTGCGAACGACTAAAGGCTCCGTACACTTTTCCAAATAACTCTTTTTCTATAACTACGAAGGTTCTTTTAATGGCTAAGCGAACACCGGCTGCTCTTTTGACCGCCCGACGCTTTGATTGGAGGGCTCAACAGAAGACCAGATGTTGATCTCAAAGTTTTTAGTCGACTGCATTTGAAAGGCACCTTCCTTCAGGGAGGTATTGATTATCATCTCCACTTACTCTCTCTTTCGTTTTGAGTCGCAGTACGACCCGCCTACCAAGGTTACACTAATAATAATAATAATGATAATAATAATAATAGCAATTATTATTATTTATTTAATGCCAGTTTACAGGCATTGTCAGGGAAGCGTAAAACACAAATCCGGCCATCGGTGAAAAAAGTTCCTATGGGAAAGGAATAAAAATATAGTTGATGATGGTTTTTATGGTTTGGAGGGCTCAGGAGAAAAAACTGCTGGCGGCACACATTCGACCGTCAAGAAGGGGGGGGGGGGAGTTGGGGTTGCAGGGTATCGGATATTATCGGACGACAATTCTTTTCATGAAGTTGGGGATAGACAAAGTAGAGGCGTTGAGGAACATCTATCGCTGTTGGCCAACGAAATTGTCCCTGGTGAGACCGGTGAGACCACAAACGTCATCGCTACGGTAATGTCGATCGGTGGATTCAGCACCCAAAATTTGTGGGAGCTTTTCTGAATGCAAAAATCGAGTAAAAGTTCTCTTAACTAAAGGATAATTTTGCAGATTTTTCATATTCATGGGTAGTTTATTCCAAATAGAAATTGCATTTATAGAATAAAACCGACGATATTTAACATAACGTGCTGGAGTAAGAAATAAAAAGACCTCACGGTGACTGTTACGTCGTGGGTGGACATGGTGTCTTTATGAGGTGAGTGGGTTAAATGTGTGATTATATAAGAGTTTAAATAACAAAAATAGTCCCTTTTGTAATCTACGGAACCATAAAGGATCAAGGCCTGTAAGCCGGCAACGTACTTGGTAAGACAAATGTGGGTGTTCCGGGGTTAAAATTCTCTTGGTAAAAAAGTGTTGAACGGATTCTATTTTCTTCCGCTCAGTAGCACGCATGAGGCTAAATAAAAACGAACGGTATTCCAGGCCAGGTCTAACGTACATGTTGAAAAGGCGCATTCAGGAGAAAAAAACTGCTGGCGAGAAACTTTTGACTGTTAAGAAAGGAGGGGCTGCACGGTATAGGATAATATCAGTCGCCGATTTCTTTCATGATGTTGGGGCTAGTCCAAACAGAAGTGCCGAAGAAATTTTCCCTCGTGAAACCGGCCATAGTGGCCAGAGACCACAAACGCCATCGCTACGGTACAGTCGATCAGAGGTTTGAGCATCCAATAGTTGTGGGAGCTTCCAGTCCTCGGTGACGTTCCCCGAAAAGACTGTAGTGAACAGCCATAATGACAACTTCGCGTCTCTCGCCGCCGCCTGCACCTACGCCCCAGCGGCAGCCTGTTTCGGCCTGCATGTCTGCCCGGCTTCGATTTGTCTCGTTGGAATTCACTGTCTGCACCACGCATCTGGTCGATTCTCCGCCTGCACCATGCGAGGTTTGTCACTACCCTCGCACGGGTTCGGAGCCAATCAACGCAACTCCTCCCGCCGGTTGGTTAAATCGGCGGACACAGTCCAGACCGCTGCGTAAACAATCCTCCACGACAATTTTGCAGCGCGACCTTCGACGAAACACGGCTTGTCGGTCTCGTGGACGCCGCCTCCGTGGCGCCGGACGCATCCTCGTCCAGTTGCCAACTTTCCTTATTACATCGTCCGGAATAAACTTTCCTTTCAAATGGCGTCCCACTTCTCCATACACGTTGGGATATGGCCTAAATTGCTAGCGCACTGGGCACTGACTCACCGCCTAGCCGCTACAAGAGAACATCCCAGTCTATTTGCAATTTCTCAGCGTCCACTTGACAAAAGTTCCTCTGTCATATATTTGGTATCGTCTCGTTTGTTACATACGATGCAGAGCATAGTTCGTACTCCCATATGTATTGCATGATCTCTTCGACCGAACGGAGGTAAGCAGTATACGTCGTCTATACTATCTGGGTCGTTAATAAAGACAATTTAAATGTTGCTCTCAGAGCACTCTGGTTTGAGAGAGAATATCCTGTGCGAGAAGAGCTTTAAGTGATCGATTCAGAAGGCGGCGATCGAAAGTATACTTCAAGCATTTTGCATGCATATCGTTCAATTGAACGCAGGGCGTATTAAAGTCCCCCTTACGAACAACGTCCAATCGACTGCTGATCTCTTTTATATACCCTAGTAAACAAGTATCTGCGCCAGGCCCCGTCCGTGGTGACCGGCACGGAGCTACAAATTCGAGGTGCTACAAAGCCCGTGTCTTTATGGTCTGCCAAATGGCCTCTGTGTCGTCGGCAAACTTGTCGGTCCTCTCACACACTGTTAAGTTGCTTTTTGGATACAGGGCGAATCCTCCGCCCTCACTCTTTCTCCTGTCCTTCCTTAACAGTCATCATTCTGATTTTGCTGCCTCGTAATCATTGGAGCTCTGTGACAGCCACGTCTCTGTTGTTACTATGACATCTGGAGACGTGTCCGATACTTGTACTCTCAGTTCAACGAGCTTGAAAAACAGACACTGTGCGTCGGTTTACACGAGTTTAAGTTTACAACATTCGACGACGCATAGTTTGGTTTGTCTCCAGCTGTCCAGTACTACGTTGTCGTCGATATCATGAGCACTGGCTGGTTCCAGTGCAACACTGCGTTCCTCTGTATCACTCGCCCCCTGAATTAGGTCAGATGATTTCCTCCAGCTGCAAGTCTCCCCTTCCGTTAATTCATTAATTTGCGGCATCTTAGACGTTTAGCCCGTATGAAAACCAGCTGAAAAAGCCTCCATGAGATAATTTTGGGACCTTTTTTCCTGGGCAGAAGCAAATCAGCCTCTTCTTTACCATCCAAAACAATTCTAAAAGTCTTTGGTCGCAGAGTTTCTGATGGTTCGCTTACCTTTTTTCCGATTGTGAAGGCTGCTCAAATGAATACATTTTCACTCGAATTAAGCATATTGTCCAGCAGGTATTGAAACCCATAAAGGTCAGCAGAAATCCTCTCCTTAGGACTAGGAGTATTTGACTCCGATAAGCCGTGGGCCACTACACAATGCCGACAATCAGGGAGTTTCTTGATCTGGTTTCGGCCTCATTGTCGGCTGAAGGTCCCGAAAGACCTATCGGAGTCGATCTGGGCTTCATTCTTCTGTTGTCTTGTTTAACGAGTCCACCTTGTCACGAGTTATTTCTTAACTAACAGCTAAAGACTCGACTGAACACACTGAATGCCCGTAAGATGTTCAGTTCAGTTTTTTGGCGGAATTAGGCGTGAGCCTCTGAGTATCCTACGTACAACGTAAAACTAGTCATGGTTTACAGAGAGAATACCTGGGCTGAAAGAATTCAAACGAGCCTATAATAGCATGACGAAATGGGAATGATTCATAGGGGAGGAGCTCGATCTCTCATCGCTCTTGGTCATTTTGGAACAGAAGTATGTCAGGGTTCTTTTTAAAACTTTGAATCAACGGCTACATTACAACAACTGCAGGAAATGCATTTCATGGTTTGTCCAATGTGACAGAGACGGAGAGCTTCCGCTCATCCACCCCTGCCTGCTGAATGCACAGTTTTAACGGGTGACTTCGGAGGTTGAACATAGTAGGGAGTTTAAAAGTCCTCAGATATCGGGATGTAGTACGGCTTCCTCACTATACGGAATACTTGCAATAGGTCCCCGCGAAGTTGTCTATATCTCAAGGAAAGAGGTTTAGACTTGTCAGGAAAGAAGCTTGGACTCCAGCCATCTTCGTGGCTCTCTTCAGAACTCTTTTTAGGCAGTTATGACGTTGAACCGCTGCACTACCCAAAAGGCGGTCTCTCGTGATGGCGGATCGGGCTGTGTTGCTCTGTCGAAGTATGCAACACTTGAGAACGTTGGACCGCAGGAGCCAACTTTTTGACCACTTCTCCAACCGATTAAGGTTCATCTACAGTCTGTTTTCGCCAGCGGAGCCCCGAATTACACTCCATACCTTCTTGTTGTTGGCAAACATTGCAGTTTCGCAATCCTAAGCTTCTGTTCAATCGTCTACGAGCATTAGGAACAAAATCAGTCCCAGCACTGAACTCTTGGAGAACGCCACTCTCGACCACAGCAGGATCTTATTTTCCTAAGCCGATGCACTCAACCCGCTGTCAACCGATCTCAGAAACACACACAAACAGGTTTTTTTTCAACCGGACTATTTACCAGCGGAACGGTTGAAACGCCGGGAACTTGTCTTGGAGTTAAAATCAAGACTGAAGGATGGCGAACACAATCTGGCTATCTTCAAGGGGAAGGTAGTTCGGAAATATATGCCGTTTCAGTGGAACCAGCCTGTAATACTACGAACGACGACAGATACTCAGCTAAAACAGACACCTTCGTTGAACCACCTGATCAAGGCGCCAACACAAGTGAGCCCGTAGCGTCCAGTGATCTGACTGAAACAAGGCATGTAAATGGAATCAATCAGGTAACGGAAGAGCCTAGAGAACACGACGTCCGCGATAACGGAGTAATGCTCACAGCAGTAACAAATGCAACGGGAAATTCGGCTGGTGCTAAACTGAGGTGCTTGTACACGAATGCCCAAAGCCTCATATCGAAACTAGACGAACTAAAACTTTGCCTTGCCGGGCTGTCTCCAGATGTTTTAGCAGTAACTGAGACCTAGCTGTCCGGGAATATTAGCGATAACGAAGTAGCCTTGCCTGGATACCAAATTTATCGGAGAGACAGGGAACATCGTCAGGGTGGTGGTATCGTTGTGTATGTGAATGACGGTCTGGCAGTGTCGGATAACACCACCAAGTTTGCGTGCAGTACGGAAGCTATCTGGTTGACCATCAAGGCTATCAGCTCCCCGTGTCTCGATGTCCTCACTGTCTACCGACCACCTCGGACAGACAATATCGCCGACACTCAACTATTGGAGCAGTTGGAGAAATTTTCCAGTCGACCTAACATCATGATCATGGGCGACTTCAACGCACCAGGAACAAACTGGAATACCCTCCAAACGTCAGGTCCAAAATCGGCATTCGATTACCGCCTGTTGAGCAAAACATTAAATGCGTGCCTCACACAACATGTAATGTTCCCAACGAGAACACGTGAAGGACAAAGGGCAAACTGCCTGGATCTGGTCTTTACGAAAACACCAGACAGCATAGACGAGATCGCCTCCATGCCGCCCCTTGGCCGAAGTGACCACGTAGTGCTTATGTGGGATTATTCGTTATTCTCCATTTCACATACTCCAGACCACAAAAGGCGTCATGTTTGGCGGGGCGACTTCAATCAGATGAGGGCAGACTTATCCGGTCTTGACTGGGGCTCATTGTTTACGGGAAGTGCCAACGATGACTGGGAGCTGTTCAAGAATGTCCTTCTGCAGCTCATCAACAACCACTGCCCACTGACTAGTGTAAGACTGAACAAACGCCCTGGGTGGCTAAGTAGCAACCTCAAGAAAGAAATCAACAGGAAGCACAAATTGTGGAGAAAATACTGCGTCACTAGACAAGCTGAATGCTTCAACACCTACAAGATATAGAGGAACAAACTGAGGAAGCTAATAATGCAGACGCGGCGGGAATTCGAGAAGAACTTGCTACAAAAAGCAACACAGAATCCAAAATTGCTCTACAGCTACTTCCGACGAACTACAAGTAACAGGCATCAAATCCCCTTGATAAAGACTACTGATGGCGTTGAGATCGCTGATAGTAGGGATAAAGCTGCGTATTTTTCACGGTTTTTCCAATCAGTCTACACAAACGAGGCAAGGTTCCTTCCTCCTTCCACAGAGGAACTGCCGACTCCAAGCGTCAGTGATATACTCTTCTCAGAAGGCAGTGTCCGAAGAGAATTAGAGGCATTGAACGAATCGAAGTCGCCAGGACCAGACGAGATTCCACCCAAGCTTCTGAAGGAACTTGCCAGTGAGCTCTCTGTGCCTTTGTCGATGCTCTTTCAAACGTCAATTGACACTGGAACACTTCCTGTCGATTGGAAGCTGGCGCATATTACTCCGCTACACAAAGGAGGTAACAGGGCAGCGAGGACAAATTACCGCCCATAAGCTTGACATGCATTCTCTGCAAAGTTATGGAAAGGATCATAAAGACTGAACTGATGCAATGCCTGGAAGTTCACGGCCTGCTATCGAAATGCCAACATGGGTTCCGAAAAGGAAGATCCTGCACGACAAACCTGCTGCAATCTCTCCAGAGCTGGACCCGAGCTCTCGACGACAGGCACGCGGTCCACATAGCCTTCATCGACTTCCAGGAGGCTTTCGACACTGTGCCACACCAAAGGCTCTTACATAAGCTGAACCAGATAGGGATCGGTGGCAACTTCCTTAAATGGATCGAAAACTTCCTTGAGGGTCGACACCAGATTGTGTGCGTCGGTCTCGGAAAATCAGATCCGGCTATGGTCGATAGTGGTGTCCCCAAGGGTTCAGTTCTGGGACCCATTTTGTTCCTTGTCTACGTGGACGATGCCGCAAGAGATTTAGACTGTGAAGTAGCAATGTTTGCGGATGACATGAAGATACGGAATGTAATTCGGGGTCCTGCCGATGAAGACAGACTGCAGATGAACCTGAATCGGTTGGAGGAGTGGTCAAACCGTTGGCTCCTGCGGTTCAACGTTGCCAAATGTAGCATACTTCGCCTAGGCAACACAGCCAGATCCGCCAGCATAAGAGGCTTCTTTCTGGGCGGTGCAGCCCTACAAGAGGTCGAACCCCAAAAGGACCTCGGTGTGCTTACGACGAGTTCCCTAAAACCATCCGCCCACTGTTCGAGAGTGGCAAAAAGCGCAATGTCCGTACTGTACGCCATCAAGCGTGCGTTTATGGACTTTGACGAAGAAGCTTTCTCTAAGACATTCGGAACATTCGTCCGGCCGCATTTAGAGTACGGCATACAAGCTTGGAGGCCGTGGGCTGTTGTGGATCAAAACTGCCTCGAAAAAGTCCAGAGGAGAGCCACGAAGATGGTTAGGGGTCAAAGCTCCTTTCATTATGCAACACGCCTAGTAAATCTGAACCTCTTTCCTTTGAGTTACAGGCAACTTCGCGGGGATCTCTTGCAAGCCTTCCGCATTGTAAAGGGGTTGGATTGCAGTCTGGCCTTCGAGGACTTTTTCGAATTTGCTACCACGACCAACCTCCGAGGTCACCCGTTAAAACTGTGCACTCAGCAGGCACGGCTGGATGTGCGGAAGTTCTCCTTCTCGGTTCGGGTGGTCAAACCATGGAATGAGCTTCCCGCAGATGTTGTGATGTCACCATCTATACAAAGTTTTAAGAAGAATCTGGACATATTTATGTTCCGAAATGACCAAGAGCGATGAAAAGTGGAGCTCACCCCCTGTAACTCCTTCTAAATTTGTCCCACCATTATGGGCGTGTTCGAACTATTTCAGCCCAGAACATCTATCTGTACACCACACATTTTTTACGTTGCAAATAGGGTGCTCAAAGGCTTACGCCTATTTCCCTCAATAAACTGAACTGAACTGAACCCTCAAGGAAGTGTTCGGTCCATTTGATCCCTATGTTTGCAGCTTGTATAACAGCCTCCGAGGTGGGACAGTGTTCAACGCTTTCTGGAAGTAAACGAAAACTATGTAGACCGCGTGCCTGTTGTCGACAGGTCTGGTCCGGTTCTGGAGAGATCGCGGCATTTTTGCCGTGCAGCATCTTCCTGCTCGGAACTCATATTGGTAATTCGATAGCAAGTCCTCACTCTCCAGAAATTTCATCAATTTACCCTTCATGCTCCCCTTCATTACTTCGCTTTGAATGCACGTCAACCTTATGGGCCTGTAATTTGTCATCGAGGCCTTGCTACCTCCTTTCGATAGCAAAGTTGTATGCACCAGCTTCCAGTCGATGGGGAGTGTGGCAGTATTATATGACGGCTGAAAGAGCATCGGCAAAGGCACAGAAAGCCCACTGGCAAGTTCCTTGAGAAGCTTGGGTGGAATCTCATCCGGTCCTGGAGACCTTGATTTGTTTAAGGCCTCTAATTTTCTTCGGACACTACCTTCTGAGAAGAGCATATTACTTATACTGAAAGTCGGCAGTTCTTCTGTGGAGTGAGGAAGGTGCCTTGCCTATTTTGTGTAGAACGATTGGAAAAACTGTGAAAACTGCGCAGCTTTATCCCTGATATCAGCAATCTCATAGTGATTTGATGTCTGTTCCTTGTACTTCGTCTGAAGTGGCTGTAGAGTACCTTTTAGGTCTGTGTTACTTTTCGTAGCAAGTTCTCCCCGACTTTCCGACATGTCTTTATTATCATGCTTCTCAGTTTGTTTCTCTGTGTCTCGTAGGTGTTGAAATACTCAACTTGCCCAGTGACGCAATATTTTTGAAACAATTAATGCTTTCTGTAAATTCTTTTCTTTAGGTTGCTATTTACTCACCCAGACCGCCTGTTCTGTTTTGCATTCTTCGGTGTGCAGTGATTGCTGATGAACTGCAGAAAGACATTCTTGAACAATTCCCAGTCATCGATGGCAGTACCAGTAAATATTGAGCTAAAACCTAGTCCGCATAAGGCTGCCCTTATCCGATTGGAGTCGACCGTCAAATTCTGCGGCATTTTTGGGTCTGGAGTATGCAAAATGAAAAATAACGAAGAATTCCACATTAGCGCTTCATAGTCACTTTGGGCGAGGCCGGCATGAAGATGATCTTGTCTATGCTGTCGGATCTTATCCTAAAAACCAAATCCACGCAGTTTACCCTTTGTCTTTTACGTGTTCTCTTTTGGAAACACTACATGTTGTATGAGGAACTCTTTTAATGTTTTGTTTAACAAACCGTAGTCGAATGCCGATTTTGGACCTGACGCCTGGAGGTTGTTACAGTTTATTCCTGATGCGTTGAAGTCGCCCAAGATCATGATGTTAGGTCGACCGGACAGTTTTCATTACTGCTCAAAAGGTGATTGTCGGTGATTTGGTCTGCCCTGGGTGGTCGGAAGACAGTGAGAAAATGAAGACACGTGGAACCGGTAGCACTGATAATCAACCAAAAAGCTTCCGTGTTGCACGCAAACTTAATGATATTGACCGACACTGACAGGTCTTCCTTAACATGTACAAATATACCACCAACCTGAAGATGCTCCCTGACCCTCCGATAAGTTTGGTATCAAATCAAGGTTATTTCGCCCTCGCTAATATTCCCGGATAGCTAGGTTTTAGTTACTGCTAAAACATCCGGAGACAGTTCGGCAACCAAAAGTTTTAGCTCGTCACGTTTCAATATGACGTTTTGGGCATTTGTACACAAACACCTCGATTTTGCACCAGCCGAAATTCGGACTACATTACCGCGTTATCTCGGACGTCATTTTCGCCGGGTTCTTCCGTTACTTGACAGGTTTCATTAATGTTCGTGGCTTCGGTCAGAACACTGGCCCTTAAGGGCTTGGCTATGTTAGCGCCTCGAGCGGCTGATTCCCCGATGGCGTTTGTGTTAGCTGCATACCTGCCGTCATTCTAAGTACTTCTTGCTGGTCCCAACGAGACGGCATGCTTTTCCGAAATACTTTCCACTTGATGACAGCCAGTTTATGTTCTACAAACTTCAGTCTCTGTTTTGATTCATAGACAACTTCCGGGCATTCCAGCGTTCCGCTGGAGAGTAGTCCGGCTGAAAAAGCACTGTTTCTGTTTTTTAGGTCGGCTATTTTCGGAGAGAATTAATTTGCTTTGCTTTTAGTTGTCCTGCATAATTTTGAGAGGACGAGGGGGTAGTGCTGCTGTCCTGTATTTAGTCCTTTTTTATTCAGAATGTTTTCAGATCCTTTATTTCCATGCTTCCCTTGATCAATTGGTTCGGTAGACCATAAAAGAAGGCAAGATCCTCCGAGACACGAACCAGGACGATTAACGGAGCCCTCGCTTTGACGCACACTTCTACTACTGACTGACTGCCGAGGACAACCCATCAAGGTTGGTTGTGATTCCTGTTATGGCATCTTTCCATTTCCCCTACCCACGATTTCCTGTACTGACATTCAAAATGTGTTCTGTATGACACTCTGGGTGACTGAGTGAACAAGAGGGCGACGGTAGACTGGGTAACCTGGTTATATCGTTCATTGGTAAAAGAGAATTCCCCCACTTTCAGCAAGAGGAGTAGGCGAGATGGTTCCCGCAACAGGTAATATTTTTGTGACATCGTCTAAGTAATCTTGCGTGGAAATCAATTCTGTTCTTATTGGCGGGTTCGTCGTTGTTGTTCTGCTGCTACCGTTTGTGCTACCTGAGTTCCTACCCGTGCTTGAAGATGCCGTTGAGACGATATTTTCGCGCTTTTCGCGTTTTGCTCTTCATTTTTTGGACTCTAACAATGGCAAACTTCGAATCATCAAGGCTCGGCCGCATGAGCTTCGTAAAATCAACGAGCTCGCTTTCAAATTTTCTTATTTTGATTTGGATATATGCGCACCCATCACAGCTCATCCTCGTACCCTACATTTTGCGCGATAATTACCTTTTTGGCACGCTTTGCTGGTCGTTGGCTGGAAGCGCAGATATAGCAGGCGCAGATTCTGGATGTGAGAGACATCTTACTAAACTTATCTTCCAACAAGTGGCCGGCTCTGCTCGTACTACTACGTTTAAATTGCCAAGACTCTACAAACTTCGGGATGAGAGAATAGGTATATTCTGAGTGTATACTTCTGATTGTATATGGGGAACCGAGATGAATATTCAAAACCCAATGAGCGAGCGAAAATATATTTAAAATCTGCTAATCCGTGAAATTCATTCAAAAACGGTTTAACCGTTTACAAATCTCCCAGGACTTCCGATCTTGAGAGATTTCGGACGACTGTTTTTAGGCTATAAATAACCGCGAGTTGACCGCGTAGTCAGTTGAGCAGTGCTGATAAACAAATTATACTTGATTCAGTTTCATGACGAATCTGGAAAAGTGAAAAATAAAAAAATATTCCACAAATGCACGAAGTGATTCTGTACGTAAAGCTCCAATGTATCTGTGAAGTCTCAGGTGTTAAAAACGGAAGTAAATAAAAAGCGGAGTTATTGGCAGAAATTTCGCACTGATTAGAATCCTGTGTCCATAAACGCATACAAAGCAAAGAGGAACCTAGTAAAACAACTTAAGCGGACCAGTTGAATAGTGCTGTGGAAAATCGGAAATTATTCTACAGTTACATGAGATGCAGCACGCGAAACAGAGATTCTGTCCCCGCCTGAAGACAAGCGGAGACCTAGAGATAAGTATAGATGGGGCGACAGCTGACCGTCTTTCAAAATTTTTTAAACCTATCTATGCAAGTGAAAACCCATTTACTCCTCCCGAATACGACTTCGATGAGAGTCCAAAAATCGAGGCTCTATCTTTTGATGAGTCGACTTTTCGTCAAGAAATGATGACGCTAAATGAGATGAAATCCCCGGGTCCAGATGACCTACCACCTAGGTTATTGAAGGAACCCTCTAATTAACTAGCCAACCCACTGGCCATGCTTTTCTCAGCCTCACTCGAAGACGGCAGTTTACCCGCCGAATAGAAATTTTCGCGGATCACGCCGCTATATTAGGGTGGGAGCAAGGCCTCTGGAAATAATTGCAGACCACTTAGCCGCAGTTTCACCTGATGAAGAATTATGGAACACATAATAAAGCGAAAGTTAATATTATCTGATGCGCAGCATGAATTCCTTAGCGACAGGTCTTGCGTGACGAACTAGCTCAATTGTTTGGAACGTTGAACTCGGGCAGTTGATGAAGGCAATACGCTGTGTGTAGTCAATATGGACTTTAAAAAGGCATTTTATAGTGTCTTACACAAGTGACTACTGCACAAACTGAAATAAACAGATGTTATGGGTAATCTCTTAAAATGGATTTAAAGCTCCCAATTTGACCGTTCTTAAATTGTCCATATCGGTGGCCGGCAGTCGTCTGAGGTCGCCGATGAAAGCGGTGTTCCCCAGGGCTCAGTTTTTGCTTCTACTTTTTATTATTTATGTCAACGGCTGCGTTTGTGAACTGGATTGTGGTGTCACCATGTTCGCGGATGACATTCAAACTGCAGATGACGAAGAGCATTTGCAGGCGAACCTAAACGACTCCAACAGTGGTCAAAGGACTGTCTTTTGCCATTCAGTGAGAACAACTGCAATATTTTTCGAGTCGGCAGAACTAACTCTCTGAGCCCCATGGCTGTCTGACTGAATGTTATATCCCCACAAATAGTGGACTCGCAGAAGGACTTGGGAATATGGATTACGACCTCGCTCAAATGCTCGTTGCAGTGCATATAGATAGCCAAGTCGACAATGTCATTTTTCTGCCTCGTCAAGCGGGTTTTCACTGCCCTTGACGAAGACTGGTTCTCTGAAGTCTTTTGAACGTTTGTTCTGACGCAATTGATATTTGCTATCCAACATTAGAGACCCTGGACCACGAATGACCTCAGCGTCCTCGGACAGGCTCAATGGCGGGCTACGAATCTTGTGAAAAGACAGGGTTCACTTCCCTTTGAAACACAGTTACCCAATCTTGGTCTCTGCCCCTTGAGTTACAGGCATTTACGGAGTGACCTGATACAAGCAATTCGTATCATACGCGATCAGGACTGCAGCCTTGTACCTGGGAATTCCGTCGAGTTAGCAACAACCACGAAACTAAGAGGTCATCCATTAAAACTACGTGCGACCGGGGCCAGGCTGACCACACGAAAGTTCTTCTTCTGTAGCATAGTGTTCGAAGCTAGGAATACCCTGCCTCTGAATGTCGTTATGTCAGCTATCGTCGAAATCTTTAAGAGGAAGCTGGATTTGAATAGCGGTGTCCACTATAATATCACCCGACCTCTGTAACCCTGACAAATGCTCAAGATTCTGCTGGTATAATACCGCTTGATATGTTTCATTAACAATTTTACTGAAATTTCTATTTGTCCCTAATCCACCGCCAACGCTCTTTGGCTTCACCTATGCAACTTTTATCGCTTGTGATATTATATCTTTTACTGTACTCCAAACGACTACTCTACTACTCCTTGTATAACTAAACTCGAGACAGTTCGTCCATCTGTACAGAATTGGCGCTTTGTCAATTATCCGTAGTCTTTATGATGCCTTTTCCAATTTTTAAGAAGCCAAGTCGTTTGCACTTAAAATGGAAGTTCAAAGACGCAGACCTGCATTTTTCTTAAGTAAACTGAAGTGAACTGTACCGAAGTTGTAGCCAATTTTTAAATAGTCTCAGCTGGAGTGCAGAATAATTCCGTCGAGCTCAATCGGGCTCAAGAGTTTAATGGCTCGCTCGGGTTGTCATCCATAGAACTCAGAGACCACATCACTATTGCCCCGCCTTTATACGTGTGTGCCTCTGAACACTGACATTTTTCACAAACATTTTGGGCGTTTTGGATGTGCACTATTTACCTTTGCCTCTCCAAATCTTGTTATACTAATTACATTTTGCCAACCATTTTTCTTCAACAAGAGCTTCCTTAAAGGAGCCCAATTGATTTCAAGTTTTGGACTTTCAGCAGGGCAAATAAGTATCCAGTGGAAGAATCGTACTTGAATCCGGCAAACGTTGCTGTATGTATTCTTTTGACACGCTTCGCTGAACCTTGGTTGCAACAGTAAGGAGAGCTAGTGATGACCGTCTCAGAAGGCTTTCTTTCAAACGAGGTTGCTGTGTGTCCTGAGCGGTGAAATGACCGCGTAAGTATATATTAGCTTTCGACAGTATAACGAATACTTCCGAATGTTTATGATGGAGTATGGCAAATATCTAAACTAATATGGTCGAGCACTGCGACTATTCGTTTAAACTTACTTCTAAAAACTTATGAGCGGCATAAAATATACGCAAGAGCTGGTCAGCGGGACTTGGATAACTCCTGATTTTCCAGTATTTTAAAGATTTGCTTACCTTGACTATCATTTACGTGCAGATCGACCTTGCACGCCATTAATTTTTTTGAAAAACAGATTATGTTTAGACTGTGATTTCTGATAAATGTCCGCATGAGGGTTGAATGTTAGTATGCCGGTGGATTACGCTTTCGTCTGAGTTTTAGACTTGAATTAATTAACTTCTCATATTCTCAATAAGTCCGAGAAAAATTCCTCGCAGTCGCAGATACAACGTGGTATTTGCAACTGCGAAACACATTTCGTACTCCATTTCGATGACAAAGACAGTGAGGTTGCATCCATGCATACGTACGATCGTATTAACATACACCTATATATTTATGTGGCTATTCCACCAACTTCATCTACTTACGAGAGATTGTGTCACTTCCATTCAGAACTCCATGGAGTTTCTATAGAAATTAAGAGGCATCATAATTTCCGCGGATGAGATAATGGTCTCCTTTGATGTGGTTTCTTTATTCACTTCCATATCACTAGATTTCGCAAGGCAATGCACAGATGAACTCCTAAAGTCCTATGACACGGATTTTCCTGCAGCTGCCTTACTTGAACTTATGGACCTTTGTTTAGAAACCAAGTTTTCGTTCGATCACCAATATTATCAACAAATAAAAGGTGCTCCAATAGGATCACCCATATCCGGTTTTCTTGCCGAGGTGACAATGCAGAAATTGGAATTGGTGGCTCTTCCATTAGTCAACCCTAGGTTATGGGTACGATATGCAGACGACACGTTTGTCGTCGTTAAAACGGATCAACTTGAAATACTGCACAACACAATCAATTTAACCGCTCCGCGAATTAAATTCAAAATGGAAAAAGAACTTGACAATAAGATAGATAGACAATTTTTATTAAAAACCCGTCGGGGTCCCATCAAAGCAAGTTAAAATAAATTTGCATGCGAGTTTTAGACGAGGTAGGCCGAATTTTTACAAAATGCAATTCATAGTTTCTGAATTAGAAGTCCATTGAGAAACATAATGATTGAGGGGAGAAAAAAACTCCTTACAAAACGTTAAAAATGATTAGATTGATTTTACAGGAGAAAAAAAACCCCTCCATAAAAATAATAACAGAAAAAACGAGCAGGACTGGCCTGTAGGTGGCGGTATATAACGGAATGTTGTCGGTCATCGTCAGGGTAGCAATAAATGTCAGCCTTGATGGGTACGAATGTGGGTCAGACAGGACTGGCTTGCAAATGGCATTGTATACGGGATTCACAATTGAGATCGTCTGGGCCGGATTGGTACGCAGCGTCAAATAGGCCAGAGGAGAGGAACCGAGATGCAATCGGCCACGGCACGCTTCGAGCTCAGCCGAGCAGTGAGGAAGGGAGGTACGACCGAACTACTAGTAGACAGTGAATACTGAGGGTTCCGCCGTGAGCGTCGACAGACCGCATGAGGTCGGAATGCGGGAGATGACATCAAAAACCGCGAACATTGTTGCTATGGGGGGAGTGATAGCAGTGGATTTAGAAACCAAATCAAAACAGCGGTTTCTAATGGTATAATTAAGAGTTACCACTTAATCTACCACTAAATCCCAGGAGGACCCTTCTCGAAGTCAAGAATCTGAGTGTTCGGGAATGAGACCGTAAACAGTGCCTTTATGCTTTCCGGTGTAAGATGGTTGCGTAATTTCGACTTGAATACCAGTAACTTAGGCGATAATCTAATTTCAGGCGGAAGATTATTCCAAAGGAAGGCATATTTGGAAGTAAAGAAGAGGGAGCGCTTAGATGTAGTACAAAGAGGCGGCGGAATCACCATGCAGGAGTTGCGCGTGGCATAAGACCGATCCCTCGGAGTGAGAGTGTCAATGTGCGGAAAACTGGAGCTAGAGTTGATGCGAAAAAGAAAGCAAAGGCCAGCTTCGAGTCTTCTAACTCACAAAAACTTAATGTTCGCCAGCTGACATCTCTGAGTATAGGAAATACTGGACGAAGCTTGGGAGAACAGTTTCCGGGTGAAAACCCTCTGAACATTTTCGATTTACGGTCGCAGGCGTTCATTAAACCGAAGAAAGGACAGCAATAATTGAGGACTGGAAGAAGAAACATTTGAAAAAGTCTTAGCTTCATTTCCGGAAGGAAAAAATTATGCGATATGAATCCACATATCTGCGCGGCTTTGGCAGAGATTCTATCTGCATGAGGTGATAAAGCAAGTTTATTTGTATAACTTAGACCTAGGTCCTTTATGGTGAGGCATTCTGAGAGTGGGTTATTCTGAAAAATTATGGGACCAGGAAGTTTGGTAGGACCAAAAGACATGAAACTACACTTGGATGATGAAAACTGCATCTGCCATGTCGAACCCCATCTGCTTAAGCGTAGTAAATCGGCATTAATTTTTTCAACACATACTTTTGCGGTGTCCTTAGAGTATGAGTAAACACACTTGAGGTCATCGGCATAAGTAAAAGTTTGCGAATTTCCGAGTTTAGTCGAAATATCATTGATGTACAGAAGGAAGATTAGCGGACCCAGGACCGTGCCTTGAAGTACGCCACTCGTGATTGAGTGGGGTGCCGAGTCGTTATCTACGCAGTCGTAGTTCATGAAAGTCTGAACGGCGCTTGTCTTTTTTGAAAAAGCAAGCGGTAAGCAACAATGAATTAATACGTGGTCACTGTCAAAGACGTCCTTTTTTAAAGCAACAGAAAGAGGAGCAATGTCATTGGTAAAGATTAGATCTAAAATGTGATTACCTCTTGTTGGAGAGCGCACCAGTTGGGACCAATTAGAAAAATTGACAATATCTTGAAAGGGCTGGAATCTGGGTGGGCAGCTATTGGAAACCCAGTCAATTTCAGGAAGGTTAAAATCCCCAGTGATTATTTTAACATCGAAAGCAGCTTCCGAAATTAATTTAAAGATTTCACAGAGTTAGGAATCATCACTGGCTAAAGAATTTGGGGGATTGTAGATACAGCCAATAATTGCCTTTCTTTGCGGCGAGAGAATAACAGATGCAAAGCAGAAGTTCCCCGTGAATGAGGAAACATCCAAGTAATAGGGAGAGTGCTTTAGGTAGGATTTAAGATAAAGAAGACAACCACACCCACGCCTAGTCGTGCGGTCTTGGCGGTAAAAATCGAAGTCATCTATGAGAAGGGCAGAGTCAGGAATTAGAGAATGGGTCCAAGATTCTGTTACACATATAATATCAGGCGTCATTTCCAGAGCAATGGCTTTGATTTGGGCCATCTTGTTTATAACAGACCTGGCATTCAATAATATAATATCTAATGTGTTTCGAACGGCAATGCTATATTCGACGGTATTTAAAAAAATTTGGAGGCGGATATGTAAGCTGTGAATTAATGACACTTGGAGAATAAGTACCAGTTAATTTAGAGTTATTGACGTACGGGGAGTCAGCAAGAGAAGGCTGAGTATGAGACCTAAATGAGGTGGGAATATAGTTTTCAAACATTGGAATGCTAGGGGAGTTAGAACATGGATAGACTTGTTGGTAGTTAAATAATGGAGGAAGGGGAGGAGGAGGAGGGAGGCTAGAAGGAAAGTAGGGGCTAATGGGTGAGGATAGGCCACTAAAAGAATGAAATTGTGGGAAACCAGGTCTAGATTGGAAGTCAAAGTAGATAGGTTGACGTACCTGAGAGCAATTGGCCAATTGCTAGATGTTCTCGTACAGCGTAAGACTGACGGAACATTACACACGTCTGTTTACCGCAAAGAAACATATGCGGAAATAATTCTACACTATAAGAGCAACAGTCCGATCTCTCACAAGCGGAGTACTGTCAAAAGTCTGATACATCGAGCAAAAACACATTGCTCTGATGAAGGAAGCTACAAAGTTGAACTAAACTACCTATTTGAATTATTTTCCCAGAACGGATACCCTAGAGACTTCGTACGTCGATGTATGGGACAACAAGAGATAAAAATAAAGGAACTAGATAGTTCCAATCAAGCGCCCAAAGCAAACACTTGGCGAATCCTTCCTTTTATCAGGAATGTGTCTGAACTTGTTGAAAGACACTTGAGGAAACACCAGATAAAATTGGCGCACAAAACGACGACTACTTTACGCACCCAGCTTGTACACCCTAAGGATAGGGTTGACTATCTCGATAAAAAAGAAGTCGTCTATGAGATCCCATGCGATGCCTGTGATGCCGTATATTGTGGCCAAACGGGAAAATTTACCCCTACACGCATCCACGAATATCAACTTGCAGTAAAGAGGCGAGACCACGTGTCTCAAATGGCCCTGCACACGCTTGATACTGGGCACACTTTCGCATGGGACAAAACTCGTATCGTCGGAGTTTGCCCATCTAAAAAAGGCCGAGAGTTTCTTGAAGCCATGCACTCCGATGAGTCATGCATCAACAGGCATATCGAGTTAGATGCCACGTACAAAAATCTCAGAGAAAGGTGGAAGAGACGAAAGCCGATCAATACAGACTGACACATAAGACGGCAGCTTACTAGCTGAGGCACCAAATGAGTATTGATTTTGCAGCATGTCTGAAATTTTAATTGTTTTCTGCGCATTTGCTCTAGTCTGACGACGACGACACGGGGAACCGACGTCGAAATTTTACTGAAAAAAGTTTTCTCTCTTTCCCAAAGAACGTATTTCATTTCAAATATTTATGTATGAATGCTGACAAAATCCGTACGAATTTTTGCCGCAACTAAATGAGCACATACAAATGTACGCAAAATGACTCCTAAAATGCAATAAAGAGGTTTTTCTAGCACATGGATGAACAGTGGAACAAGGTGAACATAATCTGCATGGTCAGGTTCGCATATCTCGGAAACTATCCACTAATCATTGCAGTCGGGCACATAGGGTAATCTGTCATTTCTTTAAAAATAGGTACTTATTTTTCACCTAATTTCGTAAACCAGGCGGGGTCTGAAAATGCTGGTGAAAAGGAGCTGACCTTGGCCTGGGGCTTACGTTAATGAAACACTGGTAACTTGACTGTGAACCAGAGAAATTTACGACATCGCATCTTAAGGCCGAGTAGATTTTTAGGTATATTCGAGCACCATTTTATGTTGAACGTTACAAATGTCTATCTTTTTTCGACCTGTCTAAATTCATTCATCCCTCCATGACAAGTTTTACCCTGAAATCAGAAAACAAACTGAAATGTTAACTATCTGTGGAATATTTTAGGAACTGAACGAAATCACGTGACCCGTACTTCAACGATATCTGACATTTAGAGAGGGTTTAAGAGCATCCAGCCATACGTAACAAATATATTTGTGTACCTAAATTACCTCATATGTGTGGACGTTGAGGAAAACCGTAGGCTGGTTTTCAGCTAGACAAAAAATTAACACTCTTACTTATATACACGTAATTTCTATGAAATGTTCAACTATTCAGCTGCCAGATTATCTACCCAAAATGGAGATTATAACCAGAGAAAAAAGAAAACCTTAAGTTAGCGGGGTTTGGTAATCTATCTGCTTTATTAGACAATTTGAGTGAGGTGGAGAGTGTGGGAATTACTTACGAGTCTGCACAACTAAAATGCCGCGACGACTTTTGATGATACACCTAGCTTACTGCAAATTGCGACTGGAATTTTTTCCAAATTGAACTTATAGCCTAAAAGGTTTCAAACAAGATGTATGGATTGACGACGTACAGAACAAGGACAGGTGTTTACTAGTTAGACTGGTGAGACCACGCAAATTACTCGAAATAGCTAGGCAAACCAAAACACTTCTCCTTTCGTGGTCTTGTCATATAGTGCAAACAATGACAAACTTATTTAACCAAATCCGAAACGCCAAAAGAATGAAATTCTTGTTCTGATGATCTTGTCATCTCCTTTAGGGAACGCTTAAGACTTTACTGGACACGAAATCTGCTTTCCATGTTAATTAGCTACTATTTATAGATACGTCTTTTCTCGTTTCCATAGGTGTTCACAGCATCAGGTTTACGCTCCCATCGGAGTTCCAGACTTTGATTCATTAATATCTCTTATTGTTACTTACCCTTGGGAATGGTGCTTGCGACTACAAAACTGAATCCGTAGTCCATTTCTATGATTAAAACAGCAAGTTAGCATTTATGCACTAAACACTTTAGGAAATTGTAAACGTAAAACGAACGGTAGGTTAGTGCCGAACAATCCACATCTCTCCCCTGTAAGGCAGTAACTAAACAAAGTCTTTTTCAGGAAACTATTTAGCAATTACATAATTTTTTTCATAAACAAACAGGTCAACACGAATTTCATTTACTGCGTCAGCCAATGCATGTGCAGTATATGGTAACAGACGTTTTACGAAAAATTCCGTTCTCCTTAATATGCCATAAAATGGAAAGTTAATGCTATGGATATTCTATTCTTTTACATTCAAAATTGCGGATTATGGGATTATCTCAAAAGGGAAACGGGGGAACCCAGGCGCATCCAATATGGTAACCCTGATAAAAGGTGCTTTGCGGGTGGGAAAACAATGAAGAATGTGCGAGAACCATGGAAATACACAGGCATTATAGCAACATCTTCTAGTTTGTTTTAGTGGGCATCAAATTTGAGCGTAAGCGCCGCGCAACACAAGAATTCACCGCAGGTAAGCAACAAAACCAATTCCACGAGGAACAAAAGTGATTGGCCCGTCAAGGTCATTGATACAGTACGCACAAGAATGTGGCTGATCAGCCTGACCCTACACCTTGACTCCTAACCCTAAACCCTAACTCTAAACCTTAAATCTTAACCGTAAAACCTAAACCCTACCCTCCCAGCACCAGCCCCGCCTAGGCTCACCTAACCCCTCAAAATTGGCGGGGCTGTGAAAGGGATTGCGGCGGGACATTCTACACGACTGCCCCGCCTCGTCCCACCAGCAAAAAAATGCGCAGGTACGCGGGAACAGCAGAAGATCAAGTTTTATTAGCGCAAAATGGCCAGTTGGTGTGGAGACCAACTAGCCTTTTGGCCGGGTCAAAATGGGCTTGGTAGGGTTGTGGGAGGGGCTTTGGCGAGCATTCTACGCAACAGCCCCGCCTGGCCCCACATTTCCGCCCACTATTGGTACCCCTTTAAAATATCGACCTGTATGGTGAGTCCCCTGAGGCGCACACACATAATGCCTACCGGCAGAAGTTTCAAAGCTCAGTATAGGCATTTCTCATACGGCGGATTGATTGCCAACTGCTGTCGACATTGAGGGAACCTCAGACTCAGGCTCTTCAGTGGCCTCATAATATGCCTTCATCTGGTGCTTAATGCACTTGTATATGGTGATCCGGTGATAGCCACAGTAATTACGCTTCATAATTATTTTGGATATTCAGTAAAAAACGATAAATAATTTGTATATGTTTAACACCAAGGCTAAGTGGTACATGCATAGACATGAATGTCGACTACTTGAACTGGCTGGTGAGTAACTAGAAAAACAATTAGCATAAGATACATAAATTAACTAAGGCAGTTATCAAGAGCATGAAAACAGCATTGGTTGACGCATGATACTATGCGGGACCCGTGGACGTAAGCAAATGACGCACGAATGCTTTTTCCATGATTTATAAGTCACTTTTGAGAAACTAGCTACTTTTAATTCCAAAGAAAGTACAATGAGTGGTGCTTTTGAAACATAACTTTCGATCCAAATACGCTTCAAAATGCTTCAATCCAGAGGGGGCTCTGGCCCCACCCAGCCCCTTCCCAGCCTCGCCTATGAAGGAGCCACGTGCTAGCAGGGTAACGTAATTGTGGACCATAATCGCAGCAGATCGCGAAGCACCTTAAATTAAAAGTACTCTGAAGTAGTAGTACACCTGATGAAATCTATTTCAGCACGAAAATGATAATTTCTTTTCCAAGCTGGATAGCGCCTGCGAGCCCCACCGAGGGTATACCAAGATTAACAAATGTCCCCTATGTCAGCATAATTTTGCATACCCTCTGTTAACATTCCAACATGTTAACGCCGAATTCAAAGCCAGCTGGCAAAAATGGCTCTAATGAATTAATCGAAATTCACCTATCCTATAGACGAATGAGGTGTGATCTGTTATGGACATTCCGCATTATCCACGGACATCAGTGTTCGCTAAAAACTGACGACTTCTTTGAATTCACGACCACGAATAACCTGCGCGGTCACCCGTACAAAGTCAAACGGGAGCGTACACGCCTAGACAATCGGAAGTTTTCCTTCAGCCAGTGTGTTGTTCGACCATGGAACTCACTCCCAAGTGAAACAGTGACATCTGATACAATCACTGTATTCAAAAGGCAGCTCGATCGTTTGATCTTTGATAAACGACGACTTTCACAACAGGACTATCTGCGGCCAGCCATAAATTTCATTTCTTGATTTCATCCCTACCTAACACATCCCTGACTTTTAATGAAATGTCTCCTCTCAAACTATGCAAATGACAGCACTTTATGCTGATTGTATATAACTGCACTTAAAATTTCATATGTACATTGAGAAGACCGCCTGCCGCACCCTTCGCAGTCCCGCATTGTGAAAATGTTTTCCGTGAACAACTATGTTACTGACAAAATTGTAGTAAGATGTACATTTAACATTCATATTTTATGTGCCGTTTTCAATAGGGTCATCAAGGGCATTGTCTGTTATCCAAAATACACTATTATATATTATATATACGGAAACCGCAACTTTTGTCTCACTGGTACAGAGCATTTCCTTTGCACGTAGAACCTGCTTAAACTGAGTATCAGGATTGACAAATAGCTTCTATCTCAAACAACCAAGAGTGCCACGAATCATTGGGCCTACAATCTGAGTGAGGGATCGCTATGAAATTCAGTTCAGCGCTTCGTCCAATATTGCACGACTGATTTTCATGCGGTTTTACTTAAGCAACACAGATCTGGAAAATCTACTGACGTCTCTTCCTCATACTGTAGAAAAGTGTATTGTTATCCGAACGCGGAAAAATATGGCTTGTAGTTTTGCAATTCTAAGTACCAGTATAACGGCGGGTTAGGTTCGAATTTGTTTGAAAATTGGAAAATTTTTTGAAAATTGAGATATGCCTGTCCGTTGAGTATAAAATTGGATGATAGCGTACTTTTCCACTTAATCGGTAAAACAATGAATATTTTTATGCATGTTTTCCATGAAATGTAAATGGATTTGTAAGGCCATAGAAAATCAATGAGAAGAATTCATGCTACTAAGTAGCCATTTTTACAGAGTGGTTTTCGTATGCGGTCGAAAAGACCTTTGTTCGAAAGCCGGCATCCCAACGTAACTGAATTATTCTATGATTATATTGCATGATGATTAGTTAAAGAACCCTACTTAAGTAATATTTTCGTAACGGCTACGCATATCTGAATTTAGGTTGACATTTCATGAGTTAACACACCTACTGTACTCATAGGAGTGAAGTTTACCTCCACAAGACTGACGCCGTGGAAGGATCTTTATTCTATTTTTTATTTTAAAAAAACACAGCAACGTAACTTCTGATGAAAGCCTGACAACACGCCTTCTCTTAGAATGAATAACAGTCTATGTTATTTAAACGGTAAGTGAATAGTTTGCGTTAATGATGAAAAAACATAGACTGGGGCAAATGAGCAGTACGAATCAGCAAGATTTGGTTCTGCAACCCCACTTCATTGATTTTAGTGGATGCGAGTACGCCGACTTTACAAATGCCAAGTGTCTGTACCTTACTCACCATTTTAATCCAGCGAATGACGGTGCCAGGGGGGAGGAGTGCTTATACGCCAGCCGCGGTTACTTCAGGTTTCAGTTTACACGCGTCCCTCCGCGCCGGTTTCGAGCCCCACCTGCGCCCTCTTTATTATACTTATCCGGCTAGTGGTTAAGTAGGCTTGCTAATAGAATTGTTCGGACGGACTAGAATTCTATAAATTATACTGCTATGGCCATGTACTGCGAATTACCTCACGGTCCCCTCTGTGGCCCTCCATTTGTGGGGGCACCCTCCTTAGCCTGCTAATCCACCGAGTATACGTCATCTTTACGTGCTTCCTTGCGTCTGCTTCGGGTCCTGCTTGCACTCTCTTTCCCTTCCTAATCCAGCGAGTGGCTAAATTAGGTATGTAAATGAATATTGTTTTAGTAAGCTAACTATATGCGTTCAATCAAGTGGGGCTGCAGAACCGAACCTCGCCTACGAATCCTTTGGGTTGTGCAAATGTTACTACGGAAGGCAACCTGTTAGAAAAATATATGCACAATAAATGTTGTCATTCAGACCAACGGGAATTTGTGTGCGCTTTTAAAAAAACGTAGGTTCTAGAGTATGCCTTTGGAAACAATGCTGGATCTTCAGTTAGCAGAATGCATCTTGTATACCGTTGCGACACAGTGTTGCCGTAGTTTTTTCCGTAAGTATTATACAACCATTTATTAATTTATTTACGTAATTCTGAATGATTTTAGTAAGTGTCTTATAATTGTCTCTAAGGCGGTTCAGTAATTACAAATATAATGATGTGTTTGCAACTATCGATTAACTGTCTGAGTAGGTGATTGCAACCGTAGACTGCCGAGGGGAAATACCCGCACACGACTTCCGATCGTGAAGTGTAGGTTAGGCACTTTGTCTGTACAGAGCCGGTAATTGTGTCTGGCGCTTGAAAACGTATGTAACAAAAGTGCGGGAACAGTTGCGTTTATTATATTTTCCTCTTTTTTCAAAAAGTGCTTCATTTGTACCCCATTTAGCTACCCGACGATGCCGATTCGGCACCAAAATGGTGATTTTCAACCTGCAGTAGCTACAGTGCGTGACCTGTCTCATGAACTGTTGGCCGAAATTCCGAAATGCGTTTTCGATTAGGAATGATTACTTGGTCGCGGTTGTAATACGGCTTATCTTGTGGCATACTGTTATAACAATTCGGACTCGGCAGGATGTCGGCTTTTAAATGTACTTCTTTTCAATCTCCTGTAGAAAGCGTGTTCGGTAAAAAATGACAACTTATGTAACATGCATTTTTCCCATTGATTTTCGATGGTCTTGGAAATTCAAATATATTTGATAGAAACTACAAACAAAAATATGCTTTCTTTTAGTCACTCAATCGAGAATCACGTCTTCTTTGTATTTTATACTTAAGGAAGGAGTATAATTAGGTTTTAAAAAAGTTTCTAATTATGAGACTTTTTAAGACCGCGATATGTCCATTCACATAGCATCGTACCTGGCCGTTTACCACTGCTCCTCATGAAATGTACAACATGGTCCGCATCCATTGCAAAATTTTATGGACCCTGTATGATATCTCTTTAATGACATAGAAAAATATGGGATTTTCTTTACGCGGAACGCATGCACCTTGTAGAGTGTAATCACTAAGCGCTAATGCAACGAATGATCAGGCTCCAAATTTTTCGGCAATTGGAAAACTTTTTTAAAACCTAATTATAATTCTTCTTCAAGTATAAAATATAAAGAAGACGTGATTCTCTATTGATTGACTAAAAGAAAGCATATGTTTGTTTGTGGTTTCTATAAAATGTATTTGAATTTCCAAGACCATCGAAAATCAATGGGAAAAATGCATGCTACCTAAGTTGTCATTTTTTACCGAGTACGATTTCTACAGGAGATTACAAAGAAGTGCATTTAAAAGCAGACACCCTGCCAAGTCCAAAATGTTATAAGAGTATGCCTTAAGATAATCAGTATTACAAGCGTGACCAAGTAATCCTTCCTTATCGAAAACGCATTTCAGAATCTCGGCCAACATTTCATGAGATAGGTCACACACTGTATTTCTACCTATCCCACTGCGTCAGCAATACCGCATTCCACTACTCAGTCGTCACCAATGCGCATGCTGTTTTGAACGCCTAAAGTTTGGCAACGGACACATGTGTACGAAGGCTGACGTGCAGAACGGAAGCCATTTCCGCGCACTCATTCTAGTTAAAATGCATATAAATGTCACCATTCGGTTTGCATTCCCCATTAGCTGGTTTAGACCCAACATGCAGAAGGTAACTTGTTGTTCATTTGAAAGATCATCATTTTAAAAGTATTCGAGTCAATATTTTGTCGACTGTAGCCTTTTAGGTTAGCAAAAGTAAGAGATCCGGGTTGATAATCTGAGAAAAATAAACTGCTCACCGGATCAAGAGAATTGCATAGCTAAAGTTTCGAAGAGCTGGGTCGGTTCTCCACTGTCAATGCGTCTAGTGAAAAAATCGATCGGGATTTTGAATGGACAGCCCGATTTGTTGACCTTGGGCTGATCGATTTTTTTCTTCTTTCGCTCTCTTGGCCTACCGGCCGTCGCCTGTGAGTGTTGGTGGCCTCCTGTATTTTGTGTCGTCACCTCATTTGGGGTAAGTGGCGTTTACGTCCCCCTTTTGGTGAGTTGGTCGACAGGCCGTGTTTGCTCGGTGGCCTTAGACTCCGTATAATTGTCCTGTCTTTGTCACGGCGTATGTTGCCTGGCGTCGATAAGCAATGCCTACCCTGACGGGTTGTAGCAGTCGCGAAACCGCCCCAGAGACTCCTTCAATGTAAGGAATAGCCCTCCAGACGGTAACCTTTAATATCGTCTGGAAATGCACAGTTATGACTGATCCCCCGTCGTTTCCACAGCAGGAAGACCATGCAACGGATTTCAGTTTTATATTTTGTCTACCCAAAAAGTGCGCATTAACACTTTGACGGTTATGCTCTAAACACCTGACCTCGAACGCAAGACTTGACTACTAAAGGAGGCGTGATCGCTGGAGCCATAATCTACCGTTGTATATTCACATTTAGATCCATCGTCGGTGACAGAAGCAGATAAAAGTAACTTTCCATACAAGTTGAATTTTCAGTAGATGTGCTAACTCATAAAATGTCAACCAAAATTTCGAAATGCGTTCTCGTTTCGAAATGATAAATTAAGTAGTGTTGAAAAAATAACCAAGATGCAGCATAAATCTATAATGATCCAGTTACCCCAAGGTGTCGACTTTCGAAAGAACTTATTTTCGGCTGCATGCAAGATCCATACTCTGCAAAAAATGATTACTTAATTAGCATGCAATTTTCTCATTGATTTTCGATGCCCTTAAAAATTCAATTACATTTCATAGAAAACAGGCATAAAATATTCATTCTTTTACTTATTCGGTAGAAAAGCACGTCTTCTTCCAACTTCGTACTCAAAAGAAGAGTTTGATACGGTTTTAAAAAAGGTTCTAATTGTGAGATTTTTAATACCGTTAAATGGCCGTTCATGAAACGTCATGTATCTGCATTGCTATTGGTAGTAATTGAGTAAAATCGTAATCATGTGTCTTTGGACATGTGCGGAAAAAGTGTGATGCATACTGCTTCGCCTAATGTGAATATGAGCTCATAAATCGGAAATGTGATGAATAGCTACGTTTATTTTCACAATTCATGGGACAAAAGATAAATCTTGCACTGGAAACGGTAATTCATGTAATCCCGTTCGCAACCAACAACCCCGTCCTCGTGTAAGGCGGGGATGGTGGCAATAGGGGTTTTACTGGTGAGGCATCACCGCGTTGGTGGAGGGAAATTAATACAACAATGCTTCGGAAATATATATATATTTATATGTACTGGAAAATGGGCATCCCAAGAAACATAATTCGAAGAAGAATGAGTCCTTTGGGAAAATGAACAAACTTTATTTCGTAAATTTTCGAGTCTGGTTCCCCAGCTCGTCTTCAGGCGTGTAGTAAGTGTGAAGAAATAGTCAAAATTTAAACAATGCCGAAAAAAAATCGATATTGCGCCGTCATGGCTGAGGATGGGTTAATGCTGTGTGCTGATGTCACGTCTTGATTGGCTATTACCTTTTCCATTTTTCTTTGAGATTTGTGTACATGGCATCAAGGTCGATGCGTCGATTGATGCATGAATCATCAGAGTGAATGGCCTCTAGGAATTCTCGGCCTTTCTTATATGGGCAGGAACCGACAATGCGTGTTTTATCCCAAGCAAATTTGTGCCCAGTTTCAAGAGTATGCATGGCGACTTGGGATAAGTGGTCCCGCCTCTTCACTGCCAATTGGTGTTCATGTAGGCGTGTAGAGGCGGATTTTCCGGTTTGACCACAATACACTGCATTAAAAGTGCCACATGGAATCTTATAGACTACTTCTTTCTTATCCAAATATCCAACCCTATCCTTAGGGTGTACCAGCTGATTGCGTAGCGTGGTAGTCGGTTTGTGAGCCACTTGTATTTGGTGCTTCCTCGGGTGTCTTTCAACGAGTTCAGACACATTTTTTATGTAGGGAAGCGTTCGCCAATGTTTCGGTTTTGGCGTCTGATCGGAACAATCTAGTTGCTTCTCTCTTTCTTTTGATTCCTGCTCTTTCATGCATCGGCGTACAAAATCTCTAGGGTAGCCGTTTTGGGAAAATAGGTTGAATAGATAATTGAGTTCTTCTTTGTAACCTTCGTTCTCAGAACAATGTGTCTTTGCTCGATTAAATAGGGTCTTAACAGCACTCCGTTTGTGAGCCATAGGGTGGTTGCTCTCGTAATGTAGGATAACTTCCGCGTAAGTTTCTTTGTGGTATACTGATGTCTGGAATGTCCATTCAGTTTTTCTCTGTACGAGGACATCAAGAAATGGGAGTTTACTGTTAGCTTCTCTTTCGAGCGTGAACGTAATTCCCGGTAGTGTTGAGTTGATAGCTTTATGCAGAGTTTCTAGCTGATCTGTCTTGACGATGACAAAGGTGTCATCTACGTAGCGTACCCACAATTTGGGATTGACTAATGGTAAGGCCATAGCCTCTAATTTTTGCATTGTGACTTCAACCAAAAAGCCAGAAACAGGTGAACCCATAGAAGCTCCTTTCAGCTGTCGATAACATTCATGTGCGAACGAGAAGTTCGTTTCCAGGCATAGGTCCAAGAGTTCAAGCAAGGCAGATGCAGGAACATCCATGTCGTAGGACTGTAAAAGCTCTTCTGTGCACTGCCTTGCGAAATCGGGTGGTATGGACGTGAATAGAGAGATGAAATCGAACGACACCATTATCTCATCTGATTCAATAGTGAGTCCTCTTATCTTGTCTAGGAATTCAACTGAATTTTCGATTGAAGTCTCACAATCCTTTGCTAAGGGATGGAGTTTGTGGAATAGCCATTTAGAGATTTTGTAATTCGGTGCACCGATTAGTAATACTATCGGTCGCAATGGTACGTCAGGTTTGTGGACTTTCGGTAGTCCATAGATTTTAGCGATTGTCGGTTCAGTTTGTCTCAGGGATTTCGCGATTTCTCCTGGTAGTTGTTTCTTTCCCGCAAGACGTTTCAGCGCTTTATCAATGGATGCAATTTGTGCTTTGGTAGGGTCAATGGTGAGGGGCATATAAGTTGACCTATCTTCTAACAACGATAGCATCTTCTTATTGTA
>CACRXP010000029.1:1436046-1461315 GCA_902702965.1 Spirometra erinaceieuropaei | reverse complement strand
CCCCTCTCCCCGGACGATGCACTCTAAATCACGCCGCACAAGGTCTCACATACTTCTCTCCCCCTCCCCCCCCTCGCCATATGCACCCGCATACTAGACCCATGCTTCAGGTTACCTATCACATTGTATCTCTCTAGGTCTATTGTTGATTAAACAGTTTGCCTTGTCATATAACTATGTAATGACCGTGTGCAGCTGAATGAGAGATCTCGAAATTTATGACGTCAGTAAATTCTGCATGCTTTGTCGCCTTTTCCTTGTCCAAATATATATATATATATTTTCGCCGAACTTCTTCTTTCACGCCCATATATAGCAAGCAAAGCGAACGCGTTAGTTGGAAAGTAAACAAAAGACAAGTGTGAATAAATAAAAGTTAATTTAATAATCAGCCGCCGCAAATTTGTGACCGCCCGGGGACCAATGACACGATAGGAAGGAAGAATAGTAAATGCCAAATATAGTAACTGAGACTTACTGTAAGGTGGCGCAATGCATATGAATATTAGAAAAGCTATAAAATACACTCTTATGAACAAGGAAAAAGCCAAATAAGGTGAGTAAGGGCGCCTGATTGTGCATGACTTCTGCAAAATAACAATTAAAAGAAAATAAATATTTGTTTGTAAAGGTTATGCACAGTAACTGAATGCATTGATGAACAGAATAGGTAGTAATGGTTGCTTATTCTCTTCTAAAATACAAAACATCAGCCCCAGGTCACTGCAAGGTCGAACAATCGCGGCCGGATTTTTTTTAAAGTAGAGAAAATAACCGAAGTCAAAAACCCGGTGAGGATGGGGGAATACTGCCAGACAAGGAGACGGCTATCCAGCATTGCAAAATGCCAATGTGTTAGGCTGCACACCGAAAGATATGCATTTCGGCGCAGCTAATTTCAAAGGACAAAAACCCTAAGGGCTCTGGTGTCGGGTCAGGTAGTGTGGGCTCACGAAGACGGGACCCAGAGCGTAGTTCTTCACAAGCGTGAGAAATATTCCTGTCGCATATTACGGAGGTATATCCGGTGCAACATCTTCCCGAATAAGAAGCCTGAATGACTCATTCACGGACTCATTTTGACGACCATTTGTAAGTAAATTTTTGTACGTAAACTCAACTGACTTTAACTGCCTTATTACAGGTTATGAGAAGGACTGCGCACAAATATACTTAAAGAAGTGAAAAAGCCATGGCGTACGCGTTTGGAGATATGGTAGAAGGTGAGCGTTTGTGTCATAACTGGGGCAAAGTAAACTAAAATGCACGACAACGACCCTTATAGCAGGCGTTGTATGGTGAGTGCCGACATGGCACAAGCAGGTTAAACTAGTCTTTTCGAAGAAGTAAACAAGTTATAACGTACTCGTCCGACAACAGCCACCGTTTGGAGACGTCGTGGAAGCTGAGCGGCTGTGCTCTAACTGAGGCAAAGTAAATCAAAACGCAGTCGACGATCCTTGCAGCTTCCGTTGTATAATGAGTGCCAACACGACACAAGGATGCACAGTCACCCCTTTTGAAAGAAACGGATTACGGAGAGATGGAGCGAAAGTCAGAGGCTGCTCATGCCGGATAATGTATCACTACGAAATATCATACTGGAATGACACTGTCTATGTGGTTATATCAGTGTGCTGGGCAAAACCCAAAGGACGACTCCCTGCAGCTATGAGCCGATAAACTAAGCGTGTCTACTAAGACAAACATAGTAGTTAGTTATGCGTATTAAGTCTAATGGGGTTACACAGCCTATTCTTACTCTTGCACCTCATGAATACAGTTTTCCTAAGACGGATGAGCTGGCGCACAGTGAATGAAATATGCGTTTATTAATAATGGTCCACAACATTACCGTTGCTCCGACTTTTAACATCACGGCCCGTTTGTGAACCGCATGGACTGAACTGGGTTTTAGACAGAAAAGACCGAAGCAAAAAACGTCTGGTCCAAAAAAAATGAAAACAGAGACAGACGTTTGATATTTTACGTCGGAGCTTTTCACTGTAAAGGTTTGTTACATCTCACTACTCATACAATGCCATGCTACTCAAATTATGACGATACCTATTGTGCCCGGCAACTTCGTGTTGAAGACTGGTGAGCACCCGCTGAAGTGACTTTTTGCACGTTAGTCAACCCTCACGCCTTGTTCAAGCTCATCGACTGACTTCGTTGACTGATTCCGTTGCGATGAGAGCCGGAGTTTTGGTCTATAGCATTGGGATGGAAGTTGCTGATTGTGACTATGGCCTCAGTATATTTTATGAGAATGTTGATTAATATTTGTGAAACAAAAGTTGACACGTCGGAGTGCCAGCAGGGTTCGGCCGCGTTGAAGTACGGTGCATTAACGAAATGTCCAGAAATTTTTGAGCTGCAGCAGAATGCTTGGCTTTCCAAAATCCTCTCTGTATTGTACTTGGTCTTATAATTTTGACCAAAAAGCACAGAAACGTGAGAGATATTTTGTCACTCATTAAGCAATTAACAGTGCAAAGAAGCGTCGAGGAATACCAAGGCAAAATTGCAGTGTGTAAAATGAGGCTTTTGGGCGTTAAACTCTTGGTCAAGTGTATGTTGTAGGCCAGTTGGCATGGTGATAGGCCCAGGTGCGGGCCCAGCCATGCCGGCAACCTGTACCCTCTCCGGCCGTAGAGATCAGAGAGCGTGGTAGGTTACGTGAACTTCCACTACCACTGTAAATTAATTCACGCACAAGTCGCCCTGCCGGCTCTCATCATGTTGTAGGTTGAACTTCCAGCGGCTGTGCTTCAATCCCTGACAGTTCAAGGCCACTCTGTTCTGGCACAAAAGCTTCTGCTGACCGGCAAACGCACGTAGCCCCAGACGCGCCGACCTGCGGCAACTAGACCGCTTTCACCTCGGACACACGTGGCTTCAGCTGCCGTTTCAGCTGCTCGTAGAGCCACTTGAACACGCCACCAACCTGGCCGATGCAACGTGGGCCAGTAGACAGCCCTCGGGCAATGAAACACATACACCACGTGGAGGACAACTCTGGAACTTGCCCCACAAACCTATTGAAGCGACATTGCGTTAACCTGGTCGGTCCGCGCTCTGGTCTGGTCGTACCAGCCACCTGCGCCAACTTCCATCTTCGGACTCCTTCGCTATATCTTGACACCGGGCTCAGGTGGGGGAAAGAGAGAATGCGGTAGACGCTGTGCAATTCTACCACCACCATAATCGATTTCATGTCCGTCACCGTGCCTACCTGCAATCTGCAGGGAGTACAGGGTGGACATCCGCCACAACGTCGGTTGAACTGCCATGCGAAATTTTAAATGTGCGCATATGCCTTAAATGCTCGAAAGTGTGGAGTCACTCGCACAGTGATCGACTATTGAAATTTGGGGTTGATTAAAAATACAAAGTAACGATTTAAATGCTTCACATAGTATGGCTCCCTCATCGCGGGATAGTCTTCTATGACGGACGTATAGTTGCATGTTTGCTCTCAGATGCGTCTCCAAATTTGTCGCATATCAACATCTGAACTGTCGAGCACATTTATTTCCATTCAAATCAAGTATCTGGAACTCACATGCAATCACTGTTTGCCCCCCGAAGCCCAGACAATGCGAGCGTGCGGATAATTTTTTGTATAAATATAAATATTGCGAAAGACGAGGTTATGCAAGCTGGCACAAATAAGTGTAAAGATCTGGATCGTGAAAATAAAATTGCAAAAAAAGCATTTCAGAAACATGCGTGATTAATGAGATTGGTTAAGGGCAGTCCTCTACTGGAAGATTTGCACTTAGACCAATGGGAGATTGTGGTGTGGCTCTTTAAAAGAGTGTCAGTGTTGAGATATAGCCGCTCTGGTAACAATGCTGGCTGTGCAGTTGGCAATAAACTTCTTGTATGTGGCTGCAGCACTTGGCTGTCGTAGACTTTCCAGTAAGTACGATGCATTGTAAAAGGATGCTGTTTAATTCCTTTTCTTTAATTACAAATTACGTGCTACAGGACAGACTCAAAAAAATCTGCTAACACACAAACGGAATAGTAATTTTAAATACATTGAACAAATTATAAGACGCATTTAAACGCCAGCCTCCAAATTCCAAAGTTCTACATGACGTTTGCGCATTTAACCAACGCACTCAAGAAGCTTCTTAGGCAGAAACAATAGTAAAATCATGCCTTGGCGCGCCAGCTACTGCCGGCAATAAATATGCCGAACTGTGGATGCCACTTGAGAGATCTTGTCCACTTAGTGAGCACCGACCCTGACATCACTGACTAAAAAAGTTTTACTTGCTTTGATATATCCGCCCGGTTTCGGGTGACATTCGCTGACATTTCCATATCTGAGAGGAGGCGGCTATTCGGTACTGGAACAGTTGGTGTTATAGACTCCTAAAACGTCCAAATTTTACCCCAATACGTCATCCGCAAGTTGATGCTCCAAATATAGCCTTTAAGAGGACCATGTCCTTTCTATGGCTACACACAACCCGGCTTTGGTAAGACAGCGTATCGCTGTCAAATCAAAACTAATTTCGAGCCTATGACATCCATGCTCGAACAACGGAAGACGAAAAATTGGTAATGTATGTGTCAACTGCTTGCATGTTTCAACTGTACGAAACTTATCCTATTATTCATGATATGATATGATATGCAGGTGGCGCCTACGTGTGTCTTCGAAGCTTTAAGTTTTATTCTGTTTTTTTTTCAAACTGTGGAATGTGGACGTGTACGTCGAGTACCGACATTTACTGATTTGCATGCGTAATCCAAGATAATTTTAGCGACTGGGCCTTGCATATATCTTAAATTAGACTAGATAATCATGAGTGTGGTTGTGGGCATAATACGGGGTGTTTGAGAGGACTTATCAACTGATCGAGGGGGTAAATTGTAACTATCATCTGCCTGGAGGAAAGTTCACAGGTTGTGAACGCACCAAGCCCGACAAATGCCAAATAAATCACTAGACACAGCACCCCTCGGGAAATGCAATGCACCATTTGCACAGCACTTGGATAAGTTCCTCGTAGGCCAACTAAAGCAACTGCCATCGCCTGACCAACTCTCTCTCTCTCTCTTTCGCTCCCAGGCACGACTTAAAGCCGTCAAGAGTAGCCGTAAAACACAATATCCCTGATCGACTTGTCCTTACCTGGTGTATCTGTTATGAGCCATAATGATGTAGCTCCTTTGTACAGTGCAGTTATCGCATTTTATGCAATATATTAAGTGTGTGAGAGTAAGTTTAGCCGAACTCAGGTTCTACATAGGCCAAAGAATCCATAGAGTTGTCGGTTCTGTGAAGCATGTGTGAAATATTTATTTAACGAAACTGACCATTTTGGAAAACAAGTTAGCGAATTCATTGACTTGCGAATGTAGGTTAGGCAGTTGACATTCCCTGGTAAACAGTTTAGTGGTTCAGTTTTCAGCATAAGGAAGTTGCATTTTTGAACCAAGTCCAAAACACAGTTTATGCTGTGTATACAATGCAGAAAGAAACTTAACTTCAAAATCTGTTCCGAGTAAGAAAGTAATTTGCACAATGATGCCATTATGGGATTTTTGAGGAACGTTAATCTCCAAGGCTGCATGTTATTAACAGTCATCCTGTTCAGCCCTGGGTTTCTAGCTCTTCGACTTATCTCTCAGTCGGTTTAGGTCAGTTTGTTATGGAAATGAGGTTTTCGCCCCTAAACTCCCTATTCATATCGATACACAGCAAGAGAATCAATTGTTGCATCAGTAAATCTGGAAATTGAAAAGTTAATGGTAAGTGTGATCCAGGCGCAAACTAACGCCGCTAACACATATGTACGGTACGGTAGTTTCTCGGAAAATGAGCGTCCAGTCTGCGCTTAAAGGATCCAACAGTTTCGAAAAGAATCACCACGTCAGGGAGTTTGTTCCATGTCTAACTCATGAACATTGTCCGCTCTCACAAGTAAGATTGTTTTAATGGTCGAACGTAGTCGGCGATGGTGTTTTATGCTTAAAAACGCAAAAAGGAGACCCTTGTATGCTCCAGTGGTGTGTGTGTGCATATTATGCTCTTTTTTTTCAAAATGTACTTCATCTGTGCCCCTTTACAGCTGCAAGACGGTGCCCATTCAATGGACCCAAAATGGTGATCTCCAACCTCCAGTGGTTTCTTCTATCTATCCCACTCCATCAGCAGTACCGTGTTCCCTACGGCAGTGGTTACGAATGCGCATGCAGTCTTGAGCACCTAAAGTTTGACAACGGAAGCATTTGCACGATGACAGACGCCCAGAATAAACGGCATTTCTGTACAATAATGTTAGCTGAAATGCATCTGAACGTCACCTGTCGGCGTGAATATCCCACTAGCGGGTTTGGTCACAAATTGCAGCAGATAAATTATCCGTCTGATTGGAAGATCATCATTTTAAAAAATATTCCAGTCAATTTTTTGGCGACGGTAAAATTTAATGCCATTTGGAACTATAAAATTATGATTGATCCCCAACCGTTGCATCAAAATCAAGGTCGTTCAATATTTTTAAATTTTGAACTTCGTCTGCCCGAAAAATTGCGCTTTAACGCTCTAAAGGTTATGCGGAGGCTGTTGAAATCGGCTCTACCAAACGCTTGCCATGTGCGTAAATCAGTGTATTTGAACAATTGGTCTGCAGACGGCAAGAGCTGATTTGCAACTGATGATGACGTCATGCGAATGGAAAACATTCCTAAAATTGATACTGGCCTATCTATCAGATGGATTAAAACCTTTTCCATAAATCTACACGTTACTGCTGGTCTTGGGCTAACATCAAATACACCATGATCATTTTCATTCGTTTTAGCACTTTTACTGTAAGCACAATAGCGGGGCTACGAAGAAGGAACCCGCCGCCTTTAAGCGGGGATCCCAGTACCCATAATAACTAGTTGCCGATGGCAATGGCCAATAGTCGAGTGTCCTGCCACACGTAGGAATGTAGCTGGAATTATAGATTAAATGCAACGCTGATATATATTTTGGCAGATTTTGAATAATTTATTTTGGCCCAACTGTGAGAAATTCGGCACCTCGGTGGGATTCAAACCCACGCATCGCGTCGTCCGGCGGGGCCTCGTAGCTCAAGTGGTTAGTGCGTTGGCTGTACTAAAGCCTTTCTCTTACTACGTGGGTTCGAACCCCACCGGGGCGCCGAGTTTTTCACGGTTGGGTCAACATGAATTATCCAAAATCTGCTAAAACATCTATGAATTACATCAACTTGGTAGTCATCTGGTGGATTCTAGGTGAATTACTTAGGACATCCTGCTTGGGCAGTCAATTTAATGTATCATATGTGGTGGATTCCAGACGTTGCAGTGGGTTAGGCGGGTAACTTGACCCGAATGTGATTAAACTCGCGTCGTCCGGCGGGGCATCGTAGCTCAAGTGGTTAGAGCGTTGACTGTACTAATGCCTTCCCCTTACTGCGTGGGTCAGAATCCCAGCGAGGCGCCGAGTTTTTCACAGTTGGGTCAGTATGAAGCAACGCTGATAATTATTGGCGAAATTTGTAAAAGCAGGAAAAACAGCCACAAAATTGGAGTTTGCGCTGACTCAATGTTGTGGCTTAAAGACGCAAGATCGTGAAACATCCTACGTTCATCCAGATTGGCCGGCTGCTGGCATGCACGCAAGAACGGTTAACTCTACCAAAGACCGACGGTGAGGATAACGACCCCCTGGCTCAGTGGACTACAGACTAACAGGTCGCCAGCTCAAGCCCCAGGTTTTCCACACTTCGGGGTTGGATATGACTGGCTGACGACGGCTAATAAGCCAGAAATGGCCACTCCAGTCTCCCTTGTCCTCGTTATGCAAGGCACAACGGAACGAATGAGTTCCGTTAGAACGATCGTGAGCGTCCCGCTACAAAGGTAGAACAATGTTGGCGAAGTCTTCCACCTTTTGAGTGGCGCGGAAAAGTAAGCGTTGTTTTTCTAACAGCAGTGTATATTCATATTTGATTTTCAGCAAAGTTCTGACGTCACCTACACAACCGGCCTGCAGACTTGCGGCCGTCTTATTTTTGTGAGCGGCGAGCACCGAACTCTAAAACCAGAAAGAGCGGAAAATAAGCATTAGACCTAAACGAGGCATGATGGCGACATATGTTCAATAATTTACATTGATGAGTTTTGCAGTATAGTGTGCTGGACTCCGGTTATATTTTGGCTGTCAAAAATGTGCAGCTCAGCGTTAATCGAAGCAGAACACTCCCATTTTGGTCCTATTACCACCTGAACCAAATCATATCACACTTGCAGTGATATTTACTTGCAAACGCCGAGGCTAAAATGGACAGAACAGCGTTAGTAAAAGAAACACTTTTCTTCTTTTGTGATACTTGCACCCTTTTCAACAAACTGAGTTAAATGCCGGGAGATTGCTGTTTGCAACCTAGGAAATGAAATTCGGGTCAGGTCACTCGTCAAGCCCAATAAGACGTATAAAATGCACCAATGACTGCCTAGGCAGGAGTTCGTCAGCATTCAATCTAAATTCCATCAAATGACTACGAGACTTGCCTAATCATTCAACACATTTAAACAGATTTTTTAACATAATTATGAAAAACACGCTCCGGGTGGCACCTCATTGGTCAGGTGTCGAGAAGGCTAGCTGTATTCAAGCCTTACCCTTGCTGACGTGGGTTCGAATGTGACTGTGACCAGCGAGGTATCCACAGCCGGGCGAAACGAATAACCCCCAAGCAGCAAAATCTGTGACAAAAAATAAATTCTAGATGTTACTATACAGGTAGAGTTGAGTCAGGATTCCAAATGTTTAGTAAGGAAGCTAAGGTATATTAATCGGTCCTTCCAAATGGAGCAGCCATTTTCTCCCATAAAGACCTAAGTATAATTATCTCCTTCCGTAGTGTTATCACACTCACAGTATATATAAATGCGCTGTATTATTCGTTCTAAAGAAAACCAACAAATTTCGTCGTTAAAGGAAATTTAACCGCCCTCCTATGCACTTCGACGCGTTCTAACCTTAGAGGCGCATCAGACGAGACCCATTCGAAGAGACCTGCCACACATGCAGGTTCGATGAATGTTCGCGTGACAACCGCGTGAGCCGCGAGCTGCTCGAGTCGTGGTTCTCAGGCCCGCAATTCATCAATAAACACAATGACCTCCCGGTACCATATTCCGTGCTGCGATTTTCCCTGGACAGGAGAATCAGTCACGTGGGGAGGGCGCGGGCGAGCAAGTATCACAGTGACAGTGAGCCAGTTTGCCGAGCAATCGTGACACCAGCATCCAGCACGGATGACGAAATCAAGGCAATTAACGACTCGGACATGGACCGACAAGCCACCACCGCATCAATTACGACTCCAGCGGTGATTGCGAGAACTGTTACTTGCAGTGCGCATACGGTTTACGGCAGCAACGTGCTATAAATACTGCACTCCTGGTGCCACCATCACCTTTATCTGCGAGTGTCTCTGATGATGGATTCGAGTGAGAATCCGAAGCGTCAGGCTAATAAATTTCTTGTTCCAGAGACCGCATCTTCATCTTCTGAATTAACAACTTGCATGCCGGCCATAAAGCAATTAACGCACCAGCGGACAACAATCCTTGATGAAGGGGAGCGCGGTTAATTGCTATAGGTATGCGGTAGCATAGCGACTGCATCCCATAAATACCGTAACTTCCTGTGCACGAGTCACCCTTTTCTGTCACTGTCTCTGATGATGGATTCAAGTGAGAATCCGAAACGACAGGCCAATAAACCTCATGTTCCAGCGATCGCTTCTTCTTCTGATCAGTCTTTAAAATGTATCGTATCTGACGCCGTAACGTAGAATTAAGCGTTATTATCATGGAACTTTTTTACGGTAGGCGACATAACTCCTGAAACTTTACAGCTTAAATTAATTTAAGACAATTTTTCATGGCAGTTATTGACCTGGAGCAAATCTGTTCATTAGCATGTTTACTTCTACTAGGCGCAATTGCTGTAAACGAAATGGTTTTAGCTGTGCAATATTTGTAAAAGAAAAAAATTGTTTTTTATTCAACCTAAATCACGTTAGACAAAATGTGATTAAACTTTGGTATTCCCAGAACTTACCTAAGTTCCCGACGGTTTCTTCGGATATTTCACATAGAACGCCAATTTCGGTGGATTTCTTAGTAAACGGGGCATTGAAATTGACGAATACTTTGCCTTGTAAAACACGTGATAACTTTCCGAATTACGTGAACCATCAATGTCGCAGCAAGAATTTGAAATGACATGCCGATTAGGTACTCTTCGAATACATAGAGCCATTTGAAGAGATTCTTGCAGTCGAAGTTGTGATCGGTCGTATTTTTTAACATTTCGTTTGCAAGTCTTCGCTTACCCTTGGTCTTTTGGCATGCGAATTGTGTGCAGCAGATTTTGCTTTGGTATCTGCAGATTCTGACGATTTCTTCACTAATTTTCGGGTCAACTAATATAACCTCATCTTCTATAACATTCGTGTTTATTTAAAGTTGGTGACACTCACTTGGACTGTCTGTGTTTCAGGATGTAAAAAACCACTTTGAACTCTTAATTTATTGGCCTGAATGGACATAAATATCCTCGGCGGCTCGACACTGTTGCACGACGAATGCCAGGGTGCGTTTGCGAACAACTATACATCCGTCCATCAAAGGAGAGAGAACAGAACGCCATGCATTGTGGAAAGTTGTCTACAAATGAGTAGTTACCAGCACGAACAGTTCCTTATATCCCCTATAAAGTGCTTATGCGACTCATAAAAAACCGAAGCGCAATCTGAATTATATCTGTTTTCATCTACCAAATCTGTCGTACCTTGCTGCATATTTTGGCTTAGCACTGGAATGCATCCTATCGATTTGACAGGGAAGAAGTTTCGTAATTATTCTTGATTTTACCCTTTTTGAAAAATGTTTCCCGACATTTAATTTAAAGGTTACACCATCGCCTACAGCAAAAGCATGCAAAAGCACTAGGCTGGCGGATTTGGTCATACTTATGGCTCAGCGTAAGTGGGCTTATAATGCATGTCAAAACACAAGGGGACATTCCTTGTTCCGGGCGTCTCTTGAAAATTTGTTTTCACATCTTTGATAGCGAGATAGCAAATACGCGAAAAATTATAATTTATTACAAAGAGATGCGATTGCACGGTGTCATCTCGACCATTTTCGCCGGTTTGTGGGTTTCCGATACACATCTGATTAAGCATAAACGTATCGGATCGATTTTCGCAGCTGATGCGTTTAATTATTTACCCTAAACTTATTATTTTAGAACATACAAAATCTCATTGCTAAGTGTCAAATTATTGACATGTTGGGACGTAAATAGTACAGCACGTCGGATGGAAGGTAAGCGATGACTGTCCATCCAACGCGACAGTCAGCTGTCGAGTCGCCCAGCCTCTACCGTCAATAGATTGAGTCGAAGAATACGAATGTTAATCGTAGGGGACGCTCACCGATCGTTCTTACGGAACTCACTCGTCCCGTTGTGCCTTATGGACTCTCTCTCTCTCGAGCCCGACCAGCATCCGCACAACGGCGCATGATACAGGCAGAATGATATTACCGACGAAGACAAGGAAGACTGGAATAGCCATTTCTTGCTTATTTGCCGTCGTCAGCCAGTCATACCCAACCCTAAAGTGTGGAACACCCGAGGCTTGGACTTCTAACAAACAGGTCGCGAATTCGAGCCTTGGGTGTTCCACACTTTGGGGTTGGGTATGACTGGCTGACGACGGCTTATAAACCAGAAATAGCCGTTCCAGTCTCTTTTGTCTTTGCCGGTAATATCATTCTGCCAATACGAATGGTTTCGGCCGCGGTGAATGTGATTACTAACCTTCCAGTCTCCAGTTGATTGTAAATTGCGTAAGAAAAATGAAGAGGCAAAAACACTCAACAGTGGACCGTGCCAGGTTCGGAGCTGAGCAAAGAGCCAGTCTGGAACGTTTTCTTTCGCAAACCCCACACTACACACCATTACTTGATGAATAATTTCGAAGCCATACAGCGCAAATGATTAATGAAAAGGTGTATCTATTTCCTGTGTTCTGCTATGTGGCCTTCCAGACCAAGAACTTTGGAACACTTATTCGACCAGAGCAGCTAGAGGCCTCTGTCGTAAAGCGGTTCGGCGGTTTGGTGGGACACAAACCCATGACAGTAAGGAGGAAGGCTTTAGTACAGCGAACAGTCCGGCGGGGCCTCGTAGCTCATGTAGTTAGAGTGCTGGCTGTACTAAAGCCTTGCCTTTACTGCCGTGAGTTCGAATCCCACCGAGGCGCCGAGTTTTTCGCAATTGAATCAATATGAATATTTGTTTATATCTTTTCTCAAAGTCTGGGTATTGAGTGTTTGCATCATTTAAGTATGGGACACTTATTCTGTTAGAGGGGCATTCCCATCGTTCTTATGGAATTCAGTCGTTCGTTGCGCCTTAAGACACTCTCTCTCTCGAGCTCAACCAGCAACCAAACAGCGGTGCATGATATACGTAAAATGGCATTACCGACAAAGACAAGGGAGACTGGAATGGCCATTTCTGTCGACAGGAAGCAATATTCAATGCCCAAGTGTGGAACACCTGAGGCTCGGTCCCGCGATTTGTCGGTCAGAAGTCCGATGCCTCTAACCACTCAGCCACAGACTCACTGTCCTGTCGGTTTTGATCGGGAATACACATTGGTAGAGGGTCGCTCGCCGATCAACTGTCTAACAGTTTTCACCGATTTTTAATGGAAACATCTACTGAACAGTGTTGGTCAAGACGGCCATCTTCCTCGTTTATTTTTCTATCACCCATTCACTAAAATGAAGGAGATGCTGAGCGATTACTGTTTGCTATGCTATACCAGCAGTGATATTCATTTGCCACTGCATCTACCCAGCCTACTGAAACGTATAGAATCCCCCTAGCGTCCACACAGTAAGCTTACTGCCTAAGTTGGATGCCTCAATCCATCAGTCTAGACTACAGCGATGATTACGAGGCTTAATTATTTGATAGCTGTTAGCGGCATATTTAAACGATTCGCCTGACCCAGTTGTGAAGAAAACGGCCCCCGGTGGGTCGGCATAGGTTGAGGGGTTTGAACGTTGACGTGGGTTCGATTCAGACATAGGACTCCGAGATTTACATAACTGGGCGAACTGAATAACCAACACCTAACAAAATCAGTGAGGATTATTATTTCTGAAGTTTGGTCAAGAGGCAGAGTCAAGGCATAATTTCAAATGTTCGATGACGTAAGAAATAGGTCCTCTCATCTTTATTTTCCATTTCTCCCTGACCACAACCTAAGAACACATTAGTTATCACCCAAGGGAACATGGTAACTTTAAAGTCCCGCGCTTCCCGCGTGGCTAATTACTTCGCCTCTTGCACTTATTAATGCAATGACTATCCCCATCCATACTCAGTACTCAGACTTCGCCTAGTCGGAGTAATTAGCCACGCGGGAAGCGCACGGGTGAACACTTTTCCCAACGCCAGGGTCGGTGGATTAGGTGGTCGAACAATCATCACACCAACATCCAACGCAATTGATGAAATTGCAACAATTAACGATGCGAATGTCGGCCATCAAACAGTCAGCACACCAAGTGCAACTATCCCTGATGAAGAGGAAGAGCCGTAAATATTCATAGATATGCGGTAGCATGGCGACTGCATCATATAAATACTGCATCCCTCTGTGCATGAATCATCTGCTTTTGTCTTTGTTGATGGATTCGAGCAGGAATCCGAAACGTTAGGCTAATAAAGCTCTTATCCTGGCGATCGTGTCTCTTTCTTCAAGAGTGCTTCCTGGGACTCGTCGCTTCGCTTTTTTTGGCCATGTGAACTTGCCTTGAATTAGGTAGTGATAATTCCAACATATGTCCTTAAGTGCTGCCGTCATAAACGACTTGGGCAAAAAGATGCAATAAAATTTGCAGCGGAGAAAAATACGTTGTTTAAGTCGAATATGTAGGAGACCGATAAATGCTACCGGTAAAAAACGTTAAGCACCCTTACATGTCCTGCGCAATCGATATGGGCTCAACGGCGTCTCGTTTCATGAAGTGACATATTTCACAGGGTAAAGTAAGACTGAAGTTTATTATCATGTAGGACATTTGCGGGGCGCGGCATATCTCATGAAATGTGACAGTCAAAGTCTACATTTTCAGTTCGAGTTACCGCAAATTGTCTTTTTTCCTTGTTACCATAACACACTGCAATTAGAAGTGATTCTCATATGCGCAATTTGATTTTCAGTTTCTTCCCAACAGTTCTGGACAGAAATCAACGCTTACTTTTCTGCGAAATGATTTTTATATGCCAACTATCGGCCTAGAACAAATCTGTTAGTTAGAACGAGTTTTTCTACTTGGTACCATTGCTTCAAACGAGAAACCCTTGACTGCATAACTCTCAAAGCGTCAAATTCCAATTTTTAGATCACTCAAATCGGGTGAGGCGAAATGGGTATAAGCAGTTTTTTCCGATAAACATAGCTCGTCTTATTCATAAAATTCACCTACATTAATTGGTGTAATTTTATGCTTCAAAACCAAAGCAAAGTCAACAGGAAATCTTAAATTTTAACACGCCCGTTTTCTACGCCCATATGAGAATATCTCATAATTAACGACAGCTGTAATGTTTGAGCATTGGGTAACATAGCTTTAGCGGTGTCTACTTTCTGGTTATGCATAATTTTGCAATAGAACGGATGCAATCTTTAAAAACTTCGAATTACCTCAGCATTTGAACTGTCGAATTCGGGACTTTTTGAAATTTTAAAACGGTATTATAATTTAATCCTGGCGTGTTGACTGCCTACTGCTCATGATACAGAGCCATTTGACGAGGTCTTTGCAGTTGTATTTTTAATCAGTCGCATTTTTTGACATTCTGTTTTCAAGTCTCCGCATCTCAGTAACTGTTAAGCACTTGGATTGGGCTCTACAGATTTTGCTCTGGTGCCTGATGTCTCCATTAACTTTCGAGCCAACCGACCATTACCTCATCTTTCGTCGCATTTTGTGGCGTTTTGTCTTCAGGTCTGCACACCATTTTCGCTTTTTCTGAATACAAATCGAGTGGTGCAGATTTTTTCTGGTATATACTGCATGTGCTTAAGGATCCGACGATTTCTTAATGAATTTCTGAGCCAACGTCCTAACCCTCCTCTCTTACAACATTCATGTTTGTATAAACATTTGCCCGATCATCTGCACTGTCTGGGCTTCAGTACACAGAGCGTATTATTTCTAAATTCTAATTACTTCAGTTGAATGGAAGTCAATGTGCTAAACAGCTCGGATATTGACGTAAGATAAATTTGAGGACAGATTTTTGAACAAACACGCAATTTCGCTTTTGTCACAGAAGAGTACCCTGAGATGAGGTAACCATACCATGGGGAAATTCGTTTACAACGTCGTAACTACCACCACGGCATTTCCTCATATTTCTCAAATGCCAATGCGTGTGCGATCCACTGATGATCTGTGACGAACTCTGAAACGTGCCTGTTTTTGCTCCCTAGGTCTTTAATACCTCAGTCCTAACAACAGCATGATCCTTGCAACTCACTCAGCTTTCAGTTTTGACACTTCATTGCTAGCGGCAGACAATGTATGGTATGTATGGTATGTATGTATGGTATTTTGCCCTAGAACTTCGAGGGAAAATCCTGGTCCATTTAAAAGGCCATAAAATGAAAATTTCTTGTCAGAAGCGAAACTTTCTCATAAATTCAGATGTAAGGCTGATGGAATTATCCCAAGAGGATTTTAACGGGATTGACAAATATCTGCTAACTTGGCGTAGTGCGAGAATCATCCCTAACAAGTATGGCTCGATTACTGCGGAAAATTCAAGTATGAATTTAATGAGAGTGGTGGACGAGCACATTTGATTTTCAGCAAAGTTCTACAACTGAGCCATCGCTCTGACTTCTGAAGTGACCTCCAGACTAGCCGGCAAAATTGTGGCTGTCTTGTTTTTCTGAGCAGCAAGGACTGAACTCCAGACTTGGAAAAATTGTAGAACAAACTTTGGGCGTAACTTTATACGCTGAATATTTCACAAAAGTGTGCTGAACAGTGTTAGTCAAAACAGCACTCTTGCCCGTTTGTGAGGTAAGGTGTGGTTATCCGGCCGCACCTGACTGACACAGTACTTTTGACCTACTTAATTATCTAAAATTGGTGTGATAGCGTCGGCATGGTGTTGCTGCGCGTTGCGGTGTTGCGGTCTTGTTTCTTTGTTGCTTTGTTTACCCTTTTCAGCCCAGATGCCAGTGGTCCTTCTTGACTTTCGGTCTGTCGTCTCCTTCTAACTTTTGCGTTTGATGTTTCAGGGTTAGGGTTTACGGCTACGATAAATGGGTAGAGTTAAATGGCTAGGATTAAGGTTGGCTTTAGGGTTAGGGGTCAGGGTTAGGAGTTCGATTTAGGAGTTAGGGCAACTATTCATCATTCATTCAAAGTACAACCGCGCATTCTCAATGGTTTTCTCTTGCATGCCATTACATGACCTCGTCGCCTGTGCATTGTCCGCCCCCTGTAAAAAACCACCGGTCCGGGGTTTACCGACCTCGGGTGCGGCCATATTATCACATCTGATCGTTTGTGGCTGTGTCACCCTTTCACCAAACCGAAGCCAATGACTGGAAGGTGTCGTTTTGCAAACGAAAAAATTAAATTAGGGTCGATTGGCCCGCCCAGCCTACCACAACATAGAGAAGCCACCAAATTTTGCTTCAACAGGATTTCTTAGGCAATCAATCTATATTCTATTGAATGACTACGGAGCTCACTCTATCGACAAGTGCTATTGGCAAATTTGAGCAATTCATTTTATTCGATTGCGAAAGGCACGGTTCATTTTGACTGCTCCCAAGCCTTGTCTTTGCTGACGCGGGTTCGAGTCCCAACAAGACCGCCGTGGTTTTTAAAAGGGGATTAGACAAATAATCCAAAAAATTTAAGAAAAGTAATGATAGGGCAATTATAAACTTTTGCTACTGGGCAGGGTAATGGGAGGATTTCTGATTTTCCTGAACGAGACTTTAATGAAGGCAAAGAAGGTGGGAATCCGCCAACACATGCTGTCTCGAAACGTCAACCAAATGCGCTTTCGACTAGGAATAATCCTTAACGTGTCGCGGTAGTATTGTGCGAGATCGATCTCATGACATGTTGGCCGAAATTCCAAAATTAATTTTTGATTAGGAAGGATTACTTTAATAGGGTTGTTATGCTGATTAGCGTGAGGCATAATCCAATAGCATTTCGGACTTGCTAGGATATTGGCTTTCCAAAGCACTCCTCCTTGTCCTCCTGCAGAAACCGTACTTGGAAAAAAAATGACTACATAAGTAGCATGTATTTTTCCTATGGATTTTAAATGATCTTATGAAACCAAATATATTTAATAGAGATCGTGCACGAAAAGAAGCTCTCCTTTAATTATTTGGTAGAAAATGACATTGTATTTGCATTCTATGCACGAAGAAAGTGTATATTTGGCTTTTTAAACAATAGAACAATTGATATTCGCAAATTCAAGCCCTAACATGACATGCTGCGAGAAATTTTTTCCGAATATTTCAACGTTGCAGTTAAGTCCAGTATATGAAGGAGTGGCTAGAGAGGCCGTATTTGCATCAGAAAAGTTTGTTATGTTGTTCTAACGACTGCCCTGGGGACGTGTTCTGCATTGCTAACTCGCTTAGGCTGTTCATGCTGGATTTCGTTAGAAAGCCATATTGTGGGTTGTACCAATTTCGGGAGAGTCGCATTTAAATTATTCACGAACGATGACTACCAACGACAATAGACAAGTCAAAAGAAATGCATTTTTGTTAATCATTATTTAGGATCGAATCAGTGGAAGCCAGCCGCGATCAGTGAGCCACATTGCGTCCGCCTTTTATTCGTTAAAATATGGACAAAAACCTGGGGGCTATAAATATCTAAAAAGGAATGTCGGCTGGGAAATTTAGGGCGGTTTAAATAGTTCCACAACTTTAGTACCAACAACTACTGAGTATTTAAAAGCAGACGCATCGGAACAAAGTGAAACCATGCTGACCAATTCCAGGATTGTATGTCTAATGTCAACGACATCGGTCTAGATACAGTGGGTGGGCTAACTCATTAAATGTTGACGGAGATTCTGAAATGCGTTTTCTGCTCGATAAAACTACTTAAGTAGAGTTGTAATATTAATCACCCCGTAGCATACTCCCATAGCAATTCAGCCACTTTGGGATGCGTGGTTTCGAAAGAACTTTTTTAGCTGCCTGCAGAAACTACAGTGGGTTATAAATGATTAATTATGTAGTATGAAGTGTTCTTATTCATTGTTACTGTCGCCGTAAATTCCGACATATTTTATAGAAAATATGCACAAAAAGATATTTTCTATCTTTCTTCTGGTAGATCATAACATTGCCTTGGCATTTTATACACAAAGAAAGTGTATATTTGGCTTTTGAAAAAGTCTCCCAATTCCCGAATATTTTTGAGCCTTATCTGCTATTGCATCAGTGTTCCGCGATTTCAGTCAACAAGCTGCAGGCTTTCCGCGTAAGGCAAATCATATATTCCTCTGTGCCCTTAAGAGGATACTACAAAGAGTTCGTGAAATTTTGCAATGGATCCGAACTATGATGTACATTTCATGAGGAACAGGGGTAAATTGACATGTGCGGTTCTGTATGCATGGACATTGCACGGTTTTAAAAATCTCATAACTAGGAAATTTTTTAAAACCTAAATACACAATTTCTTCGGGCATAAAATATGAGGACAATGTTATTTTCTACCAAATGAGTAAACGAAGGCTCATTTTTATGCACGTTTTCTATTAAATATATTTGGATTTATAAGACCTTCGAAAATCCATAGGAAAAATGCATGCTACTTAAGAAGTCATTTGTTACTAAGTGTGGTTTCTGCAGAAAGTCAAGAAGGAGTGCATCCAAAGGACGACATCCTGTCGAGTCTAAGGTGTTATAGGGTTATGCTGCATGATAATCAGTTTAACAACCCCACCTAAGTAATCCTTCCTAATCGGAAACGAATTTTAGCCAACGTTTCATGAGATCGGTCACGCACTGTATGTGCAGTTATGTTGTAGCGACTAAGCGGTGATGGTGTATGCTCAGTACGCCACAACTTCAGCCCATATCCCATTTTGGAAGAAACAGGACGCCAGTTGGAGAGGAAAATGATTCATTTGTTCTGTACATAATAATGAAGGGAAGGTGACAACCGGACGAGGATGCGTCCGGCGCCGCGGAGGCGGCGTCCGCGAGAGCGACGAGCCGTGTGTCGCCGAAGGTCGCCGCTGCAAAAGTGTCGTGGCAGATTGTTTACGCTAGTGTTCTGGGCTGTTCCCGCCTGTGTTACCAATCAGCGAGAGGGGGTGCGTTGATTTGCTCCGAGCCCACACGAGGGTAGTGGCAAGCCTCGCATGGTGCAGGCCGAGAATCGACTAGGTGCGTGTTGCAGACAGAGAATTGCCACGAAACAAATCGAAGCCGGGCAGACGTGCCTGCCATAGCAGGCTGTCGCTAGAACGTAGGTGCAGGCGCTAGCGAGAGGCGCGACGTAGCCATTATGGCTGTCCACTACAAGGTGTCCTTACCGCTACACTCCTAGCGCTGATCAAGAGAAAGGGATTATTCTACTACTACTACTACTACAGTACTTCAGGCACGCCACCTCTCCACCGTCTGCAATGTGACCACCTGTGATCTCGACCCCTAAAGTGCAGTAGTAACGCATAAAACAATCCTTCGTATAGACTGGCAGAAATGTTTCCTGCCATTCAGAAAATTCTATAGGTTGGCAATCAAATGACTATCCCTGAATAGTAATTTTCAGATTTGAACATAAAAAGCACTACATTGCGCGTGGCCTGGTTTCCGCATGTTAAAAAATTTGGCACTGGAACGAACAAAATATTAACAGTCTGAGAAGCACATAAGTATTTATGTAGCCACTCTGCCGCACGTTGCTATTTGTAGAGTGGAGACTTAATGTGAACAAAGATAGCTTAATGGCCTTAATATGGAAAAAAATGCATGTTCTTCCGTTTGAGGTAGAAAGATTACAGTATTTTCGTCAACTTTAAATGATGGTTAAAAAGAGTCAAATTTTTTCTCGGCTTAACCGTAAAAATTTCGAAGCACTTAGACGGCCATCAACTGAAAGCAGCATTAAAGCAAGCCTTTCAACGATAATCTATCAGATAAGATCTTTTAATTGATCAAAAGTATATGCGGTGTTGATTTGTGTTATGGGCAACGACCTTTAGTTTTTGGATGAGGATTCACATTTGACGCAAATGATCAGCTTCAGGAAAACTAACATCCTATTGGCTTTATAGAGCGTCTTATCCTAAAGGTTCTCATAACTCACTGTTTGTTTCGTGGAAAATCAATCGAAAACATTGCAAATCGTACAGTAAAATGCGATATATAAAGTCTGATCTGAAAGTCAACGTAGTCCGGGATAGAGAATTAGTGAGAAGTAATTTTACGGACAACTCTAATCTTTACATAAAAACATTGGAATGTTAACAATTACACCTACCAATTGTATTTTGATTTATTAGGCACTTACCGGCATGGCTACAGATGGCCTTATGAAAACTTGTATCCCTTTGACGTCTCTATCGGCGGAATCGAATGTAACCTTCTCTGACCTAGTGAAAAACATCTCATTTATAACGAAAGCAAAAAAACACAAGAAATCCTCGGGAAGATGTTCTTGAATCTATATTGACAATAAAAACTGCTTTAAAACGCCATATCTGACATTATACTAATTCTTAAAGGCTATTTTAATACAAACTTTGCTGAAACAATACTGTCAACCGTTATTCTATTTAGTCCGTTTTTCGCATAGATATAAATTCTGCACATTGTAAGCTTAAGTTTTTCGACAACAACCATTTGTGATGTTTTCAGAATTTTACATTTTTCTGAAAAATATTATTCTAAACAAGGTACTACCATTTTCACATTTTTTGTACCTTTACAATTTTCCTAAAGATGTGATTTATTTGCTGAGACCTCGCCTAGTCGAAGTAATTAGTCAGGAGAGGAACACACAGGCGAACACTGTTTCCAAAGTCAGAATCGATGAGTCGGATAATCGGGCGATCATCACACCAAACGCCAATCTTCGTAATGAAATTGCTGCAAAAACGCGCGATTTTCTGCCAATAAACGGCCAGCAAACAAAGTGCCACAATCCCTGATGAAGGGGGGACGTGAATTTTTATAGGTATGCGATAGCGTGACGACTGCATCCCATAAATACTGCGCCGCCTTGTGCACGAACTACCCGTATCTGCTTATGTCTCTGATGATGGGTTCGAGGAGGAATCCGAAACTTCAAGCTACTAAAGCTCTTGTCCCAGAGGTTGTGCCATTTTCTTCAGGACTGCTACCTGGGAGTCGTCTTTTTGCGTCTTTTAGCGATCAAGGTATCTTCTGAAAGCCGAAATCCAACATGAATGATGTGATTTCTTAATTAAAAGCTTGCATGCCGGCCTTCAAAAATTAGCGCGCCAACGAGCAACAATCCTCGATGAGGTAGATGAGCAGCTTGCTACGTCCTGCAACTTCCTGTACATGAACCGCCCGTATCTGCTATTGTCTTCGATTATGAGTTAGCGCAGGAACCCGCAAGGTCAGGCAATAAAACTCTTATTCCATCGATCGCGATTCCTTACTTAAAGTGAGTGACCTATCTCATGAAATGTTGACTGAAAGTCTGAAACGTGTTTTCGATTAGGAAGGATTACTTAGACGCGGTTGTAATACTGATTATCTTGCGCCATAATCTTATAACGTTTCAAACTCGGTAGGATATCGGCTTTTGGATACACGGATTTTCAATCTCCTGTAGGAACTGTGCTTGGTAAGAAATGACTACTTAAGTGGCATGCATTTTTCTCATTGATTTTCGATGGTCTTGCAAATTCAAATATGTCTTATAGAAACCAGAAACAAAAATATGCTTTCTTTCAGTCAATTTATAGAGAATCACGTCTTCTTTATATTTTTTATTCAAGGATGGAGTATAATTAAAAAAGTTTTCCAATTCCCGAATAATTTTGACCCAGTTCTGCCATTACATTAGCTTTTAGCGATTTCCGTTTACAAGCTGCGTGCTTTCCGCGTAAAGGAAATCATATAATCCTCTATGCCTTTAGGAAGATGCCATATAGAGTTACAAAATTGTGCAATGGGTCCGGAATATGTTGTACATTTTACGAGAAGCTGTCGTAAACGTCCAGGTACGACGTTATGTGAATGAACATTGCGCGGTCATAAAAAATCTCATAATTGGAAACTTTCTTAAAACCTTATTATACTCCTTCCTTGAATGAAAAATATGAAGAAAACGTGATTCTCTATTAATTGACTGAAAGAAAGCATATTCTTGTTTCTGGTTTCTATAAGATATATTTGAATTTGCAAGACCATCGAAAATCAATGAGAAAAATGCATGCCACATATGTAGTTATTTTTTTACCAAGCACCGTTTCTACAGGAGATTGAAAAGCCGTGTATCCAAAATCCGACATCCTACCGAGTCCGAAATGTTATAAGATTATGGCGGAAGATAATCAGTATTACAACCGCGTCCAAGTAATCCTTTCTAATCGAAAACGTATTTCAGAATTTCAGCCAACATTTCATGAGATAGATCCCTCACTGTATATTATCCTTCGATTTTTATAAAGTTTTTCAAATTTCGCAATAATTTGAGATTGTTATCTGCCGTTGCATTTGCTTTAATGGATTTCAACCCGCTAGCTATGTACCTTTCTTGAAAGGAAAAACATGCATTCATTTTAGCCATCAAAAATAAACCAGTAGGGCTCACGGTCCAAATTTACGGGAATGGACCATCCCTTCTGCACGTAACCGTAAGTAATATTTATTTCTTTGAGTTCTCTGTCCAAAAGCCGACTCAAGATTTTTTACTACAGCGATCTACAACTGGGGGTACGGCAGCATAACGTCATTCATTATAAAATGAAAACGAAATATTTCGCAGAAAGCTTTTTTTATAAGTCCCTTGCGTTGATAAATAATCGCACAAAATAATAATTGGACCTCGGAAATTGGTTTTGGTTTGAAGAGATTACTTCGGCGGCGGGGTAATATATTTGGTCATGCTACAGAAGCTCAGACAATTGGTTCATGGCAGGATATTGGCTTTTAAACAGGTTTTGTTTAGCCGTCGGTAAAATCCACTCTATTTAAAAATTAAAAACCCAAACATTATGATTTCAAACTTTATTTTAATGTTCGTGTAAATATGTTTTCCGGAATAAATGCAAAAACATATGCATTCTCATAATCATTTCCAAAAATTACGCTTTCTTCAAATTCGACGCCTAAAAATGTTTTTGGTTTTTCAAAAGATCTCAGGAATGAGCTATTTTGGGCTGCCAAACATTCATTTATAAGGCATCGCGTCCTTTTATTTAGTAATGGCGCTTGTAAAATCCCATATTCATTGCATGACTTCATTTGCGCGGGAAATATTCAGTCAGTGGTTTGGAGATTTTGAGTCTAAGTGTGACGCTGGGCCAGGATAAAAATAACTTGGCGGACAGAAGCGTCCGTCATAACCGAGAGATACAATTTCCCCAAACGTTAAATTTAAATAAGGCGAAATGTACCAACAGATGAATAAGAGAACGAATGTTTTGTACACCTTTTCTAAAATATATATCTGCATTTGAAAAGTTAAAATCAATGGAAAAAAACTAAACATCGTTAGTACTAATATTGGCAAAGGGCGATTTCTGAGGTCCGTCGGTAGAAAGTCTGTTTAAAAGCCGGCATTCCGCCATGGCACAACCGAACAGATGAATAGAATGGCTGTGAGAAATGCTTCCACCCAAACTTTCAGATCGTGTTCTGGGACTGTCTGCCAAACTGCGGTCTCTCGTTGTCTTGTAGTAGAATGATCCCTTTCTATTGATCGGCGCTAGGAGTGTAGCGGTAGGGGTACCTAACTGCACACACAGTGCGTGGCCGATCTCATGAAATGTTGGCTGAAATTCTGAAATTCGTTTCCGATTAGGAAGGATTACTTAGATGGGGTTGTTAAACTGATTATCATGCAGCATAACCCTCTAGCATTTCGGACTTGCCAGGTTGTCGGGCTTTGAATGCACTACTTCTTGGCCTCCTGCAGAAACCACATTTAGTAAGAAAATGACTACTTAAGTAACATGCATTTTTCCTATGGATTTTAAATGGTCTTATAAATCCAAATATATTTAATAGAAAACGTACATAAAAATGAGCCATCGTTTACTCGTTTGGTAGAAAATAACATTTTCCTCATATGTTATGCCCGAAGAAATTGTGTATTTAGGTTTTAAAAAGGTTCCTAGTTATGACATTTGCAAAACCGTGCGATGTCCATGCGTACAGAACCGCACATGTCCATTTACCCTGTTCCTCATGAAATGTACATCACAGTTCGGATCCATTGCAAAATTTCACGAACTCTTTGTAGTATCCTCTTAAGGGCACAGAGGAATAAATGATTTGCCTTACGCGGAAAGCCTGCACCTTGTTGACTGAAATCGCGGAACACTGATGCAATGGCAGATAAGGCTCAAAAATATTCGGGAAATGGGCGACTTTTTCAAAAGCCAAATATACACTTTCTTTGTGTCCCGTTCATCATCCCCCGAAGAAGACGAAAAAGAAGATGGGGCGAATTCATGGACCGAGTTATATTTGTACTCACGTTTCGGAAACCCTCTCGTTTCCATCATCAGATTAATGCGTTGTATGTTCCTGCTGGTCTTGATTGCGTCAGCCTTGATACCTACCTGGTATTTTATCCGTGCGCGAGGCACGAACTTTGACCTGCCCTTTCGCCGCCGATTAGCGTTGACCTCTCCACGATTGACCGCCGGTGGGCTCCTGTCACTAATGACCCCTTTTCGGCCGTCGTAATTGTTGGTGAGCCAGCATGTTTGTCGGCCTCCCCCTCGTCACTCAACGGACTGAACAGTTGTTGGGGCTCATGTGAGTTGATCTCAGCCTCGTGGGTGTTGCGGTGAGGTGGCGTCGCATGCTGGTCACATGATCCCCGGCCGGCTTCTCTCCCACTTTCTGCTGACATCGGCTGTCGGCCACGCGTCACTTTGCTCGACTGTCCTGATGGCCTTGTCCG
>CACRXP010000029.1:1412687-1434695 GCA_902702965.1 Spirometra erinaceieuropaei | reverse complement strand
CTGATGGCCTTGTCCGCACTGACTCGAGCCTTGTACGTAGCGCCTGATAGGCGGGATGCAGATCTATGGCTCTGTTGAGTGTGCCAGTCGAGGACCAACTTTCGAGCACCAGTCTGGCCATCTTATCATTGGCTCGGCCGATTACCCTTGCCTTTTCAAAGGCGAAATTGTGGTTCTGCTGTTTGACGTGGCCATAAACCATTGACAGCTTGTCCTTGCGGTTGGTTGCAAGCTGGTGTTCATGCAATCTTGTGCCAAGACGTTTGCCCGTTTCACCAACATACCTTGCATCACAGTTTTGGCATGGTATGCTGTAGACCACCGCTGATTGTTCTGTCACCGGTAGCGGGTCTTTGGGTCTCATTATTTGCTGTCTGATTGTTGACTCTGGCTTATGAGCCAATCCGACCCCAAGAGGCTTCAGGATTCTTGCCGTCGCCTCTGACACGTTTTTGACATAAGGGATTGCGAGCCAAAATTTCGGTTTTTCTCCGTCCAACCGCTCAGGGTGGGGCTTCTTAAGACACTTGCGTATGAAGGACCTGGGATAACCGTTGGCTTTAAATAGGGCGTGCAAGTACTTAATCTCCTCCTTCCTCCCATTGTCGTCGCTGCAGTGTGTTTGAACGCGTTGGAAGAGGGTCCTGACACAACTGCGTTTGCGACCAACGGGGTGGTTGCTCTTGAAGTGGAGGATTTGGCTGATGTTAGCTGCTTTACGGTAGACCCTTGTCCTTATCCACCCGTCCTCCAGCTTTGTCACTTGTACGTCAAGGAAGGCCAGCTGATTGTTGAGCTCTTCTTCCATAGTAAACTGGATGTCGGGAAAGATTGAATTCAACAGTGCCTTGAAAGCCTGCACATCGCCCCTTTTGATGATAACAAAAGTGTCGTCGACGTATCTGGCCCAGAATTTTGGGGGGTACGAGCTGAAGACCAGCCGCTCAAGCCTCTGCAAAACCGCTTCGGCAATTAATCCAGATAGAGGCGAGCCCATCGGTGTCCCCTTCTTTTGCTCGTAGACCTGGCCGTTGAATGTAAAGAACGTCTTAAGACATAGTTCTAGGAGCTCGATGATGTGAACTCGTTTGAGCTGTTGATCGGTCTCATCATACTTTTCCCGGAGAAAACCGTCAATAGTGTCGATAGCCAGCGCGGGTGGGATGGAGGTGAACAATGAAATCACGTCAAAAGACACCATCACCTCATCTGCCTCCACTTCCAGGCGTTTGATGCGCGCCAAAATCTCTTCAGCCGACTTCACTCTCAACTCTTAATCCTTGGTAAGGAAACGAAGTCGCTGGTACAGCCACTTTGACAGCCCAAAGATTGGGGTACCACGTAAGGAGACGATGGGTCGTAGCGGCACTCCCGGCTTGTGGACCTTTGGTAAGCCGTAGAAGCGCGCCATTTCGGCATCACTGGCTTTTGCGGCCAGCGCTTCCCTTCTAGTAAGAGCGCCCGCCTTCCTCAGCTTGCCGATCGTCTTGTTTATGCTGTTTACGAGCTTTTTGAACTCGCTGACAGTCGATGGCGCATAAGCTTCCTCGTCCATCAAGAGGTCGCCTAGTTTTTTGCAGTACTCAGCCTTATCCATGACGACAGTAGAGCGCCCCTTGTCGGCGGGCAGGGTGACGATATCCTCTAGTCTTCGTATTTTCAGAAGTTCTCGATCTTCTGCCTTAGAAATCGTCGTCTGGCGTTTATGTTGAAGGAGTAAAGTCGACACCTGTTGTCGCATGGCGTTTTTGCACTCCTCGCCTGCCTCGCACTTCTGGAGCGCTGATTCGAAGGATGCAATAAAGTCTTTTGGTCGAGCATCTCTTGTGCTGAACTTTGCGTCATAGGATAGAATGGCTAGTTGTTGCTGAGTTGTATAAAATGCCAAGGCAATGTTATGATCTACCAGCTGAATGAAAGAAAATATCTTTTTGTGCATATTTTATACCAAATATGTCGGAATTTACGGGGACAGTTACAATCAATTAGAACAATTCATACTACATAAGTAATCATATATAACCCACTGTAGTTTCTGCAGGCAAGTAGAAAAAGTTCTTTCGAAACCACGCATCCTAAAGTGGCTGAATTGCTTTGGGAGTATGCTACGGGGTGATTAATATTACAACTCTACTTAAGTAATTTTATCGAGCAGAAAACGCATTTCAGAATTTACGTCAACATTTAATGAGTTAGCACATCCACTGTATCTAGACCGATGTCGTTGACTTTAGACATAGAATTCTGGAATTGGTCAGCATGGTTTCACTTTGTTCGGATGCGTCTGTCTTTAAATACTCAGTAGTTGTTGGTATTAAAGGTGTGGAACTATTTAAACCGCCCTAAATTTCCCAGCTGACATTCCTTTTTAGATATTTATAGCCCCCAGGTTTTTGTCCACATTTTAACCAATAAAAGGCGGACGCAATGTGACGCACTGATCGCGGCTGGCTTCCACTGATTCGATCCTAAATAATGATTAACAAAATGCATTTCTTTTGACTTGTCTATTGTCGTTGGTAGTCATCGTTCGTGAATAATTTAAATGCGACTCTCCCGAAATTGGTACAACCCACAATATGGCTTTCTAACGAAATCCAGCATGAACAGTCTAAGCGAGTTGGCAATGCAGAACACGTCCCCAAGCCAGTCGTTAAAATTACATAACAAACTTTTCTGATGCAAATACGGCCTCTCTAGCCACTCCTTCATATACTGGACTTAACCGCAACGTTGAAATATTCGGAAAAAATTGCTCGCAGCATGTCTTGTTAGGGCTTGAAAGTGTGGATATCAATTGTTCTATTTTCTAAAAAAGTGCCGATCGATTTCTTAACTATTTGGTGTTTCCTCTTCATATAATATGGATTTTTTCTGCACTTTCTAACCCGATCTGACAGGCCAATTGCATGTAATAATAATAATCAGATGCCAAATTCCTGGGACAATTCTTTGCCCTTTCTCCTTCCGACCGAAACTGGAAGCGGAATCATGAATCTTGTTTAATAGTAGTTACTTATTTCTGTTTTTGGTTATGTTACTGGATGCTGCGTTTATCGCGCGAATATTACCCAGTCATAAGGATCAATATCCACACAAAATTCGGTTGACTACATTTTTCCATCCATAGCGACGTTGTTTCTTATTTTTTGCCTCAACTGCATTAGGAGCGGCAGTTTTTTCTCTATCCAGAAAATCGACGGCTGTAATTTAATTTATTTCCACTGAAAAAATTTTGCATCGAATTAGCATTAGGCTTCATTTGCAGTCAACGGTCTGGGACGCCTCCCTAACAAGGAAACTGTCACCGAAATAGTTATTTTGGCAAGACTGGCTTATGTGACTCCCTAAACCGGAAATAAGAACAGGAATCACCTACAATACGGCGGCTTTGTAACAACTCCTAGCGAAATTATGGTCAGGTAAAAGACTACGTTTAACGGTCGGTTTAATATTAACGGTAAACCAAGTCAGGATTAAGTGTGGGGTTAAGATTGGCGCTGACGTTTACTGCAGATTTAAGGTTTAAAGCAGAATTGGGTCTAAGATTGGAGCAACGGTTAAGGTCTATTGGAGGGCTGCTGTTGAATGTAGGACACTAGAACTTTTCGCACTTCCCTGAATTATTCGCAGGTCCACCTTTATTACTTGGGCGGGGACCTTTTATATCCATGTCCGTATTAGGAGGCCATGCAAGTCAGCCAACCGTTATTGAAGTCAGTATTTGATGTCAATATTCGACGATACCTTCATCTTGGACTGTGCGCCCGACGTCTGAACACGAATCAGTTGAGTACCAAACAAAGTCCTCATCACTGCCCTAGGAACTTACGCGTGTTCGCCTTGACACGGAATATTTAATCACATAAAAACGATTATACTGATTTATCGTTATTACATTGATGATGATTAAGTCTGGAGAAGTGAAAATTCTTCTTTTATTTCTTAATTTAATCTCAACCAACAAGGAATTGACGGCTCATCCGCTTGCTCGGTCCCCGACGGTGTTTCGTATTGTGCTCTTTTTCCGCAACGAATCACAGCACATTAACTAATTGGGGTTTTGAAAAAAATTATCTCACTCACTACTCAATCGGTTGATGGAGGATAAGACCAAATGAAATTGAATTTTTTGCCGGCTGTTCGAATCTGACTACTTGATTTTTCTGGCTTCAGTTCTCTAGTTTTCTACTATAAATACCAATGCTTTAGGTAATTCCTGTAAGAAGTTATAGCATAAATCGTACATTTGACCATCCTCGAAGTCCTGCTGAATTAACGCCACCAGCATGGCTTTACCTTAAAGCAGGCGCTACTGATGGTTCAGACCGGCATGCTAGACGGATGTTATCATTGAGGAAATAACAGTGTTTTTATTGTTTTCTACCTAAACACCTGAAAATAGAACGAACAACCATACAGGTTGGATGATTTTCTAGATAGGCAATTGACATGGTCGTTTGGAAATTAGGAATGTTCAAACGATTAAACTTCACAGTAAATAATAGCAGGATAGTTGATGCCGAGCCATTTCACGAGAGCTGTCTGTAATTATACGATAAGTACTATCAACAGGAATCCGGTCATCCACCAAATAGTTGTCAGTAAGACCAATAGAATGTAGTGTGCTGTACTTAGAGCACCATCGATGAGTACTCATCTCGGGGAAGTGTATTTGCTAGTCAAATTCCAGTCGACACTCCCTGCGTGGTTGGGGACAAAAGCTTGCTTTGCACACTTCAGCAAGTGCGATAAAGTGTAATATGACAGAAGTGCATTCTGTTCTGGCACATTTCACGTCAACAGACTGCACCAATATCACCCCACTAGTTATGCCCAACATCGAAACTCAAGTCCACTAATCACCAAACGACATATTCATTACTTCTCCAGCAAGGTATAAAAATATCCCATTCGGTCGCGAATATTTAGCGGGAGATGGGTACACTATCGTTTTCTGACTGCAAGATATCAATGCATTAGGGAGTGTTTTGATGAAGGGAATTATTCATGTGTTTTTCTGAAATTGAATCTCATACTTGTACCAGACATCTATTTATAAAGTAACTGTTTGCCTTGTTTTCAGGATCGTTTCCCCTGACGGCCCATTTATCATAAAGAAACACGAGTCATTTACTGCAAGTGCCGGTTTGACAGACTTCTTGGTTAGATAGTGGATGCTGAGCTATTTCACGAGAGCTGTCTATAATTATACGATAAGTAATATCAACAGGAATCTGGTTATCCACCAAATATTTGTCAGTAAGATCAAGAGAATTTAGTGTGCTGTACTTAGAAAGAGTACCGTTGATGGGTACACATCTCAATGAAGTATATTTACTAGTCAAATTCAGCCTATATTCCCTACGTGGTCGGAGACACAACCTTGCCTTCGATACCTGTATAAGCGTGATAAAGTGCAATAAGACAGAAGTACATTCTGTTCTGGGATATTTGAAATCAACAGACAGCACCAATATCACCCCACTAGTTATGCCTTACATCGAAACGCAAGTCCACTAATCCTCCAGCAACATACCCAATACTTCTCCAGGGGCTTGCAAAAAATGTCACATTCGATCGCGATTATTTAGGCACACAAAGTATGAAAGCATTATGGTCTGTTTCAATGGAAGGAATTATTCATGTGTTTTTCTTAAATTGAAAAACATACTTGTATCAGGCACCTATTTAGAATTAAACTGTTCGCTTTTGCCTTGGCGGTTCACCTGTCATAAGGTTACACTAAATATTTACTAAAAGCATCACTCTGAAATAGTTCTTGGTCTACACATTAATTGAAACTTAGGAGGAGTTTGGTTCTGCAGCCTCACTTGATTGATACCATGTAGTTTTCTAGAACAATTTTTGTGATTTTTCCGACTAAATATATATCACGTGTTTGCAGTTTCCTGCTATTTTAACTTAGCAAGTAAATCTCTCTCAGAGGAGCGCTTACACCAATAATTTGTTCACACGAGCGCGTTTCGAGTCATGTTTGCATCCTCTTTTTTATCTTAATCCAACGAGTGTCTAAGCAGGGTTGCTAATGACAACGTTCGGATGGATTGGAACTCCCTCGCTTCCACCTTAGTGATCATGCACTGCGGACTAACATGCGGCTCCCTCCACGGCCTTCTGGTTGTGACTGCGCACTCCTTGTTCTCTTGTCGTGGAGACAGTGCACACGTCACCTTCAGATAAACTCAGCACTGGTTCGCATGCGTTTCTCTGCGCGGATTTCGAGATTTTCTTGCGCTGCCTATCCCACGAGTGACTAAGTTGGGGTATGCTAACTCAAAGTATTTTAATAAGCTAACCATACGATATCAATCAAATTTATGCCGGAACCAAATCTCCGTGAAATTTGATTTCGACAGCTTTTTAAATAAACGCTCAAAGGCAACCAGAAGTTTAAACCAAAGGAAATTGTCCAATGTGCACGGTTTTATTTCCACATCAACACTTAAGACTGATGGAAGCATCTTCTACAAACCTTACACAAACCTTTTGATGTCCTATTATCAAGATACTATCCTGCACGGTAACTAATATTACAGCCCTACTAAGGTAATATTTGTGAGCAGGTAACGCATTTCAGAATTTCGGTCAAAATTTCATGAGTTAGCAAATCTACTTTATCAAGACTGATGTCATTGACGTCAGACCAGTAAAGTCGGAATTGACAGCATGGTTTTCCTTTGTACAGTTGCTTCTGTTTTTGAATACCGGGTAGTTTTGGGTTTAGCAGGCATTAAACAGTATTCAAACCGCCCTAAATGTCTCATTCCACAGACCGTTCAGGGGATATTTTGCCTCAGATTTTTGTTCACATTTTAACTATAAACGTCGGTTGCACTTCAGCTCACTGATCGTCGTTGATTTTCACTGTTTCGGTCCTAAATGGTACTGAACAATATGCAGATCGGTACAACCCGCAAATTGATTTTCTAACGAAATTTAACATAAACGTTTAGATGTCCTATGGCTTGAGTTGATAAGCAGTTCCAAACACGCCCGCAAGACGGTCACTAAAATATCGAAACAAACTTTACGGATGCAAATATGGTCTCTCTAGCAACTTCTCCGCATACTGGACTTGCTCGCAGCGATGAAATATAGGGAGTAAATTGCTCGCACCATGTATAGAAAGGGTATGAGAGCGTGGATATCACCGAGCAACATACCCATTACTTCTCCAGCAGCTCATAAAAAGTATCATGAGATGGGCACACGCTATTCTATCCTGACTGCAATGTATGGAAGCATTATGGACTGTTTCGATGGAGGGAAGTGTCCATGTATTTTTCTGTAATTGGAAAGCATACTTGTACCAGACATCTATTTAAAAATTAACTGTTCGCGTGGTTCTTAAGATACTTTTTCTTTGCGGTCCACTTGCCACAAAGAAACACTAGATATTTACTAAAAGCGCCAGTCTGAAATAGTTCTTGGTCTACATATTAATTGAAACTTAGGCGAGGTTCGGTTCTGCATTCTCAATCGTATGGTTTTCTAGAACAATTTTAATAGGCGTGATTATGCGGACTAAATGTTTATCACGTGTTTGCGCCTTCCTTGTTATTTTTTAGCTTGGCAAGTGAATCTGCCTCGGGGGCGCGCTTACACGCCACCTTCGGTTACATCAGTCATCAGTCCATACGCGCTTCCCTGAGCGTGATTTGAGCCCCGCTTGCGCCCACTTTATTATCTAAATCCAACTAGTGGTTACGCAGGGCTGCTAATGACAACGTTCGAATGGATTGGAACTCCGTCGTTTCCACCTTAGTAACCATCCATTGCGAATTTACTTGCGGCTCCTTCCGCAGCCTTCTGGCTGTGACTGCGCACTCCTTGGCTTTGTCGCGGAGACAGTGTACACGCTACCTTCAGTTAAACTCAGCACTGGTTCACATGCGCTTCGCTTCGCGAGTGACTAACTAAAAGTACAATAGCAGGCTAATCATACGGTATCAATCAAATTTAGGTCGGGACTAAATCCCGCCGGAATTTGATTTCTACAGCTTTTTCAATAAACTCTCAAAGACAACAAGAAGTTGGACAAATGAGGTCATTCCACGTGCATGGTTTTACTTCCACATCATCACTCAAGACTGATAGAGGGATTTTCTACTTCGATGGGCAAAAACATGAGCTGTTGTGTGCAAAGAATTGTCCTCACTCCTACTACCCACTGACTACGATGTCTTACAGGGGAGAGAACAAATGCAAGAACAGGTGCTTGCAATAAGTAGAAGAGGAATGAACAGACCTCAAAGAGGTAGGCGGGTATGCCAAGCAGCTAAATTGATAGGGACAGCAAGCGAGCTTCTGATAGTTGCCTAGCTAAACCCCTTCCTGCAAAGTGAATAATATACTAAGATAGCCGAGCGGCGGCTGAGTAGTTTGCCGTTTTAGGATGAAACATGTATAGCATAGGATAAATGAGTAGAGTGAATCCTCTGACTCGTCTGAAAAGACTTGGGTCGTAAAAACATTACTACGAGAGAAAACCTGTCAGAGGCACACACGATCAATGAGATTAGTTATCAGCAGGCTTCCACTGAAGTGCTTTCGGTTAGACCAATTAGAGATTTTACGTAACCCTTTAAAAGCGCGTCATTGTGTGGATATGGCCTTTGAGTGCAATGCTGGTTCTGCGGTTAGCAGTAAGCTTTTTGTATATGGTCGCAGCAGAAGGCTGCCACAGTTCTTTCCGTAAGTACGATACGCTGAAACATGGTATGATAAAATTCCTTTTTCTGTAATCTGTACTTACATACTGTAAGATGGACCTAAACAATGCTCTTAGCGCAAAAAACAGAGGCAGTTATTTTGTTTTCCTAGGAACAATCATGTCAGGACGTGAGATACCAGCTCTAATATTTAATTTTTATTTCATAGAAAAAATCATATCAGGCACCCAGATGCCAGATCTCAACTGTAGAGAATCAATGGAATATTTAAGCATATAACCAAATGAGTAGTGCATCACGCCGAATCAACAATATCATTTCGCTTTGGAAATCTGAAAAGACTGATCATGGATGCCACGTGGGAGATTGTCAACACTTCATGAAAACCGACCCTAACAATATTAATTAAAAATGTTATCTTCCCAGTAGTAGGTGACGTTCAATGGCAGTTACGTATTTGAAGGGACTAAGGAATTCGGTAGCGAAACAGTTGACATTGTAGCCCTATTAATAGTCCTAATTCTACCGGGACGCGTATCCACAAGTCGATGACTCAAACGTAGCCTTCAAATGGTCTTGTTGTTTCTCTGGTTACAAAAACCCCTGCTCTATTAATAGACCCCTCAACTGTCCCATTTAAAGTTTGCTACAGGTTTATGACATGCATGCTTGATCAACGGAAGGTAAATGATTGGTATGTCTGAGAGGTATTAATCCCAAATCGCTTTTCCCAAGAAGATGACTTACGGTTTTACTAATTTGGCACCTAAACGAACACTTTGAGCTATGTGCTTAAATTATTTTTGCGGAGAACACTTTTCTGATAGATCTCCTTTGTGGAAGGCAACATGCTTGGATGGAACGCAATGCTTTCAAAAAAACTTACATTCATAAGGATACTGAGTGAATTAATTGAGTATGCGATGTAATTTGCAGTCAAAATGCCGCATGTATAGCGTCAACATTTTCAGAGACTTTTAATTTTTGAGCAGTTTATTGTCAGTGGAACATCAAGGAAATGTAACTTTTATGTGCAGCTGACAGCCAGGAAATCTTTTCTAGGCTGCATACATCGAGTAGTGGAGACTATCGGCTCGGGAGAGCTGTCAGTTTATGGATGATTTAAAAAACATTTTAAGCCTCCTATATTTCTCAAAATGTATGTCTCGATTACTTGTTTTTTTAAGCTTACGATGACGTGTATAATAACGCTGAGGTAGGAATCGAAAATAACTATTTCCATGGAATGTGGATCTGCGCACTTGATACTGTTAATTAGTAATTTTTTTGATTGACGTGTCTTATATTTATCCCAAACTAGATCCGGCTATTAAAAATGAAATGGTTGGTATTATGACGAGTGTTTACTGGGATGGATCAGGTGTTTGAATAAACAAACGTAACCGTCAACTGCCTAGATGTACAGTAGATGTGCTAACTCATGAAATGTCAACCAAAATTTCAAAATGCGTTCTCGTTTCGAAAAGATAAATTACGTGGTGTTATAAAACTAATCATAATGCAGCATAAATCTATAATGATTCAGTTACCTCAGGGTGTCGACATTCGAAGGAATATATTTTCGGCTGCATGTAAGATCTACACACTGCAAAAAATGACTACATATTTAGTATACAATTTTCTCATTGATTTTCGATGCCCTTGAAAATTCAATTATAGTTAATAGGAAAAATGCATAAAAATATTCATTCTTTTACTTTTTCGGTAGAAAATTACGTCTTCTTCCAAATTCATATTAAAAAGAAGAGTATAATTCGGTTTTAAAAAACTTTTCAAATTCCCGAATAATTTTGAACCCGACCTGCTGTTACACTTGCATTCAGGGTTTCAAAACTACAAGCTGTATACTTTCCGTGTACGGAAAACCATTAATTTCTCTATGGCGTTAAGAGGAGACCATATGAGGTTCATAAAATTAAGCAGTGGATTTGCCCAATATTGTTAACTTTACAAGCCACATTCGTAAATGCAGAAACATGATGTTTCATGAACGGCTATTTAACGGTATTAAAAATTTCACAATTAGAAACCGAATTATACTCTTCTTTTGAGTTTGTAACTGGAAGAAGACGGGATTTTCAACCGAATAAGTAAAAGGATGTATATTTTTATGTATTTTTTCCATGAAATATAATTGAATTTTCAAGGGCATCGAAAATCAATGAGAAAATTGCATACTAATTAAGTAGTCATTTTTTGCAGTGTGCGGATCTTGCGTGCAGCCGAAAATAAGTTCTTTCGAAAGCCGAAACCCTGTGGTAACTGGATCATTATAGATTTATGCTGCATCATGATTAGTTTTACAATACTACTTAATTTATCTTTTCGAAATGAGAACGCATTTTGAAATTTTGGTTGACATTTCGTGAGTTAGCACATCCGCTGTATGTCCTCGTATAACGTCCAGATGTGTAATATAGCTCATGGAAACTGTCCGTCTGCATAGAAAGATTGCATGGCCGGCGACGGGGATTGCGCAAAAAGACACAAAAAGAGACACTTTCATACGAAAGAGATGGGGACATTTGCTTTAACTGTATGATATTCTTTTTAAAATGTGTTTCATTAATCTTCTTTTTCAGCCGCAAAGCGGTGCCCATTCAATGGACCTGACATGGTGATATCCAACCTGCAGTGGTTATTTCTATCCATCCCACTGCATCAGCAGTATCCGGTTCCGCTCGGCAGAGGCCACGAATGCGCATGCGGCCTTGCAGCACTAGAGTTTGGTAGCGGAAGCGTTTGCACAAAGGTCGACACTCAGGACCAAAGACATTTTTGTGCACTTATGATAGCAGAAATGCGTCTGAACGTCACCTGTCAGATTGCATACGCCGCTGGCGGGTTTGACCGTAACCAGATTAAGATGGCTTACCCGCCTGCTTGGAAGATCATCTCCTTAAGAAATATCGGAGTCAATATTTTGGCGACGACAGTCTTTGATGCTGCTTGGAGTTATAAAATAATGCCTGACTCCCCAATTTTCCCTCAACAGGGAACTTCTTCAACAGATTTCTATGTGGTACTTCGTCTACCCAAAAAAGTGCGCATTACCGCTTGGACGGCTGTGCGGCTACTACTGGAATCAGTCCTACCCGACGCCTGTCACATACGTAAATCGGCGCATTAGATCGATCGATCACCGAACAGCAAGCGCCAACTTCCATTTGATGACGATATCACGCGAATTGAAAGCATTCTAGGAGTGTATGGATTTGTATTAGTTTACCTGTCAAATGAAGTTAAACCTTTTACACCATTCCGCATGTCACTGCTCGTCTTGTAATAACACCATGCGCCTGAATTTGATAATCTTTAGTCATTTGCGGCATTTCCAATGCAGTTGCGTGCGTTTTATAATAGTGTGTACTGCTGCACGTCGAAATAAGTTGAGATCAGAAGCCTTGGGGTAAATGGAGCACTGTAACATCAGTTAAATTGGCAGTGAATTAGTTTTCTGGCTTAGACAGCAAGAAGATGGAACTTCCTGCAGTTGCCCTGATTTGCCGGTTACTGGCGTGTAAATAGACTAAGTATAGAAAGATCTTACAAAGAGGTAGAACAGTGTGGGGGGACATTTTTTGCCCAGAGCTTCAGTCATAACACCAAGCACATGACCTCAACAGCGAAAACTGAGCCTTATAGGAGAAGAGGTGATCGCTTGAGCAACAGTTATCTTCGTCTGACCTTTCGTGTTCGTATTTGAATCCATCGTCCGTGGCAGAATCGGATTAAAGCAATTTTTCATGCAACTATGAATTTGCTCTAATCCAGTGGACCCAGCCTTCAGAAAATGAGAAATTTACCAACCCAAAATGTCGTGTTCGGGTTGAATATTCCCATTTTCTAAAAAAAACAATGAAGTAAACCTAGTTTTTAACATGCCTGACATCATGGATTATTCCTATAACATCTTTCTGTACCTGTACCTTGGGTCCGCAAAACGGAAGATTTTTGACATTTTGATATCATTGGGAGCTAACCGCAAAATTGCCGCTGTGTCGACAAAGAGCATTGGAAAATCTATGCCTGCTTTAATTTTCAAATCCAGTTACGTTTGAGTCTTGCGAATGGCAGTGACTACAGCAGGTAATTTCGTTATCCATCCAAATGTCCTAGTTATTTTAAAAAGCACGTATTTTTTCTCACGTCTAGATAGCCCAAACAGGCCTGGAATATTTGTTTGCAAACGAGAAGTCCAAATGTGGGAAATGCGAAATTGGCACTTAATAGCGTAAAAGAATTACTACGGTTGATATTTTACATTAACTAGAAAAAGAAAATTACAGCATTTTCAATCAACTCGTGCATAAGAATGCATTGGCAGATATGATGTAGCAATCCAGTCGAATTCGGAACAGAACGCGGTACTTTTAATAGTTTTACTGACCGTCGTCCACCCTGTCAAAACTGTGAACCAAACCTATTAAATGAATAAAATTTATCAGAAATATCACTGTCAGTGTTGATGATTGCTCAAAATGACAATTGCATGCCTTCGGAAATGAGGGTGGAAAGGAGGATGGTGTCGATTGCGTTTTGCACATGGGATGATACTTCATCAGTTGCTTTTTATTTGGCGTCATATCTCTAAACTTCAAATTTGAACGGAATTTGATTTAACTCCTCATTCATACTGGGACGGAAATAGCAACCAGGGTCCCTTAGCAACGCTCACGACTGCAATACTGCGTCGACTTTGGACAGCTGGGTTTGTCTGCGGGCAACGAAAAAAGCTGAATTTTAAACCCAAAAGACCAGAAAAATAAATGTCTGGCCTAATCACAAATAAAACGCGGACAGATGTCTGGTATTTTGTACCGGCAAAATCCTGCGGATTTTTATTATTCGAAACGAAATATGTCCACTTTTTGTTGTCCTGTCATGCCTATCGCCAGCTGGGGGAAATAGTAAAAAGAGTAATTTGCTATTTCGCATAAGCAAATAAAGTAGCCGAATTAAAATGCACTCAAATCATTACTATGCGCCCCTAATTAATCATAGTTTTGAATGACCACGTCATTGAAGTGGATCAGGGAGTTGACAACTTTACGGTCTAGGGCATTTAACGTAAAGGCGCACATTGGAAAATTTCATGTGACAGTTACTTTGCAACCACAATGATAAATAATGTCGCGGGTTCGTGTTTCTGTCCGCCAAAACTGTCCAGGAGGAGTTTGGATGCAACTGTCTAACTCAATTGGGTCATTCTAATTTGATGTGTTATCTGTGCCTCCGTAGCCAGACATTCAATGCCTGCAGTACCCACGCTTGCAAAAGATCCCACTTGCGTTTCCGGGTCATTGCTGAAAACTGACTCTTATATCTTGGACATGAAAGCGTCAATTCACACGTTTGCCCTAGGATCCATTGGCTTCTCCCTGAACTCTCTGTACACAGAGAAATAAACTAGGACAGAATGTCAACGAAAAGTAAAAAGGACTGAATTGGCCGAAGTGTGCAAGCCCGTAAAATTATCTCGTAAAGTATTTTCTCTGGTAAAGAATTCATTCAGTATATGGTTTATTATGTCAGGCACGTCTGTACAAAGACAAGCATATATTAATTTAGCTGTGAATTTCATAAAATACTGGTTGAACTTTCAAACTATGCATTTGGTCAGAAATGACCATTAAAGCGGGGCTGCAAAATTGGTAATTGTTCTGGATAATCCCAAAATATTTCACTTATATCGGGGTGCCGCTTATTGAAGGCTGTTCTTTCCGGCCGCCCGCAAGCAACAGAGACAGTAAACAGGGTCAAAAAGCTATTGGCCGATCATCAGTGCTATGATAAAATCAAATATTTTGCATAGGAAGCGAAGACGCACAATAAAATGTCAAACTCGAAATATGGCATGCTCCGTTCCTTAAAAAACTGTTTCAGATCCCGGACACATTTTTGCCCGACATTTGGCTGCACGTGCGTTTTCCTTTTCCAAAATACAACCTGCATATTACCTACCTTAATAGTCCTTCCTAAGCCAAAATCCCCTTTTCAAGTTTTTGCTAACATTTAAGGGGTAATGCCACCCAGTGTACAGTATGTGACCTAACTCGTAAAACGTGATGACAAAAACGCATATGCTGGCTTCTAGTCACCTAAAGCGTTAAGCATTTTACTCGTGCGCCTAGTTCCTTCTAGAATATCTCCTTTATGCTTACACGATGTATTTAAAAAGTTTTCTTTAGCAAAATTTTTTTAAACTTGAGCATATTTTACCGCGGTCTTTACCTAGAAGACACGAACGTGGGATAGCTGCTGAAGGGACATGTGGGGAGCGTGGATCGTTTCCATCTAAACTGTCCTTAGAGGATGTCTGACGTAGTGTAGCGACGTTAGATCAAAGCACTCAAATAACGAAGGCAGTCTCTCGATTATTACAATCTGCCAGAGTAGGCATAGCCAACCGACCCCAGGCAACAATTCGACGCCGTCTGATACAACCCAAGCACCCATTGCCACCCGCCGAAACCTCAGAAGTTATGTAAAAAATAAATTGCAATAAGGGCGACTGCAACTATGTGCGAGAAACCTGGTTGAAGTAGCAGACTTGCCTGCAAGACCTCAAATTCGCTATTCAGAGGTTGGACTCAAACTAGCGTTTCTAGATGGACTAGTGTTAACCGCAGAGTTAAGGTCTACAGCAGGCCTGCGGGTAAGGTTTATTTAAGAGTTGCTGCCCTTCTTGTAATTATTCATGGGTTTATTTTTATTACTTAAAAAGGACTTTCATACTCCCAGGTCCTGCTTAAGAGACCATATTCGTCAGCTCAGTGGTTATTTCTACGCAATATTTGATGTCAAAATTCAACGGTAGTTCAATCTCAGTTTGTACCCTGACATTTGAAGACGTGTCAGTTGAGTACCAGAAAAGTCCTCATCACTGCCCTTTGAGAGTACACACGTCCTCACGAGTGACTCCCACCAATTTACAATCATTGCACTGCTGATGATGGAAGTTAACGGAATTAATCCAAAATTGGAACGCCAGCCAATTTATCTTTACTACTTCTTTAGGGGCTCCTTTCACGTCGGTTTCAACTACAAATATGAAGTTAATTGAGGTGGACGCACAGTATTCTATCCCAGCTGGTATGGTACCATTATGATCTGCTTCACTGGGTGGAGTTGCTAATGTTTTTTGCCAATTCCATGCGTGGTTTCCAATATCGCATTTCTTGCCGATCCGTTTCTAATGAAGTAACACTAATCACTAACTAAAAGTACCACTTTGAAAAAGGTTTTGATCTATTTATTAATTAAAGGTTAATATTGCCAGCTTTTTATACAAACTCCGGTGGGTTGAAAAAAAACAAGGCTGTCCTCGAGCGCATCGTTTAATTCCAGCTTAAACTCTCAAAACTACAAGGGGACCTTCTTTTTCGAGCAGCAAAGACATAGGCTGCTTTATAGAAGGGGAAAACCTTAGTCCCTTCGTCTAGCAATTTTCGGAGATTTATGTGGGAAAGACCCATAGATACAATGACGGGACATCTCAAGGGTGAGCGAACATGCTAAGCTGCTATTCTCACAGGTACAGCTGCTGATGCTTGCACTGCAACGCGCCTCTCCGAAGAAGGAGCAGCGGCCTTAGTTAACCAAAGGACGACCGAGTATTCTGCCGTTTTAGAATGAAGCATACATAGCATAGGGCAAACGATCATAACGAAATCCCTGAAAAGACTTGATTTGTAAAATCCTCAGTACTACAATACTACAGGAAAACCGGTTAAGATGTGGTTTGGCAGCCCCACCTGATGGACACAATACTGTTGGGGTTTGAGTTAGGGTTGGGAGTTAGGCGTTATGGTCAGGGGTTAGGGTTAGAAGTTAGCGCAACTTTTACTCAACCATTCAAAGTAAAACCGCGCATTCTCAATAGTTTTCCTTTTACATGCAACTACTTGACCTCGTCGCCTATGCGTTCCCCGGCCCCAACTGCAAAAACCCCTATTATCACCGGTCCCGTATTAGAAGTGACAGGGGTTTGTCTACTTCAGGTGGGGTTACATAACTATATCTGACTGAAACCAATCAGAGACACACACGCACACGATCAATGAGACTAGTTTTCAGCAGGTTTCCACTGAAAAGGTTGCAGCTAGACCAATGAGGGATTTTACATGACCCTTTAAAAGAGCGCCAGTGCTGAGATATGGCCTTTGAGAAGAATGCTGGCTCTGCGGTTAGCAGTAGGCTTCTTGTATTTGGCTGCAGCACAAAGTTGCCAAAGTTTATCCAGTAAGTACGATACAATGCAACAAGATAGGATACATTTCATTTTTTGCGATTTTTATTTATATACTGCAAGACGGACGAAAACAATGCTCTCAGCGCACAAACAGAGGCAGTTAATATGACTTCCTAGGAAGAATCATGTCAAGGCCTAAGATGGAAGCTCTAAAATATGAATAATCTATAGAATATTTATATATATATGACCAGCTGAGAGAATTCAAGTAGTATATCACGCCGAACCAATAACACACTACCGCTTTGAAATGTCAGCTATTAAAACCAGTGGGAAAGATTGATCCTGAATGTCACGTGAGACATTTCCAACCCTCTAGGTACAGCCACCTTTAAATTAATGATCAAATTTGCATCAAACCGCTTCGAGGTGGCGTTAGTTGGCAGTTACGGTAAAAGAGCTAACTCGTGAAATATCAACCGAAATGCCGAAATGCGTTTTTGTTTCGAAAAGATTAATTAAGAAGAGCTGTAGAATTAATCGTTGCGTAGCATAATTCTATAATACTTCAGTTACCACAGGATGCCGGTTTTCAAACGGACTTCTATCCGGCCAAATGTGTGAACTATATTCTTAAACAGCAGCTACTTGGGCTGCATGCAATTTTTTCATTAATTTCGATGTCCTTAAGAATTTAATTATATTTCATGGAAAACATGCATAAAATATTCCTTCTTTTGCTTATTTGGTAGAAGTTAACGTCTTCTTCCAAGTTTATATTGGAAGGAAGTGTATTTTTTGATTTTAAAAAGTATCTAATTGTGAGATTTTTTGCACCGTGGAATGATCGTTCCTAAAACGTCATGTCTCTGCATCTACCAACGTTGCTTGTAAAGTTAACAATGGTGCTTACATTCACCGTTTAATTTTACGAACCCCATACAATGTCCTCTTAATACTGTAGAGGAATGTATGGTTTTCCGTACGCAGAAAATGCCCGGCTTGTAATTGGGAAACCCTGAATGTTAGTGTAACGGGTGGTCAGAATCATAATTATTTGGGAATTCTAAACGTTTTTGAAACGCAAAGTATACCGTTCCTCCGGGTATACAGTTGAATAAAGACGTACTTTTCCACCTAATGAGCAAAATAATGAATATTTTTATGCATGTCTTCTGCATAATATAAGTAAATTATTAAGGACATCGAAAATCAATGAGAAAACAGCGTGCTGGTTAGGTGGTCATTTCTTACAGATTATAGTTCTTGCGTGCAGCCAGAAAGAAGTTTATTCGAAAGCCAGCGTCCCGTGCTAACTGAATTATTATAGAATTATGCTGCGTGGTGAGTATTTTTACAACAGCGCTTAATTAATCTGGTTAAATTGACAACACATTTCGGAATTTTGGTTAAAATTTCATGAGCTGGCCCGCCTACCGTAGGGAATTTGCCCTGGCTGTCGTTTCTATGGTTACGAACACCGTGGCTTTGCTAACAAACCCGTTCAATTTCCCATTGAGCGTTTTTTTCACAGATTTATAACATGCATACTTGGGGCTACATAACCACATCCGAACGAAACCAACCAAAGACACGTACACGATCAATGACATTAGTTTTCAGCAGGTTTCCACTGAAAAATTTGCAGCTATACCATTGGGAGATTTTACGTGACCATTTAAAAGAGCGTCTGTGCCCGGATATGGCCTTTAAGAACGATGTTGGCTCTGCGGTTAGCAGTAAGCTTCTTTTGTGTGGTTGTAGCACAAGGTTGCCATAGTTTATCCAGTAAGTAAAATACAATGCAACAAGATAGGATACATTTCCTTTTTCTGCAATTGCTATTTATATACTGCAAGATGGACTCAAACAAGTCTGTTAGCGTACAAACGGACAAAGCGATTTTGGATACATGCAAGGAGTCGTACCAGACTCTCAATTACCAGCTTTTAAATTCAAATAGTTGACGGAACATTAAAGTACATAATCAACTGAACAAATCCTAGCATCACATCACCTACAAACGACAACAGAAATCTGCTTTGATGCGCCAGTTACTGGAAGTAATAGAAAAGTTGGATTGGGATGTCACTTGAAAAATTTTAACACTCTATGGACATTGACCTTGATAAAAAAACATAACTAACATTTTAAGTGCCATAATATATCCACCAGGTATTACGTTAAATTCCGTAAGTTACTTATTTAAAAGAGTTGATATATTTCGTAAAGGAGCATTTGACACCATAAACTTCGATACACGTTAATTTATGCCTGAATGCTAAATCAGAAAGTTGATGCATAGGGATTATTTGGTTTTGCTGGCCGCATAAAATGTCCTTTCAAAATTCACCTGGGGCATTTACTTCAACACATTCATTGCAGCCTGCCTTCTTCTAGGTAGTGACATAGAATTTTGTTAGCAGGATACATAAGAGAAGATGTCGGATTATGTTCTCAGAAGACTTTGGTAGGCAAAATATTTATTTTGACTGTTTTACGGTTGCGAAACTTCCCATTAAAAGATACAAAAGGCAATTTGGCGAGCATACTGCTGCTTTCGATAAATTCTCTTCTAGCCTGTACATTTACATGCCTATTGAAATAATGAAGTAAAAAACACGGGCAAGCAGATAATTATGCTGTGGCTCGGTTTTGGGGAGGGGGAGAGTAAAACACACATTTCTAGTCGGCGGTAGGAAGAATGTAGGTCCTGTGTCAGTTAATTACATGCGGGTGAATGGTTTGGTGGCTTTGACCTATGACAACTTTGGGACCTGCATGAAGTTGTTATGTGCGCATAGGATCGGTTCGCGTAGTCTGATTTCAGCCTCCTCTCTCCTAGCCAACAAGAGCTGCCCAAATAATTTTGGATAGCTTGACGGGGCCTTGTGAATCACTCTGAAGTCCTCTGGGTCTGGGTCTACCATGTGCGTGAGGATCTAGCTGTTGATGTTTTTTATTTGAACCTTTCCTAACCATGCTGGAAGATGTTCTTTTACTCTTTTGGATAAATGCCGGCTGGTGCGATCAATATATTCTGCTCCACAGAAGCAGACGTTTAAGTTTCTCCACCAGCGATTTTTCTATTACATTGTATGGCGAGTTTCTCATGTAGGGAATTGGACAAACCGATGTGCCATCTTTGTGGATCTTTGGCAAGCCATATGACCGAGGTATATGCGGTTATGCTAACATCCGCCTGAAGTCTTTTCAGGCAGTCATTTGTGCTTCAGTCGCCTCTGTGCGGTCCTTTTCCTTTTCTGTCTTTCTTAACTTTTCCTGATGCGACAGAATTAACTGGATTTTTGTAATGGAGTCTACCCTGTCCATCAAAACAACGCCAACTCCATTATCTGACCTATTTATCAAAAGGAATTTGTTCCGCCGGAGTTGTTTCGACTTCTCGATGTGTAACTTCTTCAGTAAGCCCCGATATTTCTGACGACTGTTCAGGTATTGACAAGAGCAATTGAATAGCGTGAACTTAAGATGTTGTACGCTCTCTGTCCTCAAGGACTGGCTAGAACTTAAGGTCATACTGAATGAACTTATCACCAGATACTGCCCTATGTCGAAAAAGAAAATCACCAGCAGGCCGCGATGGCTTAAGGGTTCACTAAAAGTAGAAGTAAACCGTAAGCAAAAGCTGTGGAAAGCATATCTTAGGGACAAGACAACTGAATCAAGAAATAGGTATAAGGCTCAGCGGAATAGGGTAAAGTGCCTTGTTTACAAAGCCCGCCAAGACTTCGAGGGTAACCTTTTAAACTGTGCAGGAGAAAACCCAAAGCTTTTCTTCAACTACATAAGACAAAGTACTCGCAACAGGGATCCCATCCCTATGCTAAAAACTGATGATGGCGTTGAACTTTACAAGGACGACGAAAAGGCTGAGCATCTGTCCAGGTTCTTTCAATCGGTTTTTACGAGAGAAGTCGCTGTACCCACTGATCACTGTAATGTGGACAATGTCCCGACAATTGACTCAGTGGTTCTCACAAAACCTATTGTTCAACAGGAATTACTGAAGCTAAAAGAAGGGACTTCGCCCGGTCCTGACGAAATACCGGCAAAGTTGTTGAAGGAATTAGCCAAAGAATTGGCAGAACCTTTGAGCGTCCTCTTCCAAGCCTCTCTTGATGCAGGCAGACTGCCTCCTGATTGGAAGACTGCGTGGATTTCACCGATTCATAAAAATGGCAGTCGCGCTTCCGCAAACAACTACCGACCAGTAAGCCTCACCTCCATATGCTGCAAAGTTATGGAGCGAATAATCAAACGCGAACTGATGCGGTTTTTAGAGCAAAATCATCTTCTGTGCGATGCACAGCACGGTTTCCGCAGAGGGAGGTCCTGCTTAAGCAATCTACTCTACTGTCTTGAACAGTGGACCCGAGCGATTGATGAAGGAAACGTTGTGCATGTGGCCTACATAGACTTCAAGAAGGCATTTGACAGCGTGCCACACCAACGTCTCCTACACAAGCTCAGCCGCATAGGGGTAAGAGGCAAGCTTTTGAAGTGGATTGAAAACTTTTTGGTCGGTCGGTCCCAGACTGTTCGTCTTGGTGGCCAGCACTCGGCAGAGGTGACGGTTACGAGCGGAGTACCTCAGGGCTCCGTTCTTGGCCCTATCCTCTTCCTCATCTATATTGATGACTGTATCCATGGATTGGACTGCAAGATTGCCATGTTTGCTGACGATATAAAGCTTTGGACCGTCATCCGCAACGAGGACGATGAAGCAAATTTACAGGCAAACTTAGACCGACTCGAAAAATGGTCAGGCCACTGGCTCCTCCCATTTAATGTTACCAAATGCAACATTCTGAGGATTGGCAGAACCAGTTCTGCGCACCGGCGGACGTACTATCTAAATCACACACCGCTGCCACTGGTAGGGGTTCAGAAAGACCTAGGGGTGTGGATAACATCTTCACTAAAGCCATCATTCCACTGCTTGAAAGCAGCAAAATCCGCAATGTCCAGCTTATATCTCATCAAGCGGGCATTTGCCAAGTTCGATGAAGAGTGCTTCCGCAAGGTCTTCGGGATGTTTGTGCGCCCACAGTTAGAATTTGCCATTCAGGCCTG
>CACRXP010000029.1:1402038-1412488 GCA_902702965.1 Spirometra erinaceieuropaei | reverse complement strand
GTGGTAAAGGCGTGGAACGCCCTGCCTGTGGATGTCGTCATGTCCTCATCCGTGGACTCATTTAAGAGAAAGCTTGACCAGTACAGGGATATGTACCTCCACAGCATCAGAAACTAACGAACCCCCCCTGTGCCACCCGTCCCATCCAACGTTCTATGTTACAAAGCATGCTACTCCATATATTTTAGTAACATTACGTTTCACAATTTTCGCTATCTCCTGACCGCCACATATGCGCTTGCTTTAATATTACTTGGTCCATTCATTGCCGTACTGGATATTGTACAATCTTGACACAGAAGGCATTCACAGACAAATTCATACCAGTGACCAATGCTTGTTGTATGTAATTACTTACCTAATTTTTTTCACACTTGCCTTACACATTGTTTTTTATGACGTTATTGTAACCAAAAGGGAGTTCAAAGGCGTTCGCCTACTTTTCCCTTAATAAATCTGATCTGATCTGATCTGAAATTGGCTGAAGGTCATGTGTTTGATTCAAGAGGTTTTCGAATTGTGTTTTTAACTCTAACTGAGTGGGTTTTTGGTGAGAAAAGCCAAACATGGGACCCAACGATAAGGCTTCAGTCGATGTTTTATTGAGTGATATAAACGAATAATTGTGTGCATACTGACTTGGTTCTTCAGGGATCTTGGATTGTGGTCTGCCTTCGTGAGTACCCCGAAGAAGGGAGGCCCTCTTGATTTCTCCACGTTTGTCCGAAATGGATTGCACATACTTCTCGAATTCATGTCCCTCGTCTTTGCCCATTTGATCAACTGAGTACCTACGGTTCAACACCTAGTTTGTGGAGGCGAAATTACGAGCCAGGTTTATTGGGGAATGCCTCGAGAAAAACGAGTACCCGAACTCCTATGGGGAGCAGTGCAGCGGAATCGTACGGTTATCGCCTATGAAACCTTGAGAATATACGCAAAAAAATGACCTAGAGAGCAGGCGTGTATATGTGGAAGAGCTCAGACGTCACGTTTGTCAACGCGCAGCCGGTGACGGTGTCTGTTTTGTGGAAACGCATAAGACCACTTTTAATGAAACTTTAATGATACTATTCTATAATCAGAAGTTATTTCAATCGTGCCCTTTTAGCTGCAAAGCAATGCCCATCCAACGGACCCGAAATGGTGATTTCCAACTTGCAGTGGCTAGTTCTATCTATCCCACTGCATCAGAAGTATCGTGTTTCACTCATCAACGGTTACCAATGCGCGTGCAGTCTTGAACATCTAAAGTTTGGCGGCGAAAACCTGTGTACAAAGGCGGACTCCCAGAACCGAGAACATGTCTGTACACTTGTGTTGGCTGAACTTCGTTTGAACCTCACCTGTCAACCAACATACCCCACTTACGGGTTTGACTACAAGCTGCTGAAGTTGATTTTTCCGCTCATTTGTAATATCGTCACCTTGAAAAATATCCAGTTTAAGGTTTCAGCGACGGAAATCTTTAATGCTGTTTGGAGATATAAAATCATGCCTGGGTCCCCGTCGTTCCAACAGAATAAAACTCCTGTGGCAGATTTCACTTCTCTGTCTCGCCTATGCAAAAAAGTGCGTATTAACGCTCTGAAGGTTGTGCGACTGCTGTTGGTATCGACCATGCCAAAAACCTGTCGCGTACTTAAATCACCTAATTTACTCAATCATCCAGCCCTAAATCAAGAGTTGATTTCCGGTGGTGACGACATTCTGTGATTGGAAAGCCCATCTGAAATATGCATTTGGATGTGCTGGTGTGTCAAAGGAATAAAAAAATCTATTACATCAATCCGTATGTCACTGTTCGTCTTTTGTTCACCCGACAGACTCACACTAATTTACCATCATTGTATTGCTAATGATACAGTTTGGGTAAATAAAGTAATGTTGCTGTAGTTCTCAGTTTTTTTAATTAATAATCAAATGACAGCTTATCCGCCTGTTTGATTCCAGACAGCGTTTGGTATTGTAGTCTTTCCTGGCAAAACATTAAATAAATGTACCGTTTTGAAATACTTTTAGGTAACAATCGGGAGATGGCACCCAAATATCCGTTGTCTACAAATAATACCTGCTATACCTATTTGACTAAGTTATGACCCTACATATTTGTTGCTTCATCCGAGTTTAGTTTTATCTGATCTGCAGTGTACATGTTGTATCACTTAGATTACCATAGTCTCCAACATTTGAGATGCGACCGCTGCAGACCAAGTCATGGTTAATCAACCTTGACCTAGGCTTATACGGCTGAAGAGTGACAGCAGTAGTGGGTTTGCGACTAACTCTACCCTTGCATACCTTAAGAGAGTTGAGAAACGATCGCCGTAGACCATCCCTACGTTCAACAACTTTAACAAAAGCTTCCGCTGCTGACAAGCGACCGCAGTAGTCCCTATGCGGATTATTCTTTAGTAGCTTACCTACGGACAATTGCAATACGACCGCCGTTGACCGAGCACTTGGAGTATCAATTTTTACTATTTCTTCCAGAGGTCAAGAGCTACCGCAGTCGCCAGTGTGCGGCTCAGTCAATGGCTGCACAGCTTAGAACAGTTGCGATAAGATCACTTCTTTGGCCAGCAGTATTTTTTGGGTGCCCTCTCCCGATTGTTACCTACTTTTATTTCATGCACTAATCCAAGTTCATTTCCTCTAGCTTTTAAAACTAAAGAAGAGGGTATTTGCAAACGCATGGCAAAAAAAGACGAAAGCGTAAGAAGTTAATCTTCCCGCCGGCACTGTTTGAATTGTCCTTCAAGATATTTCTTGATTCACTGCTCAAGATTTTCATTAGGAAATGCTATCCCTTGGTCGGTTCCTGTACGGAAGAATAGTTTAACTCCTACACTTGACTATGCTCGAAACCTTACTAAAGAAACGCCAACTGCGCGGCTTTCGTGCCAAGCAGATTGTGCAGTGTGTCAAGTCAGCATGCTAGAGGGATGGCATCATCAAGAAAATGACGCAGTTTTTTATTCCTGCCTACTTAAACACTTTCCTTAGCAACGATCAGTCAACTATCCCATGTAATTGGCGATATGAGCAACTGACATGGGCATTTCGCAATTAAAAATCGATTACACGGATGAAGTAGAGTCGAAACTGACTGACTGTCCAAGAAGACTCCAAACAGGAGTTACATAAGTGGTCGTGACCTCGGACACCTCCGACCAGTCAGCACACACATCCCTTGGCTGTATGGTCTGCATCGGATCGATAAGGAAGGCCTGCCAGTCCGTCCGACTTTAGACTTGCGAAACTCTCCGTATCCTGCGATATCAAAGTGGCTAGCAGAGAAACGCAAGCCCGTACAGCATCAGCTAGCACCACGCAGCTATCGAGATACCTTCGAATTTATTGACGACATCAAATACCTTAACCTTAAAGGCATGGTGCTGTTCTCGCTAGACGTCTCATCACTTTTCACAGACGTTCTGATTACCTAGACAGTTCAATATGCCTGTGAATTTCTATCAATTAATTGACAGGAAATAGGAATACCGACAAAGACAGTCAAGGAACTATTACGAAGATGCACAATAAATGTGCGGTTTCTGTTTGACAATGAACTCTTCAGGCGGATAGACGACGTTGCTATGGGCTCGCACCTTGGACGTCTCCTAGCCGGGGTCTTCATGGGCAAGGTGGAGAGAGTTCAACCAAGATCGATAAGTTTAAACATACAAGTGTTAATTTGCACCTAGCCACTCGATGTCGCCTTCACAAAATGCGCAATGTGCACGTTCTACAGGTGTAGGTCAGGTTGGGTATTTAATTCTGCCAAAGGCAGTCAAGTGAAATTCGCTCTCACGATTAGTATTATCCGTCTAAAATTTTCGCTAATTTTTACAACATGTGGTGAGTGCTAAAATAATGTTGCGGAGAGTTTGCAAAGAGAAACTTTCTGAAATTTCGGTTTTACTGAGAGTTAAACATAATATTTGCCGAACTGTTGAGGAGGCGCATTTGGCGGGAAAATCCTTACAGACTACTTACGGCATGTGATATGTCATGACTGCTTTTTCATGAAAAATCATTTTTGAGCCCTGCACAGTCCCTGATAAAACATGAGCAAACTCATTATCCATCAGATTTTCACATTTATTTTAAGAATTTAACTTAGTTCAAACTGCTAGCTTTTAAATCCTGCCATCTGACAGTCCAGACACTACTTAATCGCAGTTTTCTTTTGATTTGGCATATTTAGGACACCCTTTAATGATGAAGTGTGCGGCAGGTGTGGTTATGTAGCTTCGCTTGCAGAAAACAAACCCCAGTCACCTGTGACACGGGACCGGTGGTAAAAGGGGGTTTTTGGAGGTGGGGTCGGGGAACGCAAAAGAAAAGCTATTGGGAATGCTCGGTCGTACTCTATCTCCTAACCCATAACCCTGACCCCGAACCCCAACAGTATATTGTCCAACAGGTGTAGCTACCTAACTACCGCCTACCAAAATGTGTCTTATATTTGACGGGCTTAAGAAAACACCCGATTTTTTTCGTCATTTCTGCCAAATGGATATAACCATCTATCTCCACTATCGCTATAATTAAAGATTTAAAATTATCTACCAATTTTAGTGCATTCAACGTAATAACGTTTAGCACAGCGAAGAATGCCCCTAAGTTAACGTAACTTGCGATGCCGCCCATTGTGAAATAGCTTGATTTACGCAGAAACATCAAAGGCGAGTGTCCAGTCGGGGATATGCAGGCATACTTGGTTCTTGATTAGGCTTTACAAGTGAACCGCTGTTCTAAAGTTCTGTCATCATCCCCAGACTATCCTGCGGCTGTCCTGTTTTTATGAATGGTAAAGCCTGAACTTAGGATGCAGATATGACATAAAAACAACCATTTGACCTCGACGACGGCAAGACAGGGACACATTTTTGATAATTTACGGCGGCTATGTTTTGCTACAATATACGCTGAATAGCGCAAGTCAAGGCAGCTTTTTTGCCCGTTTGTAGTTCTATCACCCCTTAAGACAAAGTCAGGAGACTGCAAAACGAGATGACTTTTCACTATGTTACACCTGCTGTAACACCTATTTGCAAACAGAAATTTTAAATATGGAATTAGGGTAGCGATTGGGAGATGGCACCCAAACAATCCGCCCAACCAAATCAGCCTGTCTTACGGGACAGGTGGTGATAGGGGTTTTATGGGTGGTGGCTGGTCGGGATGTACGATACTAGCTGACAGAAAGCCTTATTTGAACAGGTGAATGATCGAAATTGGCCCGCTCTCCGTCCCGTTATTACAAAATGAGTCGCCAAAGTAGTATAGCGGTAACGGACGAGTGGAAGGCGTATAATCGTCTTCGATCAGAAGGTTATCTACATTTCTCTGTTAACCACTCAAAGAACTTCAAGGACCCTACCACCGGATGGCACACCAATGCCATTGAGGCATACTGAAGTAGACTGAAACAAAAACTCTACGAGGGAGGCCCTGTATGTGGTCGAGCTGTGTGGGCTCATATAGACGAAGTCCAGTATCGTCTTTGGTTTGGCCTCAATGCCATGTCTTTGACAGATGCCTGGAAACTGTTCCTGTTCCATGTTGTGCAGACGTATCCTATTTAAAAGTGATTTTGTATCGTAATAAACTGCCATAATGCGAATGTATGCCGTATATTCGGTTGTATGTGTGTAACGATGGGGAAGGTTGGCTAACAGCGACCATCGTCCATGTAACCTCCTGCGATGTTCGTTCGGCCAGCCCATGTTAGGCCGTCGGGGAAAGTCCAAGTAGTGCGTAAAAGTCGGCTTGCAACCGCTGATATAGTCTGCATGCGTTTGAGTCCACTGTTAGAGGTATTATTTTTAGGTAACGGATTTTTTAGGTGCCATCTCCCGATTGTTACCGGAATTAGTTTCATCTTCACTCTCTTTTTGCTTTGGGCCCCAATGTTAATAGATGCTGAACGTTATTTTTATAAATGACAGCTTTCCACTCTTTCGGTTTCGGCACCCTTCCACTAGATCAAAAATCTGAAATGTTATAATTTGGTAGTTAACGCAAGCAATTTTTTTCTGAAAGGGATAATACGGCTACCAAATATTCAATTATCTTATAAAAATTCAGAAGAGTTTAAGAGAGTTCGTTGCAGCTTAAAGCAAGCTTATGGGTTTCTCAATGTTTACACCTACAGTAAGTGAACGATCTCATGTAACCTGATGAGAGAACCTAATGTGAGTATTTTCAAACGGCTTTAATTTTACACATTCTTCTGTCCTGCGCCAACTTCTCTCAGAAAATGTTCTTTTATTATACGAAAAATGTGTACGCGTAGTTTTGTCACACAAAAAAGTGAGCGCTGTGATATATTTGGGTGATTTCCTTTGCCGGTGCCTGTCCCAGACTTCGGTCGCTCGTCTTAGCGTATTTTTCCTTGAGATGAGATTAATTTGCTTTCGAAAGCTCTTATAGACAGAGCTTACCGGACTTGAAAATATATTTTCTGTCTGATACTAGCCTTGGGAACTGTCTCGCTAACAAACAGGGTTTTTGTAGATAACCGGAGAGTTTATCGATTTCTTGAAGTCAGATTAGCATATCTGTGCGACTTGGTGCTCTAACGCGCAACGATAACGCCTACAGGCAATCCTTTGTCTAAATGAGCTGAAATTGTTTTCCCGTTTAGAAAACTCGATTTTTTGTCATGGAAATGATTACCACTGATTGGTCAATTCCAATTTTGAACACATTGGGCATTACTTTTCGTGCCGTATGGCTTCTGCACATACGTAAGTCGGAAATTGAACGAGCAAGTCATCGACGGCTTTAGCAAAATGTCAGTGTTTAAATAACCACTCCACCGCACGTTTTTAATCGTAGAAAGGAGCCTAAAAGTGTGCGAAAATAGCGAAAATAGACACCATATAAAAAGGAAGGAATGTTCTTACGTTTGTGGCAGGCAAATATGAGTATTTCTCAGCAACGTAAAAGAAATAGCCAAAATCGTCAAAGGTTTTCGGCTGCACTGGGCAAAAATAAGAAACACACAGAAATCTGTCAACGGAATGCAGCATTAAAGCAATGTTTAAAGAGGTGACTTATAAAGAAAGCGCTGTCTAATTGACCGAAAACATTTTTGTCTACGTTTGTTGTGGACGTTCATTTTATTCGACGATGGGGTTTCATGTTTGAGCGAGTCTTTCGATGTGACCCAAACAATCTTCTACATGAAACAAAACGTCTAAATACTCCATATTTCGGTAAATGCTCTCAAGAATTGAATTATTTTAAAGGTCTTTTAATGCATAAGACATAAGGTCGTGAGGTATTCAGCGATATTCCAAGGCCAATCTTAAACTCAACATAATCCAGAACAAAGGAAAAGCGCAAAGTAATTTCACGGAAGAAAAGGGCTCTTTGTGTACACAAGATAGTATGTTTAAGATTATACCTGTCAAATCTATTTCAATTTATCGGCCACTGAGCCGCGTGCCAACATGTATCCTTGTGAAAGCTTTTGTTACCATGACGTCCCCATCGACAAAATCGGACAAAACACTGTTCGTCTTCTTGAACCACATCTCACTCAATTCAACAGTTTGAAGAATCCTGCCAATCTTAAGGAAACCGTCCTAGAATCTGTACTGAAAATATAGGGTGTGCGATACTCCATGCCTGAAACTACATTACGTCTTAGGAGATATTTAAATGTAAACGTAGCCAAAAATTTGTTTCCGGGGTTCTTTTTATTTTTTGTATTTACCTAGTGTTTTGCATGGATAGCCCTTTTACAAACATAAATTTAAAGTTTACTAAACTACTGCCGTTTTGAATTTTTTCGGGATTTTCCGCTTTTTTAAAAGACTTCATATTTCTAAATGACAGTCTGCCTGTGAACATTGAGGGCTGAATTGAACTTTGGACCCCAAAGACCAATAAATGAAAAGCCTGACCTAATCAAGATCAAAACAAGGGCAGACGTCTGATATTTTGCACCGATTGTTTTATCTTCAAACAAGTGCTTATTGCAATTGTTATAGGGGTAATCATAGTCATCGAAAATGCAAATTTCCACATTTTATAAGTATGTTATGCCTTTCACCAAACTGATGAAAATGTTAAAATATAATGATTGGCTGTTTTGCACAATAAAATGAGATAATCAAACTAGGGAATGTTCACATCATTTCTTTGCACATTAATTAAACAAGAATTGTAATAGTCGATCATTGATTAAATGACTTTACATTTTGGCGCATTTAACGCAAGATGCAATGTTAAAAGATGTCGTATGACAATTCGACCGTCCGTTTTGACGATGTCTATAAGTGTGAATTTCGGCTATGCCACTCGACTTAGGTATTAAATAGTTTGAAATTTCAGAATTCAAAGGTTGGTAGTGAGGCTGAAAATTTAACTCTGACAGAAACAATGAGGAGAAGTTGTTGTCAGGACAGCATGCCGCTTTATACCGAACACCGTGGGTTGTTTCTTCAAAAACTTACCTCATTTTTACAGTAATGGGTCAACACTAAAATATTACTGTACCGGTCCTGCGAAACATATCGGAATTTGTTAGGGCATTGAAAATCAATAAGAAGAGTTCATGCTACTTATGCAGTCAATTGTGCAGGGTGTGGTTTGTGCAGCCGATCTATAGGAAGGTCGTTCGAAAGCCGGCATTCTGAAGTGACTAGAATATATGGGCATTACGTAACACGATAGCAAACTTTAAGACGCTACCTAAGTAGTCTGTCCGAATTGGAAAAACATTTCGGGGTGTTGGTTGACACTTTTAGTGTAAATGGCAATTAAACCTACAATGAAAAATTGGGTGAATACACGTCCGGCAAAATGCGACCGAGAAATAAAACCAATTCGTGGCAATTGACTAAAAGGGATTGAGGCACATAAGCTCAATCAATGAAACAATGCCACCATGTAGCAAGCGGACACAAAGCATGCGCAAACGCAAACAACAGTGCAGAAACGCTCAGGCGTACAAGAAAATATAGAGAAAAATCGGAAATGTAAATAAGTCTGTATATTTAAGGGTTCGTGCTAAAAGTGCTCAAAAAGTGGTGATTTTCTGGCCGACAATTGTTCTATCAATAGAGGTAGCACAAACATATATATTTTGCACCCAGCCACTTCATTTACTTTATCGGCCTTCACGGCTCAACACATAATAGTTAAGGCACTCATAACCCGCCGACTCTCAGTGATGTTGCATATTTAAGATGCCGTTTTATGGTGTCTTATGTGTCATCATAGTGGGCTTTTAAAGAAACCCGCCTTTTTACATCATTCTTACCACTCATTTATATTTAATATTCCCTGGAATCGCTATAAAGTAGGAGCTTAAAACGATAGATAATGCATTGAACGCTATGATTTACTTAGGGAATGCATTCAGGATATATAATTTGACTGAAGCGCACTAGATGCGACGCATGTCGAGTGAACGACTGCCACTGTCCAGTAATGGGGTCCCTTATAGGAAAATTAGAACAAGGCAGGATGTGTGTGCATCTGCCCCTGAAAAACATGTAAGAAGGCAACTGCGAGAGAATTGTAGACATTCAAGCCGGCAGTTATTCTTGGAATTTGCAACCGCCGCTTTATATTTCCGTGGGTATTTCCACCCAATTATGCCCACCTGCCAAGTCCTTCTCGTAAAGCTCCTAACTCATCGATAACAAACAAAACTGACTGATACTTAACCGAATATCTTCCTCATTTCCTGTGCGTCATCACTGATTTCTCTTGTCCGATCCCGTCATTAAGGTACTTTTTGTGTCCTGGACAAAAATTGCTGTTTGTTCTAAATATAAGGGCAATTCTGGTTAATGGCTTTCTTATAAAGCAGCATTTTCAGTCATTGGCGTCTTAAAATATGCGAGGTCAAGTTTAACTTCTATCAAGAAGACAGCAGCGAGCTCCAAATCGGCCATATGAGGCATTCAGGCGGGATGTGCGTATGGCGAGTTTGCTATCGCGAAAATGTGATCCAAATTATCCGCATTTACATCAGATAAGTCAGTCGAAAATGCCTTAACATATGCACATAACGTTATTAGAATGACCTCACTTGAGTAGTTCCTTACTCAAAGTCAAGGAACCCTATCAGACTAAGAAAACTGCCTGGAAATTCCTTCTTTTGTGTAATAGATTCACTTGTTTGAGATTTTACTTCTAAAGACTATGGTCGTTTGGCACCTGGACCCGCTTTTCTGAGTCCCAAATCACATCCCCTTGGACCTGGAAGAGCCTGTTATATACAGTACCTGTGCTAACTCATGAAATGCCGAGGTCAAAATTATAGTGGACAATGTAGTTTATTTTTGGTGTCATTATTTGTGTTTATTTGGTTGAAATAAGGACGAAAAGACCGTTTTCTGAAGGAAAGTTTGATACGGATCTGTATATTAAATAGAAAACGGGCCGGATTAAGGCGAAATCGGAGGATTCCTGATATTCA
>CACRXP010000029.1:1386185-1401604 GCA_902702965.1 Spirometra erinaceieuropaei | reverse complement strand
AACTTTGCTTTATTTCTTTGGCACATCGTTTATTTTCCGCTATCAGACTTTGGGAGCCGTAGTGTTTACCGATTTTGCGTTAAAGGCGTTAACCTGTGTTAATTCGTGACATTTCATGAGTTAGCACAGGTACTGTAAAAGTTACTTGTTTCAGCTGCGGCGGTAAAATATAACTTTCTGGTCCTCAACCCACACCCAAAATCTCTGCCGTCAGCCAGTTATACGCTCTAGGTCTATGTCCATTATCCTTTAGTACATTTGCATGGTGGTAGCCTTTGAAGGCTCTATTGAAAACGGCACATATAATATTCGACAGCAAGTTATTGAACAGTTGTCGGTGATATACGCATTTTACGGAATATTGCCCTTAAAATAGCGCGACTGTAACCCGGGAACACTCAGTTGTGTATGATAATGATAAAATAAACTAAAAATCGTCCGCATTGGCGGTAGGTATATGCAAATCGTTGGTTTGGTGTAGCAGAACTGTTCTGCCCAGTCATGCGGTCTATTTCGAGCAAACATACATCCAGTCTTCGATTAAATGTAATGTAATCTTCTACAAAGATCGACAATTACAATACTATTAGTCGCAGCCAACTTTGTAAAACAAGTTATCGTACACAATCTTCCCAACTGACTCGCAATGGAGGGATGCGCTTATGTATTATTATTGTACTGTAAAGCGACCACATTCTACATGATTGCGACTTTATTTGGAGTGGGAGCATGCGGAATCATTACACATAAACAGAATCATCAAGGGCTCTGAGTCTTACCCTTTAATTACACATATGCATACACACATCTATTTCTATGGAAGCCCGTTCCGGGCACTGACGACGCTCTGTAAAATCGAGTACCTGCGAACATCCAGACGGTATCAGGCTCCTCGAAGCTTGAGGAATTTCCCACGAAGACGAAGCAATCATCGAAGTGCAGGGCACAGTCCCGATTCCTCAAAATCCGATACGTTTGTATGGAGTCTCATTGGATTCGCCTGTACTCAAGAGGAAAGAGGTTAAGCGCATCAAGTCTACAGCTGTGACTTAAAGTTCTAAGGCCTTTCACAATCTAAGTTGTCCTCCTCTGAACTCTGTCCAACAACTTGTAGGCTTTTTTCAGCCAGGGGCGCCGCGCTTGGATTCCATCTTCCAGCTGCGAACGAATAAATGATCTGTATACTTTTTCAAATAGATCTTTGTCTACATCTGTGAAAGATCGTTTAGTTGCGAAGACAACAGCGGTTGTCCTTTTGGCCGCCCGTAGCGATAGCGACTGCTCTTTATCTCCTATTTAACTCTGAATCTAGGTCCCCAGTTTCCTGGTCTCAGGCACAACTCTCTCTTGCTAAAACACCGACTGGAATGGATTGCGACAGACTGACGTCCAGTCAGCCTTACGGATGTTACATATGAAATTATGCAACCTCCTATACCAACCTAATCTCCTCGCCATTGGTCATCATACATTGTTTAAAGTCTGGTCACATTTCTCAGTAGAAATCATGAAGATGGGTCAGTGAACTGATCTTTTTCCTCTAGTCTCGTGAAGCCTTCAACAAGACGAACTGGAGACTAAGAAAAAATAGGTTTCAGCCTGCGATTCCACCGAAAACCTCATCCAAAATTTTAGAACATTCCCGAAGTAGCTGATATTTTGGTGTTTGTTCGATAGGTTATATTTCCTGTGGTGTTAGCTTATGGCCGATTTTGCATGAGATTGCACGAGGACCGTTTTTATTTCTAATTTACACTAATGACTTACCCATGTCAGGGCGGACGGAGACCCAAGTTGGCGTGATGGATAACTAACGGATGACAGTCTGCCGATTTAGGATGAAACATGCATGAAATGAGGCGAATAGGCGGCACAAAACATCTTAGTCGTCAGAACAGGGCTTGTTTTTGAAAATATTACTACAACAGGAAACCTGCTAGAAGTAAACAAGTCAATTAAATTAACTATCAGCAGGCTACCACTGAAATTTTTACAGCTGGACCAATAGGGGATTTTGTGCAGTCATTTAAAAGAACGTCAGTGCTGAGATATGACCTTCGAGAAGAATGCTAGCTCTGCAGTTAGCGGCGAGCGTCCTGTATGTGGTTGCAACACAAGGTTGTCGTCGTTTTCTCCGTAAGTCACACATTGTAAAAAAAGATGCAGTTCTTCTTCTGTAAGTTCCGTTTATCTATTGCAAGGCAGACGCGGACAAATTGGACTAGAGTATAAACAAATGTAGCCATATTGGATGCACATTAAAAGTATGAAGGAGCACTCTAATACCAGCCTTTGTGTGCTAGTAGTTGGCAGGCATTTTAAGTATCTAGCCAATTGAACAAACTGAAATGGCATTTTACGCAAAACCAAAGATCGATCTTTGATTTGACAGGCCAGCCATTGCATGTAATAGAAAATGCTGATATTGGACGACTGTCGGGATTTTTTTGCCACTTTACGAACAATTACCTGGATATCCATGGCCGAAAAGTTTACTAACCCTGGCATACATACTTTACAATAGGCGAAATTTGATAAAATTTGCATAATTAAGAGGACTGAGATATGTCGTAATGTGGCATATTCCGCAAGTTAACGCTTCAGACACAACTGTAAGAGGGTCATGTTTTTACTCTAAATACACACACCTTGTTTTGGACAATCTACCTCCCCATTGTTCATTTGTAAGTTTAATTGACGTCTATTACACGCATACTCGAACAACCGAATTCGAAGACCCATGCGTCCAATAGGCACTGTAATTACTTAGTAGTTTGCTAATAATATACGGAGAAGGAAATTTTGGACTTTGCTTTCCACCACTGACGTCCATTAACAATAATTTCATTACAGAATTTTATTTAAGGAAAGACAAGACGACTAACTTCTGTCTTTACTAGATTTCCTAATGAATAAACTGCGAACGCCATTTCATTTGCATTGAGATAAAAAGTTTTGACGGGTGCCAAATCAGCGGCCGCAGGTCTTCCATCACGGCTACCTTACGTACTAATGTTTGTTCAGTAGGTGTGCTTGTGGTATTTTTTTTGCCGCGGTTGGTTAGCTTCTCCAAACGTCCATGGTTTGCTCTCCTCATTCGACAGCTCCCTCTTTGACCGGCCGGTAACGGCCACAGGCTCTGTAGGTAGGCATGGAAGTAAGTGGACGAAGTACAGAGTCATACCTTCCAGTCTTCTGTCTGCGCGCTCGTTGGTTAGCTTCCCCAATCCTCGATGGTTGGCTCTCCTCAATCGACAGCTCCTTCTTTGACCGGCCGGTAACGGCCACAGGCACTGTCGGTAGGCATGGAGAGCAAATGGAGGAAGTAACGATGCTTACCTTCACGTCTTCTATCTGCGCCTCCGTTGGTTAGCTTATCCAGTCGCCGTTGGTTGGCTCTCTTCAATTGGATACGCTTCTGCCCAATGTCGTAGGAAAGTTTCCCAGGAGGCTGCCATGTTGTCGGCCCTTAGGTCGAACCAGAGGCGGTGCTGAACCTCATGTAGGTGGGCCCACACTGCTCTGCTACAAACAGGTCCAGACTCCTGCAGCTTCCTCTTTAACCTGCTCCAGTAGGCCTCTAGGGCGTTCGTATGCCGTCCTGTTGTGGGATTCACGAAGCCCCTACGGTGGTTGACAGTGTAGTGCGTATAACCTTCCGACGGTAGGCGCGTGCAACCCTTCCACTCATCGGTTACGATAACACTGTCAGCAGCCACCCACTTCCTTATGACGGGCCTTAGGGCCTCCCAGCTGCGGTTGTTAACCTGCTCAAATACGGCTTTCCGCCTGTGTGTATCGTACATACCGACGACCCACAACTGCCGCCGCGGTCGTCCCCTGTTATACTTGCGGCGACTTATGAGCGTCTCGTCTATCTGTACTTCCACGCCTGGTCCCCCAATTTGCGTTACGGCGGATAGAAGTGCATGAGAGCAGGCACCGCGGCAAATGCCGTACCATTCCATGGCAGTATTTCTACTGCCACCTACACTTGCCGCACACCGCTTGGCCCGCACACCTCCGACAAACTTGTAGCATATACGCATCAGTGTCTGCAGACTGAGCTTACTACCAACGAAAATTGACCCCGTCCGCAGGCACCGCTTCCGTCTGCAGTGTCCACAACGGAATGCATAACCGTCCGTATGCTGCCGCAACACTTGCATCTGCACAGCACACCGACATCGGCATGCTAAGGTGGTGGCCAGCAACCTCCACCGCTGCAGGTACTGAACGACACATGCTGACTGAAGGACAGCTTGTATTTCATCCCCGGCCGTCGGTATAATCCGCTGAGGACCGCGCCTACGTCCGCCTGCATTCGGTGACGATCTAGATATTAAACAGTAGGAGTTTACGATACCGCTGCTGTCAACTTATAAATATATATATATATATATATATATCATGGTACACCTAAGAATGAGGTTTAGTTGAATTACCGGTTGCTTATAGATAGTAGACCATCATGCGGTCCCTGCTAACTACTCAGACATACCGTAACTTTCTCCGCATTTATTCACACAACTTATACCCACCCGGCAATTTGCTCTGCGGTTAAATTTAAACTTAAAAGGGTTACGTAGGCCTACAAACTGCTCTCACCATGGATACTTACAAATCCCGTAAAACAGCGACCGCCAAGTTCGGGAGTTTGCCGACTTGCTGTAGATTGGTGCGGTGGTGTTGGAGTACGTCCAGGTATCCTAAACATTCTTCGCGTTATGCGTATTAAACGGTGCATGCGGTGGAGATCACCGATATAACAAATAGGGAGGGGTTGAGGAGGGGGTCAGTAAGGGGCTGGGAAGTGACGCAAATGTCATAAGCGGCTTATTCAAATACTCTTACCCAACCGCAGTACACCGCTGTCCCCTCGCGTCCCCCTTGCGCATCGTCTGTTTCCCGTCCATCTAATGCACACCACTTTCAAGTGCGGCGCCAACGATCCCACTGGTTAGCCGCTTGGCGGTTCAGGTTTACTCGCCCCGGCCGCCGATCACATCACGTCCCCGGCCAGCCCACCTTCGATTGGGCATTGCCTACGGTTTCCCCTATTTGCGCGCCATCCTGCGGTATTTTTGACTTCATTAAAACAAATAATTATTTATCTGCGATTTTCAACATTTTTCGGCATCCAGCTGTCAATCCAGTGCCCTTTGCCGTTTACCCCGCCCGTTCTTCCCCTCAAAACCGCCATCCCGTTGTACCCGACCCACCTAGAGAAGATTTCTCACTGTGGCCGCCTGTTGGGCTTCGGCCAAAGTTTCTTCATGATTTTCATAAGCATTTTCAAATGCTCGCAAATTTTCTATAGACTTTTATTGGGGGAACAAGAAGAAAAGTTATTCTTACGTTCACATGACAAACAACCACTATATTTAGGTTATTCCCCTGGAGTTCAGAGAATATTGGTTCAGAATGACTGCCAAGGAGGACCTGAGGTGCGGATATGGTGCACAATATCATGTTGAACCTCACTACAGCGAAACTGGGGGTTAATTATGTTGGGGTGACTAAGATGCAGTTACCGAAAGGGGCCAGCAATATCCGTATCCAAGACAGATAAGTTGGTGGGGGCAGTAAAGGGAGTTAGTCCACGAGCACACAGGCCGTTTGTGTGGTCAAGGAGACGGGCACGTCGGCAGTCAGCAAGGAGATCAAACTCGGCAAGAAAGTCTGGGCCGAGGATTGCATTAGGGACATCAGCAATCAGAAAGATCCACGTGAACGACCGACGAAGGCCAATGTTCAGGGTGAAGGACAGACTGGCAAAAGTGGGAATGGAGGAACAGTTAGCAGCTTGGAGGTGAAGACCAGGGCTAGGGAAACGACGATCAACTGCAGTTGAGGGAACAACGCTGATTTGGGCTCTATTGTCCATCAGGAAACGTCTACGAGTTGCAGTGCACAAACGAAGACGGTGCGACCAGAGCCGGAAGAGCCACAGAAAACGGCGGCATCTATTCTCTGGCTGACCGGTTTCCCTGTTTCGGCTTAAAAGAGCAGGGTGAGGAACAATGATGGGTCTTTACGCCGAAATTAGTGTGATACAAACAAGTATCGACAGTCCAAGGTCGCCAACGAGAACGACGACGGCGGCGTAAGCGACTGGAAGTAAGGCGTGCGAGCTGTATTTTAAGGGAGGCCGTCTCATTCGCCATGGCCGACACCTGTTTTATTAAATGTTCATTCACTGACGATGAGGATGGGATCTTGTCAACGGAAGGTGATTGGAACCGCTGCACCTCTATCATTCGATCTGCCATCTCAGTCAACTGTGAGACCGTAAGATCTTGACAGCTGGACGCCAGGATCGTTTAAACATCTGCGGGCAAACGCTCTAGAAAAATCTTTTTGACGAATTTATCGTCAACCTGCATGTCTCCAAGGAGAGAACGCATCCGACGTAGAAGCTCTGAGGGCTTCCGGTCACCCAGTGACTCCTCACTAAGTAACTGGTGATACCTCTGTCGGTCGGACACAGAATAAAGTCGGAGAATTTCTGCCTTTAACGTGGGATAGGGAGCATCTGCAGGAGGATTAGCTAGCAAGGACTAAACTTGAGAGATAACACTAGCGGATAGGACCTCCACAAGTTTGTGATATTTCACCAATTCCTTGGTAACGTTAGCAGAATAAAAGACTGATTCAAAGCGGAAGAACTAACGTTCTGGAGCGTGTTGCGCGAATTCGGGCAGGTTAAAATTGACATCATGAATAGACTGGGTGGGGGCATTAAGTTGCTGATTGGAGTGAGACATTAGATTCAAGACTGAATGGTAGAATATCAAGAAAATTTGCGAGAAAAGTCGACGTAGATGAAATAGAAATTCACCAACAAGTAGTATGTTAAATGTTATTCAGTATGACCTAGAAAGCTATAAAGTCTGCGTTAACGTCGGGAGTCACCAATGACGTAAAAAGGTAATGTACTCATGAACTAACGAGCTATATCTCATGAGTCCCTAGCCTTAAAAGCAGCAATTAAATCTGAGCAATTAATAATATAGAGATTTTGAACGTTAAGAATACTTGACAATAGAGCACGACAACGGAGCACGCTAACAAGGCGAGTTGTAAAGGTGTGTCGTTTCTCGTCACATTCAAACAAACAAGAAAATGGGACTAAATTGTCAAAGGTAAATTAGTCCGGTACCTCACCACATACAGTGCGTGACCTATCTCATGAAATGTTGGCTGAAATTCTGAAATGCGTTTTCGATTAGGAAGGATTACTTGGTCGCGGTTGTGATACTGATTACTTTAAGGCATACTCTTATAACATTTTGGACTCGGCTGTATGTCGGCTTATAAATGCATTTCTTTTCAATCTCCTGTAGATAGCGCGCTCGGTAAAAAATGACTACTTAAGTAGCATGCATTTTTCCCATTGATTTACGATGGTTTTGAGAATTCTAATATATCTTATAGAAACCACAAAAAAATATGCTTTCTTTTAGTCAATCAATAGAGAATCACGTCTTCTTTATACTTTATACTTAAGGAAGGACTAAAATTAGGTTTTATAAAAGTTTTCCAATTGCCGAAAACTTTGGAGCCTGATCATTTGTTGCATTAGCGTTGAGTGATTTCACTCTACAAGGTGCATGCGTACCGCGTAAAGAAAATCCCATATTTTTCTATGTCATAAAATAGATATTATACAGGGTCCATAAAATTTTCCAATGGATGCGGACCATGTTGTACATTTCATGAGGAGCAGTGGTAAACGGCCAGGTACGATGCTATGTGAATGGACATAGCGCGGTCTTAAAAAGTCTCATAATTAGGAACTTTTTTAAAACCTAATTATACTCCTTTCTTAAGTATAAAATGTAAAGAAGACATGAGTTTCTATTGATTGACTAAAAGAAAGCTTATTTTTGTTTATGGTTTCTATAAAATATATTTGGATTTCCAAGGCCATCGAAAATCATTGGAAAAAGGCATGCTACTTAGGTAGCCATTTTTTACCGAGCAAGCTTTCTACAGGAGATTGAAGAGAAGTTCATTTAAAAGCCGACATCCCGCCGAGTCCGAAATGTTATAAGAGTATGCCTTAAGATAATCAGTATTACAACCGCGACCAAGTAATCCTTCCTAATCGAAAACGCATTTCAGAATTTCAGCCAACATTTCATGAGATAGGTCACGCACTGTAGTTATGCAGCCTCTCATCCCTCCTGTGTCAAAAAACTGCCCAGAAGTAGCTTGCATGCACATACCATTAGAATTTGGTGTGCCGACTGTGTGTTCATGACCAGACATTCGATGTCTGCGATACCTACGTTCGCAAAACATCCCTGAATTTGTAAAGCCTCTTGTGAGAATCAGTTTACCCTGAACATTAATTCCAGCATATTGGATTCAAAAGTGTCATTTATGTAATGCAGATATGTCCAAGCACTCTTCAGTTTCATCGTACGCTTTAGCAGGTGGCCTAATTTCTTCTACTTCTCTATGTCAAATCAAACTTGCACGTTTTCGAAGATCTAAGAACAGAAATGTGACAAAAACGGAGACAGATGTTCGGAGGACATTGTAATCGCACAAGTAGACTTTTTATACAACACTCTGGGTTTTCCTCCTCACAACATGGATGGCATTCCTTGTCACGCGTATACTGATAACATGTTATTATATATAGACGTGAATAGTTGGACTGAACGCCTCGTAAACGCTTTACAATTCGAAAGCCATGAAAATAATGCGGAAATGATGCCGCATATGCCCGGTCCAATATTTGTAGGAGCGCGCGACACACGACTACGGTCAGTTTCTTGTCTAGCAGCACAAAGCCTCTAAGTCGTCTGAAAAGGGCTTGGTCGTGACAGTATTACTACAGCAGAAAACCTGCCAGAAGTAAACAAGTCAATGAAATCAACTATCAGCAGGATACCACTGAAATTTTTACAGCTGGACCACTGGGATTTTTACAGACATTTAAAAGAACGTTAGTTCTGAGATATGGTCTTTGAGAACAATGCTAGCCCTGCAGTTAGCAGCGATCGTCCTGTATGTGGTTGTTGCACAAGGTTGTCGTAGTTTTCTCCGTAATTTACACACTGTAAACAAGATGCAGTTCTTTTTCTGTAAGTTTTGTATATATATTCCAAGGCAGACTCAAGCAACTTCCTTTAGGGCATAAAAGTTTTAAGGGACACTTTAATACCAGCCCGTATGTGCTAGTAATTCGCAGAATTTTTGGGCATCTAACCAAATGAACAAACTGAACTAGCATTTTATGCAAAATCAAAGATCGATCTTTGATTCGACACGCCCGTCGTTGTAGGCAATTGAAAATGCTGATATTGGACGACTTTCGGGATTTATTCGACACTCTTTTAAAACTTACCTACATATCCATGGCTAAAATGTTTACTAACCCTGGCGTAAATACTCCACAATGCGCAACGTTCGCTGACATTTACATACTTAAGAGGACTGAGCTATTCCGCAATGCGGCATATTCCGCAAGTTAACGTTTCAGACATAGCTTTAGAGGTTTATGTTCTTATTCTAAATACACACACCTTGCTTTTGACAATCTATTTCTTCATTGCTCATTTGTAAATTTACTTCACGTCTATGACATGCAAACTCCAACAGCCGAAGTCGAAGATCCATGTGTCTAGGAGACATTATAATTACTTGGTAGTTTGCTAATATGTTACGGAGAAGGAACTTTTAGACTTTGGTTTCCATCAACGAGGACCTCACTATCAAATTTATTTAAGCAAAGGCCGAACAAGACGAAATGTTTTTAACTAAATTTTGCCTTCCTTAGATTTCTTAATGAACAAAACGAAAACGCAATTTCATTTGCCTTAAGATAAAAAGTTACTTCATGATTGGCATAAAAATTTTCTGATGCTTGTAAATTTTATATAATCTTTTATTAGCGGAACACCAAGAAAAGTTACTCTTTCATTTACATGACAACCAACCGCATTTTTGAATTATTTTCCTGAAGTTGAAGAAATATTGCTTCAGAATGACTGCTCACATATAAATAAATTATATTTTTGAGAACAATTGTTCTTATTTATTGCGTCATTTAAACCTAAGACACTTTATCATTTGCACATAATAATGAAAAGGTAGAAATAAAATTGCTACTCCCATCGAATGTGGTACGGCGCAATTGATAATTTTTCATATTACTTTGGTTACGTGGTCCCGGATGCTCTACACATTTTCGCATAATGGATATCCTAGACCAGATTCGGTAGTTAAAAACGTCAATATGGATACCAAAGTCAGTGTTTATAGGGATTAATTGTATCCGTCACCTATCTGAAGAAATGGTTAATATTACACCCGCCCAGGTAATATGGCTTAATCACATTGACCGTCTACATACAGTGGACGTGCTAACTCATGAAATGTCAACCGAAATTCCAGAATGTGCTTATGTTTCGAAAAGATTAACTAAGTAGGCTTGTGAAATTTATCAACGTGTGGCGTTATTCCATTATACATCAGTTATCCCAGGATGCCGGCTTACAATCGGAAAATGACAACTGATGTCACATGAAATTTTTCATTGATTTTCGATGATCTTAAAAATACAATTATATTTCATGAAAAGCGTGCATAAAAATATACGCTCTTTTGCTCACTTGGCGGAAACTTACGTCCTCTTCCAATTATATACCATAAGAATCGGCATAATTCGGTTTTAAACAGTTTCTTATTATGAGGTTATTTAATACCGTGAAATAGCTGCTCAGAAAACACCGTATCTCTGCATTTATTAATCTGGTTTGCAAGCTGCATAAGAGAGCTCAACTTCACTGCTAGATTTTATGAAACATTCATAGTCTATTAATATCGTAAAGAAATGTACAGTTTTCCGTACGCAAAAAATATGCGGCTTCTAGTTTGGAAACTATGAATGCCAGTTTAACGTCAGGCCGAGTTCAAAATTATTTGGAAATTGAATGTAGATTTTAAAAAAGGAATGATATACTTCCTTCGAGTATATCGTTGAAAGAACACAGCATTTTCTACCGAATGAGCAAAAACTAAATTTTTTGTGTACGCTTTTCATGAACTATAACTGCACATTTAAGGGCATCTAAAATCAATGAGAAAAGTGCGTGCTGGTTAAGTAGTAATATTTTAGAGAGCATCATTTTTGCACGCATTCAAAAAGAAGTTCATTCGAATGTCAGCAGTCTACAGTAGCTGAATTATTATAGAATTATGCTACATGATGATTAATTTTACAACCCTACTGAATTTCTTTTTTCGAAACAAAAACGCATTTAGGAATTTCGGTTGACATTTCGTGAATTATTCAACCTATCATATAAATGTGATTGTTTCTCAAAATCGCGCATTGTCAGCAATTGAACCGGATGCTCACATTTATAAAAGGAGACCCTTGTTTATCCCAAATGTGCGGAACCAGTTGTATTAATGGTATTGTGCTCTATTTTAATGTGCTTCATTTACACTATTTTTAGCCGAAAGGCACTGCCCGTTCAATGGACCCAAAATGATGCTTTCCAACCTGCAATGGCTATTTCTATCTATCCCAATGCATCAGAAATATCGTATTCCTTTAATCCGTAATCGCGAATGCACATGCAGCCTCGAAACACTAAAGTTTGGCAATGGAAGCATGTGCGCAAAGTTGGACGCGCAGAATGGAAAACATTTTTGTACGCTAGTATTAGCTGAAATGCGTCTGAACGTCTCTTGTCAGCCTGTCTATGCCACTGATTGGCATAGCCACGACTTGCGGCTGAGGCCTTATTCGTCCACTCGGAATATGTTCACTCTGAAAAATGTTAAAGTGGATATTTTGTCGACGCTAACTTCCGCAGTTGTCGGGAAGTTCATAATTATGCTTGATTACCCATCGTTCTCGCAAAACGATGCTCATTCAACATATTTCAGTTCTATGCCTCGTCCTTCCAAAGAAGTGCACATTAACCCCATGACGGTTGTGCGGCTGCTGTTGAAGGCGGCTTTGCCCAATGCTTGTCAAGTGCGTAGACCAGCGCATATGTTCGACTGATCCCTGAACAGCAAGTGCTGATTTCGCACTGATGATGGCGTCACGGGATGAAAACGCATTCCTGAAATATGGATTTATATTGATTAACCTGCCAAATGAACTAAAACTTCCCACATTAAACCTCATATTACCAATTGCCTTGTGCTATCATTGCATACTATTATATTGCACAGTCTAAAATGAAATTGGTCATTTTCTGTATCAGGGTTACGACGGAATAAACATTTGTCTCAAGCCGACGATAAAAAAATAAAACGGCAGATCGCTGTAGCTTATGGTCGAGTACCCGATTGTACATCGCGATGAGATCAGAAAGCTGATAAGGAATAATGTCTTGCTGGTACCTGCAGAATATTCAAAAGTCGTAGAAACAGCCACATCGAAACACTTGGCAAAATCTCAGTATTATTACTAATTTTTTGTGAAAGGGGATACCATCCTTGTAGCCCAGGTTCTAACTTAAAGCGCTTACCTGCGTGTTCCGTCGATTTTTTGCTGTTCTAATATGCCAGGAAGGTTAATGAGGACCTCATTATTAACAGCGCAAATCGTTTTGTAACTCATGTCATGGTTTATTTTTTCAATATTTTTCCACATTTTAAAGAGTAATTCTTCAGCACTAAACTAATGCTTAATGTAATCTGCCAAACATAATTTTTTGGAATTTCGAGAGTTTTTAATAAACGGTGGTGAGCATCTGACAGTATGCCCTTTCCAGAAATACTGCTGTGGAACTGCTAGTCTATTTCTGACCGCTTTTGCTCCCAAAGGTAATCATTTTTAAGCCGAAACCTCAAAGGAACTTGCAAATAAAGTCTTTATATGAAGAAAATCTTTTTCATCCAAAATATTTTAATAAACACAAAGGTCACCATCAGTATACTCCTTGCTACTCATGCAAATTTTGCACCATCTAATGCATGTAAGGTATTAAGCAATAGATATTTGAACGACAATTCCGTTCTACATAGCATGAAACGGATTGAAAATTTTATTTTACGTACAAAATCTTCCTACGTATTCAAAGGTATAGATTATGGAATTTTCGCAGTAAGGCAGATGACTTACCGGACTGACAAAAATCTGCTAGAGTGGCGTTATTTAGCATCACGTATGTTATGTCAGTTTTAATATATATTCATTGATTAGGCAGAATTTAACGTGAATGTTATGACTGCAATGGACAAACATCTTTGTTTTCAAGAAACTTGTACAGCTGAAGCACCGTTCCGACTTCTGACGTCGCCCCTGGACTGGCCTGCAGAATTTTGGATATTCTTCTTTCGTGGACGGAGATGCCCAATCTCCAGACCAGAATAAAATAGAAAACAGACGTTGAGCCTAAGCAAAGCAAGACGGGGATACATCATTATTAATTAACAACGAAGATTTTATTGCGTACAATAATCTCAGGGGATGGTGGAAGAGACGAATACCAATGAATACGCTTTGCCGACGTATTTCAAATCATTGATATTTTGGCAGATTTTGACTAATTCATATTGACCCAACTGTGAAAAACTCGGCGCCTCGGTGGGATTCGAACCCACGCAGTAGGGGGGAAGGCTTTAGTACAGCCAACGCTCTAACCACCTGAGCTACGAGGTCCCGCCGGACGACGCGAGTTTTATCACACTTGGGTCAACAAATTTGTACAACTGAAGCACCGTTCCGACTTCTGACATCGTCCCTGGACTGGCCCGCAGAATTGTGGATATCCTTTTTTCCAACAATACAAAGCAAATTCAGTACTTTTCAGTTTTATTTCTCGTCCTTTCAAGGAAGTGACAATTGACCCTATGACGATTGTGCGGCTGCTGTTGAAGGCGGCTTTGTCCAACGTGGTACCGCGCATATGCTCGATTGGTCACTGAATAGCAAGCATTGACTTCGTATAGCTGAGGCTATCATGGGAAGAAAATACATTCTTGAAATATGTATTTGTGCTGACTAACGTGTCAAATGAAGTTAAATTTCCTACATTAATCCCCATATCACCAAATGCCTTGTGCTATCATTGCATAGTATTATATTACAGAGCCTAAAATAAAGTTGGTCATTTTCTGTATCACGATTACGACGGAATAAACAGTTGTCTCAAGCCGACGATTAAAATGATTGCACGGCTGATTGCCGTAGCTTATGATCGAGTGCCCGACTGCACATGGCGATTAGATCAAAAACCTGATAAGAAATAATGCCCTGCTGATATCTGTAGAATATGTGAAAGTCGGAGATTCAGCCACACCGATGCGACTGGCAGTGTCTCAGTATTATGGCTTATATTTTAGGGAACGAGGATACCATACTAGCAATTAAGGTACTACCTAAAAACACTTACATGTGTGTTTCGCTTATGCTCTACTTTTGCATGATACAGTGGGTGGTTTTACTCAAAAAATATCAGCCGAAATTTCGAAACGCTTTCCCGTTTCAAAAAGAGTAATTAAATAGTGCTGTAAAACTGATCATATTGCAGCATAATTCTATAATAGTCCAGTTACCTTAGGATGTAGGCTTTTAAATGTATTTCTTTCGACTGCATCCAAGACCTATACTATGCAAAAAAGGACTACTTATTTAACATGCAATTTTCTCATTGATTTTCGATGCCCTAAAATATGCAATTATATTTCATGGAAAACATGCATACAAATATTCATTCTTTTGCGCTATTGGTAGAAAATGTCGTCTTTTTTCAGTTTTATACTCCTATAAAGGGAATTATTCGGTTTTGAAAAAAGTTTTCAATTATGCAGTTTTTATTACTGTGAAATGTCCATCCATAGAACGCCATACCTTTGCATTTTCTAATGCGGATTGTGAAGTCAATAATATGGTTCAAACCCCTGCCAGATTTTATGAACCCCACACGGTCTTCTCTTAATACCGTATAGAAATATATGGTTGTCCATACGCAGAAAATATGCGCCTTGTAGTTTGGAAACTGTGAACGCCAGTGTAACGGCAAGTCGGCTTCAAAATTATTCTGAAAGTGGACAAAGTTTTTATAACCGAATTATGCCCTTTTCACTATAAAATTGAAAAAAGACGCCATTTTTTACCGAGTAAGCAAAAGAATGAATAATGTTATGCATTTTTCCATAAAATATAATTTAACTTTTAGGGGCAATGAAAATCAATGAGAAAAGTTCACGCTAATTAAGTAATCCCTTTTTGCAGAGTATAGGTCTTGAATGCAGTCAGAAAAAAAGTTCATTCAAATTTTGAAGAAGAAGAAGGCACGATCGTCGGGACAAGAGCTTTATTAGCCTGACGTTTCGGATTCCTGCTCGAATCCATCATCAGAGACATAAGCAGATAAGGGTGGTTCATGCACATGTGGCTGCAGTATTTATAGGATGCAGTAGCCATGCCACCGCAT
>CACRXP010000029.1:1350676-1382389 GCA_902702965.1 Spirometra erinaceieuropaei | reverse complement strand
ATGCGGTGGCATGGCTACTGCATCCTATAAATACTGCAGCCACATGTGCATGAACCACCCTTATCTGCTTATGTCTCTGATGATGGATTCGAGCAGGAATCCGAAACGTCAGGCTAATAAAGCTCTTGTCCCGACGATCGTGTCTTCTTCTTCAAGACTGCTTCCTGGGACTCGTCTTTTCGCTTCTATTGGCAGTTTATTCAAATGCCTATATCTTAGGCTAACTGGATTATTATTGAATTATTCTGCAATATGATCAGTTTTACAACACTACTTAATAAATCTTTTTGAAGCGGAAGAGCATTTCGAAATTTCGGCTTACATTTCGTTAGTCAGCCCACCTACTGTACTGCTGTGAGGGATTTGGCTTACCAGTGGGTCTCTTAGCATCCCCAATCTGCTTTATGTTAGGTACTCTAATTTGGAACCTCTTGCCTTTCATACACTTCAGACATATATGCGAACATAAAGTAGATCCGTACATTCTTGGGTCTAACTGTGTAGACTGAAATTTGACGTGTGAATATCTGGCATTTATATGTAGAAGAATTTGGATCGTTCTGCATTCATCTTGATGGACTTGACGCTAGTGTGAAAGAGAGTAGTGCAATGTGGGTGAAAGCCTTTACGACTTTACTATTAGGACTTAAACCGGTGCGCTAATCATCTAACATCGATCGAAAAAAATGAGCCGTGAAGAATGAGACATGATCGGTGAATCAAGAAGTAATTACACTCAAATCCATCTCCAAAGACGGGATTAAATATGAGAAACTTTTAGTACAAGTAAGAATTTGGGCTAATCACATGAGCCAGCGTACAAAAAATGTAGGATTTACCGATTCAGAAGCTGGAACTCATTTTGGATATTCTAATTTGCCAGACGGGTTTATGGGAATCTCGTTGTCAACACAGCAAATCATTTTGCAACTGACGTCGGAGTTTATTTTTTTAATATCCTTCCTCATCTTTAGAGTACTTCTTGAGGACTTAACTAATGCTTAATTTGGTCTGCCAGACAGAACGTTTTTGAAATGTCGACTTAATTGAGAGTTGCAATCAAATTTGCCGACCCAATAATATTATGCACTTTCCGAAAACATCGTTATGGTGTTGGTAAGGAATTTTAAATTTCCCGGCCACTTTTACTTCCCAAAAAAGTAATCATTTTAATCCGAATCTTGTATGGAAGTTGCAAAACAATTCGTTCTACAAAGAAAATCTTCTTCATCATAACTATTTTTAATAAACACAAAGGTCACAATCAGTATGCTCCTTGTTACCCACGCAAATTTCGCACCATTTAATACATGTGTGGTATTGCGTGTATGATATTTGAATGGACATCCCGTTCTTCTGAATATGCCACAAAGTGCAGATGAGATGTCATGGGCACAATATTCTTAAATAGTCAAAGATACGGATTGTGGAATTTTCTCAGTAAGGCAGAAGTTTTTGCCAGACGAACAAACACCAGCTAGAGTGACGTAATTCATCATCACGACTGTTATAACAGTTGAAATATATTTTAATTGATTAGACAGAATTTAGCGTGACTGTTGACCGCAGTGAACATGCATCTTTAGTTTTCAGTAGATGTTTAAAACTGAAACAGCGCTCCGAATTCTGACATGACCTCTAGGCTGGCCGGTAGAAATGTGGATATCCATTTTTCGTGAACGTAGATGCCCGACCTCCGGACCCAAAACAGGCTAGAAAACAGACGTTCAGCCTAAGCAAAGCATGAAGGGAATACATAATTAATAATTGGAACGCAGGCATCCCAAGAAATCTAACTTGAAGGCAAATGTATTCTTTGGGAGGAGAAAACTTTGAGGAAATGAATTGCTCACCGGATCGGGGGACTTTTCTGGTTGACGTTTCGAAGAGCTGGGGCTGCTCTCCATTGTCAAAGCGTCAAGTGGAAAAATCGATCGGAATTTTTGAATGAACTGCCGCATTAGTTGGCCCTGGGCAGATCGATTTTTTTCTTCTTTCGCTGCCTTGGCCTACTGGTCGTCGCCTATGAGTGTTGGCGGCCTCCTGTATTACCTGTCGTCACCTCAATTGGGGTTAGTTGCCTTTGCGTTCCCCTTTTTGGGTGAAGTGGTTGACAGGCCGTGTTTACTCGGTATTCTTAGGCCCCGTATAATTGTCCTGTCTTTATCACGGTGTATGTAATGACGCAGGCTGAAGGAAGGTCTAGATGCCTGTTGATGGAGTTGGCATCTGAGTACCAAGCCTCAAGTGTGAGACGCTCAGTCCTTGAGGTGTCCCTGCCTAAGATGGCTGCTCCTTGAAAATCAAAACTGTGACTAGTTTCCCCGATGTGAGCCGCAAGCTGTGAGTTTGGGTCTAGTCTCCGATTTGCCTGTTTGTGCTCATGTAGGCGGGTCTGCGACTTCCGTCCGGTTTCCCCAACGTAGTGGCAGTCTCCATTCTAACAACGGATTTGATTGGCAACTGCTGAGTCTTCAGTGGGTGGCAGTATGTCTTTGGGTTGTATCAAACAGCGACGAATTGTTGCCTAGGGTCGATGGGCAACGCCTACGCTGGCTGATTGTAACAGTCTTGAATCCGCCCCGGAGACTCCGTTAATGTAAGGATTAGCCCTCCAGACTTCGGGTTGTTCTTCTTGTAGCCGTCATCTGTTCACTCGGTGCTTGCTTTGCTTGATGAAGTAGCTTAGGTATCTGTTGGTTCGAAAACGATCATGAAGGTATTGTCGTTTAACTCTTCTGTCGGCTGGTGTGTTCCAGTGTGTTTCAACTCTTTGGAACAGAGTACGGACACGGCTGCGTTTGTGAGAAAGGGGGTGATCGCTGTTGAAGTGCAGTATTTTTCTCGTGTTGGTGGCTTTTCTGAAAACGGTAATTTCTAATTGTCCAGTTTCACACCGATGCACAAGGACATCGAGGAAAGAAGTTGGCTGTTTGTTTCGGCTTCCATCGTGAATAGGATATTCTGGTCAACCGAGTTCAGTAATTCTTTAAGGTGCTCCACGTCAGATGATTTGACAATGGCGAAGGTGTCATCGGCGTAACGAGCCTAGACCTTTGGTTGATACTTGATGAACACCAAGTGTTCTGTCCGTTGAAGAACCACTTCAGCAATCAGCCCGTATAGGGGGGAGCTCATAGGGGTGTCTTTGATTTGTTCATATATTTGTCCACCAAAGGTGAAATATGTTTTAAGGCAATAGCGTAAGAGCTCCATGAGATGTTCAGTCTTCAGTGGATTGTCTCTCTCGTCGTAGCAATCAGCCAGGAGTTGTCTCACAACTAGTTTCATGAGTACAAACTGGCAAATCGGAGACAAGATCCAAACTCACAGCTTGCGGCTCACATCGGGGAAACTGGTCACAGTTTTGATTTTCAAGGAGCAGCCATCTTAGGCAGGGACACCTCAAGGACTGAGCGTCTCACACTTGAGGCTCGGTACTCAGATGCCAACTCCATCAACAGGCATTTAGACCTTCCTTCAGCCTGCGTCAGTACATACACCGTGACAAAGAGAAGACAATTATACGGAGCCTAAGAATACCGAGCAAACACGGCCTGTCAACCACTTCACCCAAAAGGGGAACGCAAAAGCAACTAACCCCAATTGAGGTGACGACAGGAGGAGGCCACCAACACTCATAGGCGACGACCAGTAGGCCAAGGCAGAGAAAGAAGAGGAAAATCGATCAGCTCAAGACCAACTAATTCGGCAGTCTATTCAAAAATTCCGATCGATTTTTCCACTTGACGCTTTGACAATGGAGAACAGCCCCAGCTATTCGAAACGCCATCCAGAAAAGTCCCCCGATCCGGTGAACAATTCATTTTTTTTCAGTTGTCCAACCCGGATCTCTTACTTTTGCTAACCGGAGTAAATTTTCGACTTCGGTTTTCCGTGCCGAGAATTTCTTATAGCCATGCACTCCGATGAGTCATGCATCAATAGACATATCGACTTAGATGCCACGTACACACATCTCAGGGAAAAGTGGAAGAGACGAAAACCATTCGATACAAACTGACGCCCACGGGGACCGCTCACTGTCTGAAGCACCAAATAAATATTGATTTCTCGGCACGTTTGAAATGTTGATTGTTTTTTGCACATTACTCTAGTCTGACGACGACAAGGAGAACCGACTTCGGAAATTTACTCATTAAAGGCTTCCTCTTTCTCCAAAGAACATATTTGCCTTCAAAAAATTTATGATTTACGTCAGCGGTTTTTTTTTTCCGTAAACATGTATGGAGCAGCGTGGGCCAAGGCAGCATTCTTTCCCCAATTTATAAAACCAAAGGAAATTTTTAGAGATTGACGTCTGCGGTGTTGCGGTATCGGCCATGTTCATCTGCAAACGAACAGAGTAAAGTTGTCCGTCTTTGCTAGGGGAGGGAAAGGATAAATGCAGCAATTCCTCAAAAAATAATCCAAAAAATGAATAGTTTTATGTTTTTAGTCATTTTGCATGTGCGATTGCAATGACAAATTTTGTTTGGCGGTCTCTTTGAAATCCTACAAATGCGCGATAGGTTTGTGGTGAATTTTCTGTTTCTTATCTCACTTAAGCAAAACTACTGATCATCTACACCGTGGGCAATGATTACACAAATTCGTGAGCAAGCGTTTTTGGAGATAAGGCTAGAATTCGGCGGTTCGCGCGTCTTACACATGGTATGATACTTATTCAACCTCCTCACCTCCTCCGCGTAAGATCCCAAATGTGAGAGGTTGAAAGGAAGGCCGAAATCATATTAAAATGCAGCAGAATTAAAATATAATCTTACCCCCTTTCATACGTGTCTTCTAACTAAAACAGATTAACTGGGGAGAAAGCCGTAAGCACGAATTTTTCCGACGCAGTGGAAAGAAGTGGTACTTAGAAAGGCTTTCCAACCGCAAAACTGTCCCGACCTTCGATATCAATGTCGGCCTGTGAACGGCGAGGACTAGACTAAACTTTAGACCCCAAAGGCCACTAAAAGAAACGCCTGGCCTGATCAAAACCAAAACAGGGGCAGACGTCTGATATTGTGTAACTTTTGTTTTATCTACAAATAAATGGTTTATGTAATTATGATTGAGACAACTGTAGTTATTCAAAATCCACACTTCCCCTTTTTGGGGTTCCATCATGCATTTCGCAAACTGATGGAAGTGCTGGAAATCATTGATTAGTTGTTTTACAAAAAATGCGGCAATGAGACTAAGGAGCATTCAAATCGTTACCTTGTACATTAATCGACCAAGAATTCAAAGAATTAATAGCTGATTGAGCGACTTCACCTTTTGGGGCATCTAACTCAAACGTGCATGTTCATAAATTTCAGTTCAGTCCAGTTTATTTGAGGGAAATATAGGTGTTAAACCTTTGAACTCCCTATTTGTTACAAGGAGGCGAACAATAAAAAAAAATTTGAAAATGGAAACATCAAACGGCTACAGAGTTTCTTCAGATTGGCAACGTTTTGTAAGCCAGACAGATAAACGAATTGTTCCAAGAGTTAAAAACATTAACGTTACTAAATGTGCTGTACAGTAGTCTGTCTAGGGATAGTTGGTGCTATCTCAGTTTCGGAGGGAGACGAATTGAATGCCAACACACATTCAACAGACATGGGACAATATTAAAAAACAGACGTTACTGAAATACAGGAAGTAATATAACAACATTATTAAACTGTTCGAACGAAATGCTAGACAATCAACGAAATGCTAGACAATGTCGTATGATAGTTCGACCATCAGTTTCCACGATGTCCCCGTGCGCTCACAGCGGACTGAAAGGTAGGCTCAGTGACTAGAGCGTGTATAAGACTATGGGAGCAGTAGACTTGTACAGAATCTGCCTCGCTCTATCATCCTCTTCGTCACCGGAGCCCGATGTCAAGACACAATTGAGAAAACTGGCGGCGGGCGAATGTGCAAGTGGATGGCAGGGCCGATCTCGCACTTTGGCGTGCCACCACACCCCACAGTTTAAAACAAACATTTGAACAGGATTTCTATGCGCGAAAAAAGAGGAAAGGAGGGGAGCGCTAGGAACAAACGCCGACGCGATGAGGGCCCGCAACCTGTCGGGCAGCGGAACCCCTGGTCGGCAAAAAAACACTGGCTAGGATTTAGCCTCTAACAAAACAAACGCTAGTCTGACACAACCGCTGCCGTCCTCCGGCGTGCCGCCATACCCGGACCAGATCTCCACTAGTGGGAGTACCATGGAGGCCACATTGTTAAGGAGCAATCACAGCCTGATTCTCAGACGAGGTGCAAGTTATTCGTCAGTTAGGTAGAAAGAGAATGATGTCACGAGTTACTGGGCTACCACGCGCACAGTCCGAAACCCAGCGGTAGAGCACAAGCATCCAACGGCAGGGAATTAGGTGTCAGAGAATTGCCACCGCACACCAGGCGACGATGACCATGGTTTGCAGAATCCTGAAATTGCATACAGTGAGTAACCGATCTCATGAACTGTTAGTCGAAATTCCGCAATACGTTTCCGATTAGGAAGGATTTCTTAGGTAGGGTTCTAATACATATAATACTGTGGCACTATCCTCTAATATAGCAAACTCTTCAGGATACTAGTTCTTGAATGCACTCCCTTTCTCTTTCCCGTGGAAACCCTACTCGGCAAAAATGGCAACTTAAGTAGCATGCATCTTTAAAATAGGTTTTCGGTGGTTTTATACATTGAAATTCTGAGATTATCCTCAACTATGGGAGCAACCACCCGGCAGTTCACAAAAGAAGCTGCGTCCGAACTCTGTTCCACCGGGTCTACCGTTATTGCAACAGCAACGATCTCCTGAACAAAGAGCTTGCTTGCCTGTATCGGTTATTCCGCTCAAACGGATATCCGATCAGTTTTGTAAAGAACCGCCTCAGGCACCAGACACAGTCGCAGAACCCCACCCGTAACAGAGAGATTATGACATGAAAAGTCTACTCCTTGTCATATATGCGCGGAACTTCTGAAATAATCGCCCAGCAGTTCAACCGCTTGGGTATTCACGCTACCCACAAACCGGCATCTTCAATACGCGCAGCACTATTTCGAGTGAAGGATCCCATCCCCAAAGAGCAACAAACGAATGTAATTTATCGCATCCCGTGCGCTAATTGCTCGTGCGTGTATGTCGGATATACGGGTCGACGCCTGGGCGCCCGTATCGATGAGCACAAATTAGCTATCCGTCGCCGAGACCCCTGTCCCTCGTCTTTGCCCATGCACTCGAGTACGACCACCGATTCAATTGGGATGGCACTGAGGTCGTCGCCATGGCTAACACAAAGCGAGCGTTGGAATTTCTCGATGCTTGGTACTCCAATGCGGGTAGTATCAACCGCCACATTGACTTAGACGCCCATTACGAGGGTCTACGTTCGGGACTGTATGTCTCCTGCCCTAATCGCGCATCAACGATCGCGAATACAGCCGCGGGCATTCCCACTGATTCACCACCCGCCGTCCCCTTCCAGCACAGTGCGCCGTAGTTGTTCCGCCTCCTCTCCCTTTTCCCCCACCTCACTCAGGGACCTACCATGACCTCGGGACACCTCCTCCCCCCTCACACGTCAGTGGTCAATCAGTCCTATCACACCAACTGGTCCACTGTGACAACCTAATTTTCTCCCTCGTTTTTGTTTCGTCTGACGAGGGGTTGGTGTCACCAGCTCGAAAATTCACGAGTACAACTCTATTTTTCCAAAGAACCTCTTCTATTTTTCATTTAAATTTATTTTATAAAAACAGGAACAAAAATGTGCCTTCTTTCCCTAACTCGATAAAAACATGCGTCGTCTTTATAGTTTAAACCCAAAGAAGGTGTATAGTAAGGTTTTAAACAGTTTTTAATTAACAGACAGCTTTGAATCTAGTCTAGACCATCACTCTTTACAGAAGGAGTAACCAAACTCTTATCGATTGAGAAACAGTTAATTTACTCCGCAGATTCGATAGTTGCAGCTTCCTGTTTTCCTACAGCGTCCAGGAAAATGCAAGCATGGTAAGCTTGCTGATGTATGCGGTTACAACTGCATATGTTGTCTGTGTCTCCATAACCAGAAGTTCAATGCTGCAGCATCTACGTTTGCAAAGCATTTCATTTGCATTATCCGGATTTTGTTGAATATTATCGCTAATATTTCGAATTTGACAGCGACGCTTCACATATTCCCATGGAATTCTCGCTCTGACTTGATCTTTCAAATGCTTTAGTAAGTAGCACAATACCTGTCAGGTTCTGTGCTTTCTGGACAAAATTATGTGACCAAATGCACTACAGGGAGGGATTTGTAAAGACAGGTACTCCACAAACGTGTCGGGTGTTTAGGGAGGGCTAGCGCTATTAGCTTGTCATTGGCATAGGCTTCTGAAAATTGAACGATCGTGCTGAGAGCTAAGTTAAAATCTGAGGGGCAGATTTTAAAGCATGTGTAAAGCAATATTCAAAGATCTAGTTGGGCGGTTCCATAGGGTTTGATTGAGAAACTGATCTTTTGCAGTTTGCGGTTAGTAGTGGATAACAAATTTGAGCTGTGCAACTTATATGGTCGTGAGTTGACTGTCATTCAACGACGTCTAGAACTGCTGACGTTTCGGAGTGATGACTGAGGAATCGCCATGGTATCTACCGCAACGTCTTACCCAGTATTTCACGCCTGATTCCTACGCAATGTTTAGAGGACACAGATCAGGAAGTATAGCGAAATGCAAGCAGCCTCAACCACGTCTCTTTAAACCAGCTATAGCGAACTTTAGAGGCGATGAGGCGCCGACGAATCGACGGCCATCGCGTCCGGCACTTTTGCAGTTAATTCCTCTTGACGACTGATGAACACCTGTTAAAATGACTCTTTGCGCGTTCGCTAATGCAGAGACCACAGTCAGACTTCAAAGCTTGTGTAAACCGAGTGAATGAAATAAACAGAGTCAGTCATAGAGAGTTACTATGGTTTTCCCTGATATGTAGACTGATTTTGAATTAAAATCACATGTGTGATAATGGTCAACAACGGCTTCCCTGTTCACATAATCTGCTAGCAAATACTGCGGCATTCGATAGGTTTACGTATGCGAATTAATGTCCATACCTTCCCAAATGTCGCCCAATATTGAAAACTTATGTTGGTTTTGTTATCGCACTGATTGCCGCCGACTTCCACTGTTACGGTGCTATGAAGGTGCTGAACAAAAGAGCGTTTATTGTGGCGTCGTTAACTTATTTGGAAGACAACCGGCGAGGGTTATCTTAGTTCAGTGCTCCTCCGATCGGTTAGAACGAAATTCAGCACAAATGGTTTGTAATATTTCAGCCTAGGCGGGCCAGCCATGTAGGACACTTCTTAAATATATTTGCTAAAGAAAGACAATAAACTTTAATGGTGCGAAAACTTTGGTGCCACTGGCAAGTTTCCTGTATACTAACCTATACCCACAACCATAATATACTCGGATTGAATTGCCCGCAGCATGGCTCGCAAAGGCGTATGGCTGGCTCGTAGAGACTTTAAAGTGACAATTAAACGTTTCCGTGTTTGCTGGTGCCTCAGAACATTACGTTTTTGCGTGATTACGATTCAGACAAGGGAAGCAAAATCTACAGAGAATTCGGCAGCATACTTGTCGGAATTCACTCCGAGGCTGCGCTCCATTTTTTGGCTTAACTGCATTATGGGCAATCATTATTGCTGTATCCAGAAAATGCACGGATCTAATTTGCTTTATTTCCACTCTGAAAACATTTTGACACCGTAGTGGTGTTGGGGTTGTACTGGCCAGCGCCAGTCCGAAACGCCTTCCTGACGAAAAAATTGACAGTGGAATTGTTACTTTTAGCAATGTTTGCCGTCAACAGTTAACAGTAGTCCCGTTTCAGTTTTTACGTCTGACAGTTGAACACGAGTCAGTTGGACATCGTTCGACGCGTGTCTGCTTCGACTGGGAAATATGTGATCCCATATGATTGTCTCTTATCAGTGTGTTATTTTTTCATCTCTGATGAACGAGGGCAAAGGAGTTAGATATTCTTCCAGAAAAAGTATTCCAGGAAAGTATTCCAGTATTCCGGGAAAAGTATGATGAGACCGACCAACAGCTCAAACGAGCACACATCATCGAGCTCCTAGAACTGTGTCTTAAGACCTTCTTTACATTCAACGGCCAAGTCTAAGAGCAAAAGAAGGGGACACCGATGGGCTCGCCTCTGTCTGGACTAATTGCCGAAGCAGTTTTGCAGAGCCTCGAGCAGCAGGTCTTCAGCTCGTACCCCCCGAAGTTCTGGGTCAGGTACGTCGACGACACGTCCGTTGTAATCAAGAGGAGCGAGGTGAAGGCTTTCAAGACATTGTTGACTTCAATCTTCCCCGACATTCAGTTTACTATGGAAGAGGAAGTAAACAATCAGTTGCCCTTCCTGGACGTACAAGTTACGAGATTGACAGACGGGAAGATAAGGACAACGGTTTACCGTAAGGCAACAAATACCAGGCGCATCCTCCACTTCCGAAGCAACCACCCTGTTGGTCATAAACGCAGTTGTGTCAGAACTCTCTTTCAACGTGTTCAAACACACTGTAGCGACGACAGTGGCAGGAAGGCGGAGATGAATTACTTACAAGGCCTTTTTAAAGCCAACGGCTACCCGAAGTCCTTCATACGCAATTGCCTCAAAAAGCCTCATTTTGAGCGGTCGAGTGGAGAAAAGCCCAAGTTCTGGCTCTCAATACCCTATGTGAAGAACGTATCAGAGGCAACGGCAAGAATCCTAAAACCTTTTGGGATTGGCGTGGCTCATAAACCAGAATGCACCATCAGACAGCAAATCATGAAGCCCAAGGACCCGCTACCAACAACAGAACAGTCGGCGGTGGTCTACAGCATACCATGCCTAAATTGCAATGCAAGGTATGTTGGTGAAACGGGCAAACGCCTCGGCACAAGATTGCACGAACACCAACTTGCAATCAATCGCAAGGACAAGCTGTCTTTGGTCTATAGCCACATACGAGAACTGAACCACAATTTTGCCTTTGAGAAAGCGAGGGTAATTGGTCGAGCCAATGAGAAGATGGCCAGACTGGTGCTCGAAAGTTGGTCCTCGACTGGTACACTCAACCGAGCTATAGATCTACATCCCGCCTACCAAGCACTGCGTACAAGGCTCGGATCAGTCCGGACAGGACCAGTAAGGCAAGCGAGCACGCGGGACCAAGAGTCAACGCTCACGGAAAAGAACGGAATTGGGGGCCAGAGGTCATGTGACCAAAGCCGAACACTGTCTCACCGATGCGCCCGCGAAGCTGAATGCTGCTCACCTGAACAGCAACGACCGATCAGTCCACCGGCTGACGTGGGAGGGGCCAAGCGGCACGTTGATTTGACCACAACTAAGCCGACCCCAAGGGGAACAATGGTCACGCAGGCCTATCAGCGGTCAGCTCCGGGGAGGTCTAAGCCAGTCAGCGGCAAACAGACAGGTCAAAGTTCGTGCGTCCAGCACGGCTATAATACGAGGCAAGCGGCAAGACTGAATAACTCAAGACCCGCAAGTGCAACAATTACGCTACTCTGATGATGGAAACGAGGAAGTTTCCGAAACGTCAATTCGAATACAATATGGTCCATGGATTCGCCCTCTCTTCTTCTTCGTCTTCTTCGGGAGATGGTGAACGCGATACAATGTCTGGACCTCGAATCTTTACGCATATTGATATTCTTCCATGTATTCCTCAACTTTTCTCAAACCTTTAATTATATGACAACTCACAGGCTAGTTTGGTTCCCGAGAGCTCTCGTCATTCTAATCTCATTTTCACGAAGAATCGCGGAACCTTAACTATATATGCAGTAAGGAGGGACGACAGAGAATGCGGGTAGACTGAAACAGTACTGTTTCGGGTTTATTGTGCCTTCATTCAGCCAATCATAACCCTGACCACCAGCGGCGGGGACAAGAAACACAAATATGCGCACAAACGCACCTGGCGCAGTTGATCCACCACTGCGGTCTACCAGATGGGTCATAAGCACTTCATCGAAACGAAGTTCATCAATGCCTGGTGCGTCTGTGCGCATGTTTGTGTTTCTGGTCCCAGCTGTTGGTCAATGTTATGATTGGCTGAATTAAGACACAATAAGCCCGAAGCAGTACCGTTTCAGTCTACCCGCATTCTCTGTCGTCCCTCCTTGCTGCTAATATGACTTGAACGAATTCGGCCTGGTAATTGGTTGCCTGTCAGCATGCAGAGGAAATGTATGATGAGGAAATAAACCGAGTTTTTACTTTTATCTACAAAGACATGTTTCCTTAAACCGATCAATCATCTAGACTAGTTAATTTGCAACATAGACAATTGAATGGATGTTTGGACGTTAAGACCGTTCAAAGGATTGAGCATTATTGGGGCTAAAGAATGTTAAGGAAGGAATATCCTAATTCCCTCTTCTGACCCTGTTTGATGCCTCATAGAGGATAGACCCAATACACGGATTTATGCTTGGAAGTGCTAGAACAAATTAACAGACCCCACAGATGTGGGCAAGCATGCTAAAAAGCTGCGTAAAACAGCTTATCATACTCAATCTTTCCTACTGACGCGCAGTCAGCAGATACGCATCCTTATTATTAATGTTCTGTGGGGCGACCACATTCTAAACGCTTGCGACCTTATTTGGAGTGGGAACATGCGGATACGATGAGTACTGTCATGGCACCCGCTTTCAGACCTTTTCAACCGACACTGTAATCCCATTAGGAATCGCCGCTTGGTCAGCCTTTGTTGTACGACACGCGCACACCGTGTGCTCCAGGTTAGGGTGAAAGTAGGCATGGTGACCTGCGTTGGACTTCCTTTACACTGAAATTAGACTGTCGACGCACCTACCTCGCTCTCTCCTCCTACCCACCTAGGCCTGTTGTCAAGACATTGTGAAAACGATCGGAGTAATTGTGGTGAGGATGGATACTGCCATTAATCGACAGGGAAAGTAGAGCAGGGGTGGGCCTAGGTGGAGTAATTAGCCACGCGAGGAGAGCACAGGTGGACATTTTGGTAACAATCGGGAGAGGACACCCAAATATCCGTTGCCTAGAAATAATACCTGTTGTAGCTATTTGAGTAGGTTATGGCCCTACATATTTGTTGCTTCATCCGAATTCAATTTTATCTGATCTGCAGTGTACATGTTGCCTCACTTAGATTACCAGCTAAAATGCCACCGCTACAGACCGAATCATGGTTAATCAACCTTGACCCAGGCTTATAAGGCTGAAGAGTGACAGCAGTAGTGGGTTTGCGGCTAAATCTACCCTTGCATACCTTGAGAGGGTTGAGAAACGATCGCCGTAGACCATCCCTACGTTAAACAACCCTAATATAAGCTTCCACTGCTGACAAGCAACCGCAGTAGTCCCTATGCGGATTATTCTTTAGTAGCTTACCTACGGACAATTGCACTACGATCGCCGTTGACCGAGCACTTGGAGTATCAATTTTTACCATTACTTCCAGAGGTCAGGAGCTACCGCAGTCGCCAGTGTGCGGCTCAGTCAATGGCTACATAGATTAGGACAGTTGCGATAAGATCACTTCTTTGGCCAGCAGTATTTTTTGGGTGTCCTCTCCCGATTGTTACCCACATTTTTCCCAACGTCAGGGTCGGTGCTTCAGATGGTCGAGCAATCATCACACCAACACCCAACGCGCATGATTAAATCGCAACTATTAACGACGCAAACGTCGGCCATCAAGCAATTAGCACACCAAGTGCGACGATCCCGAATGAAGGGAGGGGGCCGTGAATGTTCATAGGTATGCGGTAGCATGGTGACTGCATCCTTATAAATACTGCAGCCCCTTATGCATGAACCACCCGTATCTGCTTTTTTCTCTGATGATGGGTTCGAACAGGAATCCGAAACGTCAGGCTAATAAAGCTTTTGCCCCAACGATCGTGTCTCATTCTTCAAGTGGTTGTGTTCGTCATCGTCGCAGAGGTTTTGGCAGGCGGTGACTGACGGCAGTGCGTCAGGGGAATTCGGAGTAATGGTGGTGAGGATGGACACTGTCATGAATCGACGTGGAAGTTAGAGCAGGGGTGGACCTGGAGGCAGCGGTTGAGGTGGACGGACGGTAGGGGCGTCGGATTTGAAGATGACCGATGAGGTCGATCCGCACGAGAAATGCTCGATGACAGCGCGGTCACGGGAGAGGGGCGTCTGAGGCTCGCGAGCAGCCTCTTGGCTTTGACGTCGGCGATCCGGTTTGCTTCGTAGATGGCTGCGTCAGTCTTCGCTGCTTTGCAGCAGATTGGTCTGCTCGGGACGATGTCCTTCCAGGTCTCTGGGTTGATATGCAATCGCTTCAGAGAGCTCTTCTGAGTGTCCATGTAGCGTCGCATTTGTATTGACCTTGGCGAGCACTCGCGGCGACATCTCCGCAGAGGAGTGGTTTCTGCAAACGCGCATCGTTCATCCTTACCGCTCCATCGCAGTTGCAGTTGCCTCAGTATGGCACGGATGCTGAGGACTCCGGCCAGTTGCAGAATTCCCCTGTCCGGGATCCCGTCCTCCCATCCCAGCCTCAGTATTCTGCGGGGACAGCTGAGAAGGGTGCAGTTGAGCATCCCGTCATGGCTGGAGTAGACGGTCTAGATCTCCGCTCCGTACAGAAGCGTCGTCTAGAAGAAGGCCTTGCACCTCTTCAGTTTGAGATTCAGTTGAAGGTCGTGGCGATTCCACAGAGAGGCTCACATTCGGCCGAAGGCCTAACTGGCTTAGGCGATATGATGAGCAAATCCGTCGTCAATTCTGCGCAATAGTACGCTTCCTTGGTAAGCAAAGTTTAAATCAGTTAATTCAGTTTGTTAATGGAATGTGGCTTTTGCTCTTGAGCTCCCTAGTTATCTCGATAAAGAGAAATATAATCAATTATTACATAAGCAACCAAGGAAATGCCAGTCCTAACGGTAATTGCAAACCAAGCGCTAACTGATGCCGCTAACATAATCCTGATTATATGTGCAGTAGTTTCTCAACAAATGAGTATCTAGTCTACACTTAAAGGATTCGACAGTTTCGGAAAGAACCACCGCGTCAGTGAGTCCGTTCCATGCTCCAATAACCCTCTACGAGAAGACGTTCCATCGGACGTCCGTATGGGTCAGCTTTCTCTGCAGTTTGAAGGGCCTCCGACAATCCTGTAGGTTTGAATGAGATCGCAGAACAGTTGCATGTAACTGAGAGGAAACAGATTTAGTTCGGTCAACCCGGTTTCTTAAGGCAGATGATCAGGATTCTTGACCATCTTCGTCACCATCGCCTGTACTCTTTCCCGTCGTTGATAATCTTTCTTCATCCAAGGTCGCCAGGCCTAGACCGTATACTCCAAGTGGGACCGGACGAATGTCCGATAGGTTTTTCCGATCTGCACAAATCCTCGACTCAGCGCAAATAACACCCTTATCGCACGTTTGGCTGTCCTATGACCCTGTGATGATGGTTTCAGCGAGGAGGTCATTAGGACGCCGAGGTCAGAGCTTTCAATAGTTTTGAGTTGAGTGCCGCTGCTGTTAGAGGAAACTGCGCACAATGTCATGCAGATATTTGGTTAATTAACCGAACTACAATCCGATCAATAAGCAAGTACGATTAATAACCAGTGAAAGCAAATAGCCCAATGTAATAACAGGAAAAATCAGCCAAATTAATTAGTGTGAGTAAGATTATCTCGCCAGTCCTCGCCCCTTTGCCATACATTTGTGTTGTCTCGAGGTACGCTACAATCACTCACGTGGAAAGTCGCTCACTCAAGCCCTCCTCCCCATTATTTCTTGCAAGTTGTTTGTGTCCCCTCGTGATTCTGGCTCCTCAGTCTTTGAAGACAAAACTAGGTTTTCTCGGCCAACCAACCCTAAGACAGTTCGGCCGTCGATTCTGACGATCTCTACCGTGTGCTACACAGCAAGGTACAGCAGGTACCGTGACTTGCGCGTGAATTAGTTTATAGTAGTAGGAGGCTTTCACCGCATCTACCGCACTCCCTCCTCCCCGTTCCCCACCTGGGTCCGATGTCAAGACAGAGTGGAGAAGACCGGAGGTGGGGGAGGGCGCAGGTGGCCGGCACGCCTGGACCCGCATCTAGGCCTGTCACCATGTCCCTGATCCACACAGCAAACGAACAGGAGATTTTGCCAACGACACCCCAACCGAATCAGTAGGAGGAGAATGACTGGGCAGCCATGCCCTCCATCTGCGTACCCAGAGAGAGTGCATGGGCATCCACCGGGGGGAACCAGGTGTCAGGGAACTGCCAGCGCATACCAGACTGCTAGGGTCATAGTTTGTGGATATTGGCATGGCACCCGTTTTCAGACCTTCTCAACCGACACTATAATCCCATTAGGAATCGCCACTTGGTCAGCCTTTTTTGGTCCCTGTTGCACGACACGCGCACGCCGACACTCTGTAACGCCAGCCCCTCTCATCTTCGCCTCCCGGGATGGAGGAAGAAGGAGGGGGGAGGAGGAGGTGGTGGGAGCTGCGAACGGGACTGAACAACTGCCACTGGCTCAGATTTCATCACCTCGGCCTACACACTTGCCCCCCCCCTACCTCCTCCCGCCCAGGTCCCCGTGCGCAGTGTCCGTCTTCTCTACATCACAAAGGCAGGTATTTTTGCGCTAATGCGCTTGTCTCTTCCGACAAACGCAAGCACCTCCCGGCATGGTTGAGAAAAGGCGAAATTATAAGCATAAACAGTGCCATTCTCGCTCAGATTGCTGACTCTGGACATCCTGTGGACCCCAGGACAGCCTTCTGTGTAATTTACAAGGTCCCACCCAAGCACCCTAAGCCACTGGGGATGGTGTCTGCTAGCAACAGCAGACGCGACTGCCATAAGGTCTCGTGTACACAGAAGAACCTGGTACAAGCTCTGCGCCTACGGTGGCCATTTAACTGAATGCACCCCCCGCGTCCTCCTACCACCCAACTCCTTAACCTTCATTACCTCCTAACCCACTCTCCTATTCTTCCCCCTGTCCCAACATCCCGCTAGCATAAAAAGACGAATTGTAGTCTCATATGTTTTACTCATACCCCGTTCCCATATACAGTAGGTGGGCTAACTCATGAAATGTCAACCAAAATTACGAAATGAGTTTTCGGTTAGATTGCAGTTGGCAGCCAGGAATGGGGAGGCGGATAGCGAGGTCCCTGTATTACGGGAATGGTGGGAAAGGGGGTTATAGGAATGGGATAAATGAATGTGCAGGTGGACGAACGCGGAGGTTTCGGGGAAAAAAAATAAAATTATGGGAGAAAGTGTTGGGAAGTTTTAATAACGTGGAATAATTGCTGAAGTTTTAAAAAATCCCAGGGAGGATCGTCAGTCCTATGTCCCATGCGAATCCAACCCCATGAAAGCGCTGACACGCGAGATTAACGCGACGCTGTTGGCAATGTAGAACTCAGGTGCAATATCGCCAATCGACCGACGCATGGCGAGAGCACAAGAAACGGCCCTAGTCCGATTCTACGGTCTCCCAAAAGAACACAAAGAGGGCGCTCCTCTCCGGCATATCGTATCACTAAAGGGCACTCCAACCTACGGACTGGCAAAGTGGTTGTTTCGGCGTCTCAAGTTTCTGGCCTCCAATTCGAACACCAAAGTCGGCTCGTTAACACAATTATCGAAGAAACTGAACGGGGTGAGTCTCCTGTCAGGCGATGTCATGGTTTCCTTTGATGTCACGTCCCCTTTTACCTCTATCCCGCAGGACCTGGGAGTCGAGGCCATCGAACTACTCCTACGAGAGAAAAACGACGAAACGGAGAATCGACTCGGACACGCCCAAATCATCCAGCTCCTGAAGTTCTGTCTCAAGACGTACTTTACCTCCGACGGAACAGTCTACGAGCAGGTGAAGGGAACGCCAATGGGTTCGCCGATTTCGGGACTCAGTATGTGGATGACACCTTCGTCGTCATCGAACGGGATCGGGCGCTGACATTAAAAGAATACCTCAACGCCGTCTGCCCGGACATTCAGTTTACGATGGAGGAGAAACAAAATAACCGGTTGGCATTCCTTGATGTCCTCGTCTGTCGCAAAGATTGTGGTGGCCTAAAAACCAAAGTGTTCAGGAAAGAGACAAATACGACGCAAATACTGAACTTCAACAGCAACCACTCAATCAGTCACAAACGCAGTTTGCGTAAGGGCGCTATGCCGACGCGTTGAGACGCACTGCAGTGAAATGGAAAAAAAGATTGCTGAAATACAGTATCTTTGACGGGTACTGAGAGCCAATGGCTACCCGTGCAATTTAGTTAACCAGTGCATACGAAAACGACACCAGAGACCAAATCTAACCGGCCTCGAATTTTGGCGGGCTCTTCCGTGCGTGAAGAACGTCTCGGAAGCCGTCAGTCGTTTTCTCGCTCCACTTGGAGTTGGGGTTACACACAGGCCGGAAGAAACCATTAGGCGCCAAGTCATGAGGCCAAAAGATCCGCTGCCACGACAGGAAACGTCAGAAGTCATTTACCGGATCTGGTGCAGTTGGAGGCAATGCAACTACGCCGGAGAAACTGGGAGATTACTCCTTACGCGAATTGCCGAGCATGCAGCAGCAATGAGGTGGGGAGACGCTAGTTCTCAGGTGGCGGCACACTCGACGGGACCCGGCCATATTTTCGAATTTCGAGAAGTCGAAATCCTCGCAAGGCGTGACAACCGCGTGAGCCACGAGCTGCTCGACTCATGGTTCTCAGGCCCACAATTCATCAACAAGCGCAATGGCCTCCCAGTATCATATTTCGTACTGAGATTTTTCCTGGGAAGGGGACTCAGTCACGTGGGGAGGGCGCGGGAGAGCAATTAACTGAATGACAGTGAGCCAATTTGCCGAGTAATCGTCCCACCAGCATCCAACACGGATGACGAAATCACGGCCATTAACGACTCGGACGCGGACTGACAAGCCACCACCGCATAAATTACGATCCCAGCGGTGATTCCGATAGCTTCTAATTACAGTGTCGCATTTGGTCCCACGGCAGCCAGGTGCTTTAAATACTGCCCTTCTTGTGCCGATATTACCCTTATCTGCAACCGTGTCAGACGACGGGGACAAGGGAAAATCCGGAACGTCAGGCCGATATATTTCCTGTTCTAGTGATCGCATCTTCATCTTCTGGACTGCTATCTGGAACTCGCCTGTTCGCTTCTATCTGAAGTGGTCCAGTTAATCGCGTCTAGAGAGCCTTTATCAACACTGAATCGGACTCGATCCTGCTACGCTACTCTCTGCCTACTTAATTCTAATCACTATTTATTGCTACCATTCGTGCAGTGAGAACAAATGTAAACGCAGAGTCTCTTGTGTTCCGTCGACTTTCTTTTCTGCGAGGACACCGCCATTCGGTTGGCTCATCAAACAGATTCCCACGCTTTTGCCGCTTGGTTTCAGCGTCTGCATTTTAGGTTTGGCTGGTATCAGTGTAAATAATTAGTAAAATTCCTGGGACATGAGGTTCTATGTTCGGTACCAATACGCATATGCAAATTTTAGCTGAATACTGTCATCCCCAGCGGAGTGACCGTGTACTGTTGCCCTCATAAAATCTGGCTGTGGTATACTCTGCATATGGACAATGCATAAACCATACTCAATCCCGATTCCACTCGCCCCAAACTAGGCCTTTCCAATAGTCTGAAATTGGGGAGGGGGAAAGACTGCGTCCCATCGACCCGGAATAAAGCGCCTCTGGCAAGTTTATATTTATCCAGAAAGGGGAGTAAATTTTAAACAATGGAACATTGAATAATAAGTAGTGTTTAAAATCACACCGAATTTAGGGCATATTTTTGGATTTGCCATCTAATTGGGGATCTTGCCCCCTATCGTTACTTACTCTGCAAGTAGACAATGCTTAAAGCACACTCAATTCTTACTTCAGTCGCCTCGACTTGGCCTTTTGTTAAAGAAGAAGCATTTTTACCTGACGACTTTGTTCTTATTTACTAATTTATAACTGTTAGGATACTGCTATCTTCGTTTCCCGGATAGCCTACTCACTGAGCCCAACTAATGGGTTTATCACTTACATTGGTGACCCTTTATCGTTCATAGCTCCTTCTGTTTCATTTCTGTGCAAAGATTGTGCCATGCCATGACTCATCTTCAAGCCACTCCTCCACTTCCTTCAACAAGTAAGTCGTACATCGACCCAAACCTACTAAAATGTTCTTTTGTATTTGTCCACGTAGATAGCGTTCGTCGGCCACTTCAACAGCCCTACGACGGCCATTGCGAGTACTATCTCGCACAGACAAGCATTTTACAATTGACAGTGAAGGCCGCACCAAGGTGGTCTCAGTCGATCGCTTTAAGGCGGCTTATACCAAGCCCCTTTCAACTTCCCCAACCGAACAACCTCCACTCTGCACACTGCCACTTACTATTTCCCAGACTCCATTTACGCCCAATTACCCCACGTCTTCCCTTACCCCACAGACTCCTCCCCTTACGCGCAGCGGTCGTCATGCCCGTTTTCCCGACCGTTACCGACTTGTACAATATGCATAACACTCCCACATTTTCCTTCTATTAACAATAATTTTTTTGAACTCCGTTCTGCTAGGAGGGGGAGTATTGTAGTGACATTTAAGTCCGTTTTGTTTTAATCACTTACAATACGCTTTGACACAACTTTAAATAAGACGAAGAACACGCACGCGCACTTTTACCAGATGACGACTTTGTTCTTATTTACTAGTTTGTAACTGTTGGGGTACTGCTATTTTCCTTTCCTGGATAGCCTACTCGCTGTGCCCAACTAGTGGGTTTGTCTCTTACAGACTCCTCAACCCGAGACGGTTAGTCATCCGGTGTTGGGAATGGGGGCGCGGTGGCTTACAAGGCTGCAACAAGGCGTCTACGTGGGCCAACACGCATTTGACCGCCGGTTTTTTCTGCCACCTTGCCTTCAGTGATCTGCGGAAGCAGCTGTCCGTGTTTCGGTCGTACGTCGACCTGAACTTACTTACATGTTATTTTGTATTGGTCCGCGTAGATAGCGTTCGCCGGCCACTACAACAGCCCTATTACGGCCCATTTCGAGTACTATAGCTCAAGGACAAGCATTTTACAATTGACCGTGGAGGCCGCACCGACGTGGTCTCAATCGATCGCTTGAAGGCGGCTTATACCAAGCCTCTTCCAACTTCTTCAACCGAACAACCTCCACTTGGCACATTGTCACTTGCTATTTCCCAGACTCCATTTACGCCCAATAACCTTGCGTCTTCCCTTATCCCCCAGACGACTCCCTTTACGCGCAGCGGTCGTCATGTCCGTTTTTCCGACCCTTATCAACTTGTGCAGTTTGAATAAGACTCCCACATTTTCCTTCTATTAACAACAATTTTTTAACTCCGTTCTCCTAGGAGGGAGATTACTGTAGTGATATTTAAGTCCGTTTTGTTTTGATCACTTACAATACGCCTTTTAAAGAACCTGGCACAACTTTTAAGCAGAAAAAGAAGAAGCACATGCATTCTTAACTGCTGACGACTTTGTTCTTATTTACTAGTTGGGATACTTCTATTTTCGTTTCACTGTGCCCAATTAATCGGTTTATTGCTTACGGAAGAATGAGCCAGATCTTACCCGGAACCAGCAAGTAATTTCTGAGTTATAAAGACTGTTGGAAGCACGTTCACCGATCAGGCTGGCTGATGACTGTTAATAAGCCGAAAACGGTCATCTCATTCTGCCCTGCTTTTGGTGGTACTCATCCTACTCCTACTCAATTACTTGTCATTATGCGTCTGCCTACGGGGACGAGCATGTCCCGTAACTAGATCGGTGAACGCAACTCCAAGCTTGTTAGTTTTCCGGATCATACCCGACAGGACAACGAGCCCATGGCTCAATGATAGATCGCTGGACTTAATAATACTTAATTACTAAAGAAAACGGACTCAGGTCTCCTGTCCTGCGAACTTGCTTTCGGGTATGACTGACTAAAGGCAGCCGATAAGCCAGAAATGGCCATTCCAGTCCCCCTTGTTCTTGCCGGTGATAGAGTGCTTATGCGCCTTATTTAGTGCCAACAGTTGTCCGAAGTCATTCGACCACACACATGTGTTTCAGAAGGCCACATTCTGAGCAGTCGAGCGACGAAAAACCGAAATTCTGGCTCTCAATCCCCTAGGAGAAGAGCGTTTCAGAAACGACGGTAAGAATCCTATGACCTTTCGGGAATGACTTAACTTATAAGTCAGAATGTACAGTCGGCTAGCAAGCCATGAAACCCAAGGACTTCTTTACCAGTAAAAAGAACAATCCGCAGTGATCCGTAGCATACCATGTCGCAATTGCGATGCGAGGTATGTTGGTGCAACAGGCAAACGCCTCGGCAAAAGAGTGAACGGGCACCAATTTGCAAGTAACAGCAAGAACAAGCCGTATTTGTTCTGTGGCCAAGTACAACAGCCGAACCACAGTTCCATTTTCCGGAAAGCGAGGGCAATTGGCCGAACCAAGGAGAAGGTGAGCAAACTGGTACTCGAAATTTGGTTCTTTATTGGCACGTTCAACCGACGCATAAACTTGTATACCGCCTATCACTCGCTGTGTACAAGTTTATGCACCTGGACCTAAACGCGTACTGCTCAAGTTAAATACTGCGAAAAATTTATGACAACTTGAGCTTCAGCAGATATTGTCATACCAGAACTCGTTACTGCCGAGACCAGAAGTCTTCTTAATTTGTTGTGAATTAATTTGCGCGGTTTTGTGTACTTATAAGAAGCAAGTAGCAATTGTATATGAATTTTAACCTTCGCTTCATCGAAAGCCCAGTGCGAAGGGTGGCCTCTGACGTTATCAGTTTACTGCGGCAATGCAAACTCCAATTTAGAAGCCCGTTCTCAAGGACTTATCGAATGATGCACAGTGATCCTGTGCCGCGACCAGGTAAGGCCAGTTTGCCTGACACGATCCTCATCTCAATACCTTAAAAGCCTAGTTCCTCTCATGACAGCAGGGGAGCGGCTGTATTGGTCTGTGCAATTGTCGCGAAGGCAATAAATGAGACCTGCTTCGCTTGTGTGTAGGGGAGAGGAACTGCAGGCCACGGGGTGGTAGTAGTGGTGGTCTGCGAACATTCGCCAGGCGCTGGCGACCCACCTCTCCCCCTTGCTGTACTTCTGACGTGGACCCGGCGGTTTTATCATGTAGCGATCCTCTCCGATGTGCCCGAAAGGTGCTCCGTCAGCGTACACATACAAACTCACCACGCACGCACACACACACCGCAGGCACTCGTCACGGGAGCTAACGTCGGTGCTGTCAGCACCTTTATTTTCTTTGTACACGCGCTTGGTGGGTGCGCTTGTACGCCTGCTTCAATCGGACGACCTTTGAAACCTGCGTAGCCCTCCCCAAACCCCCTGCCAGGCCGTCTATCCAGGCCAAAGCATGTCGAGAATGGGGTGAAGGCGGGGAGACGTCGTCCGAAGGACCCCGGGCACGCTATTGCGTGCACAGCGTGCCTGTGATGTACCATCTCGCTCAAGCGCCTCCGCCACCCCGTCCGCCCCCCTCTCTGTTACCACCACAGTTGATCACGCCTGCGTCTTATCTGTAACAGCGAATGCAATGGTGATCAATTGTGGCCGACCGAACTGTAGCCTGGAGCTCATTTAGTAGACCAACTTACTCAATAAGCTACGGAATTCAGGATCGAGCCGCAGATACTTAAGTGCTGGGGTTGGAGAGTTGACTAGCCGGCAATGACAGATGCCCATTCCAGTCGACCCTGTCTTTGTCAGAGATGCTTTTCACTTACTGATACAGCTGGTGTCTCAGTTTTTGTAAGAACGGTGAGGGAGTAGAAGGCCTTGCTTCATTGCTGTCACCTATCGTCAGTACGTTCTAGCCCCTTACCCTAGCAAAGGTTTCGCGTGGACGGTCTGGAATTTAGTCTCTTAGTCTCGTGACCATGATGTAGACGTTTCAGCAGCCGGGGAGGCTACTTTAATCCTGCACTACGAGGCATCCGTTCAAGTCAGAAATACACTCAACTGATGGGAGAGAAGAATGGGAGCATTTAGTAGCCCAAATATTTTCGTCCTTTTCGAAATAAAACCACACGGGTGTGCAGTGATGATCAACAGAAACCTGGATGCTAATAGGGAAAAATGTTGTGGGCCGAAGGTGGTTGGATAAAAACTCTGTGGCAAGCTTTAAGCATCAAGAAACGGCCACAAGGGGAGGATACGCAATTAACTCGGGAAATAATAAGCGGTGCACGTAGGGGAAGATGGATAAGTGTGCAAAAATCGAAAAAATCTGAATAAAATGTAAAAAGGAAGCTAAGAGCATCGCGCCCCCCAAAACCCATTTAGGGGAACCGATAGCTGTGGTGACTACACTAAAGCAAGACCCTGGGGTGTGGTTTTCACAGGAAATTTAAAGAAAATAAAAAACGCAACTACCTCCAGGAGGCTGTGGGTATTCTTAATTGCTAGCTCAAGGCCCAACTGATAAACCGTTAACTGTGGCGGCAAATTTAATATGCGCTCAAATCTCAGGTCTTCCCAGCACCGCCCGGAGAAGCACACAGACTAAAACCGGCCATTACGGTCTCCTTTGAATTCTGTTAGTTTTCCTCGTGCATTGCTGATTGCTCGTGGTATGCAAACGCCGGCTTCCCCAACGCGGAGCTGAAACGGCGTGAATTTGTGACACCAAATCGGTGAAACGTCATTTTCACGTGCAGCGGATGTACTACCTCACGAAACGTTAATCGACCTGCTGACCTATGTTTTCGATTCGTAAAGGTTAATTAAGTATGGTTGTAACTCTAGTTATCTTGCAGCACAACGCTGAGATATTTCAGTCCCACCAGAAGGTCGACTTTTCAATGGGCTTCATGTCAACCGATTCCAAAAACTACGCTCTGTAAAAAAGTAATACTTAAGTAATATAAAATTTTCTCATTGGTTTTCGATGACCTGTACGTTCAAATATATGACATGGAAAACATGCATAGCAATTATCTCTCTTGTACTCAGTTGGTGGCGAATTACATCTTCTGTAAATTTTTTTACCTGAAGAGAGTTTACCTTCGTTTTTAGGTTTTTTCGATTCCTGAATAAACCCTTGCCGCACTTGTCGTTTCATTCGTAGGCAGGGTTTCCGAACTACATGCCGTATGCATTCTGTCAAAAGAATACCATGCCTTTCTCTACTCCGATAAAGAGACGTCATACAGTAGGTCATAGGAGTGTGCAGTGGATGTGGATGCATAAAACTTGAATAAGTAATGTTTAATTGATGCATAATAGTTATAGTATAATTATCATAATAGTTGAAATAACTTAACAAAATGTTATAACATATACTTTTAATAAACAATACATTTAATTATTTTGCGGATAAATAATTTATAATTATTTACAAAAATTAAAATAATAATACAATAATTATTTCAACGACAATATTTTTTATTACAACTTGAATTAATGTATTTTATAATAATATTTGTCATACATAAATTTACTTAATCATTCTGAAATATTCATTAATTAAATACCTTATAAGAAGCATTAATAAACCTGCTAATGCGAAGTGGTATGAACGGATATTTCGCGATCTTAACAAATTCCATAACTGGAAAATTTTTCACTCTCTTGAATTAGGAAATTTGTAGAAGTTTCAATTCGCTGCTGAATAGGTCCAAACAAGAATACATTTCTGTATGTTTTCTGCATTTTTGGATTTATGGTGAAGAGGCGCTCACCGACCAAGTTACGGGACACACTCTTCCCGTTATGCCTCGGCGCTCAAGCTCGAGCCTCCGCAGGCTATCTCATAACGACTAGTAACATGTACAGTGAGTGAGCGACCTCACGGAATGTTGGCTGAAATTCTGAAATGTGTTTTCGATTAGGAAGGTATACTTAGGTGGGGTTGAAACATTCATTATCATGAGACATAAACCTATCATATTTCGAGCTCGGCAGGATGTCATATTTGGAATGCTCAACAGTTTACTCTTCTGTCGAAACCATACTAGGTAAAACATGACTACTTAAGTAGCAGGCATGTTTTACATTGATTTTCGATGGTCTTGAAAATTCAAACATATTTTATAGAAACCCCAACCAAAAGCGTGCTTTCTTTCAGCTGTTTGATAGAGAATCACGTTGGCTTTATGTTGTGTATTTGAAGAAGGAGTATAACTAGGTTTTAAAAAAGTTTTCTAATTCCCAAATAATTTGGAGCCTGATTAGCCGTTGAATTAGCACTTAGTGATTTCAGTCTACAAGGTGCATGTGTTCCCCGTAAAGAAAATTACATATTCTTCCATGTCTTAAAAGGATCCATAAAATTTTGCAATGGATGCGGACCATGTTGCACATTTCATGAGGGGCAGTAGTAAACAGACAAGCACGATGCTGTATGAGTGAACATTGCACGGTCTTGTAAATCTCATAATCAGAAACTTTTTCAAGACCCAATGATACTCCTTATTCGAGCATAAAATATACAGACGACGTTATTCTCTATCAAACGACTAAAAGAAGGTATTTTTGTTCGTGATTTCTATAAAATATATTTAGATTTGTAAGACCATCGATAACGAGTAGTCATTTCTTACCGACTACGGTTTCTAAGGGCGATTTAAAAGCAGCGCATTTAAAAGCTGACGTCCTGCCGAATCCGAAATATCATAGGATTATGCCGCAAGAAAATTAGTTTTGCAACCGCGCTTAAGTAATCCTTCCTAATCGAAAACGCATTTCAGAATTTCAGCCAACATTTCATGAGATTGGTAGATAATAGGGTGCCGACAAAGACAATGGAGACCGGAATAGTCAGGCAGTTTTTCGCATTCCCAAGTGCGAACCACCTGGGACTCGAACCCGGGAACTTTTGTCTTTGAGTCGAACGCTCTGCCGATGGGCCACGGGCTCGTTGTCCTGTCGTTTGTGATCGGGAATATTAATTATGTTTAAGTAGTGCTCGACGACCTAGTTAGGAGATATGCCCGTCCTGCAGGTTTATCAGACGATCGATAAGAGACTCTTCCAAAAGCCCGTGGAACTGCAATACCTTAGGATTATGTTTTACGGTGATTAATATTACAACCGTACGTAGGTGCTCTTTTCGAATCCGAAGCGCATTTCAGAATTTCGGCTAACATTTCATGAGATAGTTCATCCGCTGTACCTTCAGCCACCTCCTATCCCTGCATGCCACAAAGAATTAATCAAAGATCCAGGGAAATTTGAAGGCAAACTACAGGGCCATCGTATTTTAAAACTCAATCTAATCAGTTAAATTGCGTCACAAGTTGGGAATTTAACTAATCACATGTGGCGCTCGTGATGTCTGGAGAGAATACTGTGGGCGTGGTATCTGCTGAGTGTATCTTATGGAGCCACACTTGGCATGACGGACTAGGATAGACCGTGGAACCCACAAAGCCAGAAATGTGCTGCAGGGTGGCAGGCAATTGAACTGCCTGCTACAAGTTTCTGCACTGGACGCCTCGGCTATGGCCGCCGCATCTGTCAGATGCATGACAACTCCTGTGATGTCTCGGAAGTGAAGCACCTCCTCGCGCAGAAGTGTTGATGACAGTCATTCGACTGCTCATCGATTCAGTCAGAAGTCACTAAATAGGGGAGGATGGCGGATGCATCGGTCTTTTCTCATATTTTTTATTATGGTCGGATCTCATTTCGTCGCAGTACCTGCAGTTGACAAGCCCCAGCCTAACTCCAATCCCTAACCACAACCCCTAATCCTCAACCTTTACGCGCAACCCCTAAATCTAATCTTTAACGCCAGCCCCTAAACCCAACCCTTAACCAAAAACTCTAATCCCGACCCCCTACAGGTACAGCCACGCAGTAAGGTCTTGCCTATATAAATAATGCTATTGGTAACTTTAGCAGCTATTTTGGTGGTAGTAGTAGTAGTAGTAGTAGTAGTAGTAGTAGTAGTAGTAGAAGTAGTAACAGTAGTATTATTAGTAGTAGTTGTAGTAGTAGTAGTAGTAGTAGTAGTAGTAGTAGTAGTAGAAGTAGTAGTAGCAGTAGTTGTTGTTGTTGTTGATGTTGTTGTAGTGGTGATAGTAGTAGTAGTAGTAGTAGTAGTGGTTGTTGTAGTGGTGGTGGTGGTAGTAGTAGTAGTTGTTGTTGTTGTTGTTGTGGTAGTAGCAGTAGAAGTAGTAGTAGTAGTAGCAGTAGTAGTAGTAGTAGTAGTAGAAGTGGCAGTGTTATAAGTAGTAGTAGTAGTAGTAGTAGTAGTAGTAGTAGTAGTAGTATTAGTAGTAGTACTAGTAGTAGTAGTAGTAATAATAGTAGTAGTAGTAGTAGTAGATGTAGTAGTAGTAGTAGTAGTAGTAGTAGTAGTAGTAGTAGTAATAGTAGCAGCAGTATTAGTAGTAGTAGTAGTAGTAGTAGTAGTAGTAGTAGTAGTAGTAGCTGCAATGTATTGACGGTAAGATGTGCATATGCCAGGCCATGTTTCAGCAGACCATGGTCGTCGCAGCCCGGGGTGCACTTACATCTCCCTGTCACCTGATTCCCTGCCAGTGGATGCCCTTGCGCTCCCACTGGGCATACAGGCCGTGCGCGCATGGTTGCCCAATCATCCTCTCCTCTTTCTGACCTATTTTACTTGCTGGCTAAAATCCTGGCCAAGTGTGTGTTGTGGACCATGGGTCTGTGGTCGTACGCCTAGGTGCGCGTCCGGCCATGCCAGACACCTGCGCCCTCTCTCGCTCTCGGTCTTCCTACCTTGACACGGGGCTCAGGCGGGGAAAGTAGAGAGTGTGTGTGTGTGTGGTAGATGCTGTGTAAGTCTAACACCACTGTAAACTAATTAACACACAAATCACCGTGTCCGTTCTCATCTTTCTGTGGAGCGCACAGTGGACTCGGTCGGCAATGATGGTCGTTACTGTCAGTGACCGGGCTCCAAGTCCTGATAACTCAAGGCCACTTTGTTCTATCACAAAGGCTCTTACCGTTATGCAACCGTATCTTCCAGACGCGCTGGCCTGCGGCCACCCGATCGATTTCAACTCGGACACACGTGTGTTTAGGCCGAAGCAGCTGCCCATGGGCCACTTGAACACGTCATTCAAGCCCCCACCCCCGGACCGATGCCGGCAGACACCCCTCGGGCAATGAAGCACACACCAATTGGCCGACACTTGAACTTGAACCTACAAAAGCAGCTGCTCCTTCAGGCACGGCTTAACAGCGTCAGCCCACGCCCTGGCTTCGTCAGAGGGCACCCCCTGTTTAGGACAGCAATACAGAGTTCTGCGCGCATAGTGAATTCGTCCTTCTAGTGCTCTTCGTCATCTGTTACTCATGACCTAGCTTAACGAATGCAGCGCTCTGAGTGAATTCACTGTTTGGACGATAAAGTAGCAACAGTGGTAATAGTAGTGCCATTAGCTTTTATTGTTTTTGGTAGTATTAGTAGCAGTAGTAGTAGTAGCAGTAGTAGTAGTGGTAGTAGTAGTAGTAGTAGTAGTAGTAGTAGTAGTAGTAGTAGTAGTAGTAGTAGTAGTAGTAGTAGTAGTAGTAGTAGTAGTAGTAGTAGTAGTAGTAGTAGTACAGTATGTTACCCATCTCATGAAATCCGATAACAGAAACTGATGAGGGAATTTCGTGACGACCTTAACGTGGAGCATTTTGTTCACTCATCCACTTCCTTCAATAAAATGTCCTTTTCTTGTGCAGAAATTGTGTTTACAGACTTATATTAAGTAAAATATCAGTAAATTTTTGGCGAAAATGGACGTTGGATCATATTCGTGCAATTTTCTATACTAATACATGTCTCAGACTCCAGTTACGCACCTGAGCGACTTTTTCATTGATAGCATAGTAATTTACCCGTGACAGTTTTAATAAACCGATTTAGCCGAACGTGAAAATTTATTTTATGTCCGATGTGAACCGTGATAAGCAACCTGCCAACACAAAGGTTATTTTTAAAAAAAACCAGAGGTTTTATCAATCCCTAGATGTCAAATCAGCAGATCTGTGTGATTCGGTGCCCTAAAGTGCAATAATAACGCACATAGGGATTCCTTCATTTAAATGGGTTGAAATTGTTTTGCGTTTGGAAAATTCTACCTGACGTCACATAGATGACCACCACGGAATGGTCATTTCCAGCTTTAAGCATATGAAACACTACTTGTCGTGTAGTTTAACTTCTGTGCATACTTTATTCCGAAATAGAACGAGCAAAACGTTTGCAGTTTCAGCAAAATATCAGCATTTATATAAGCGCTCTGCCGTGCATTCATCATCGAAGAACGGAGTCTAAAAGCGAGCGAAAACAGTGAAAATGGCCTCAATATATAGAGGAAGGTATGTTCTTACGTTTACGGTAGAAAAATATTAGTATTTCTCAGGAACGCGAAATAAACGGCCAAAATTGTCAAATTTTTACTTGGCCTCACCGTGTAAAGTACACAGAGATCCGTCAACGGAGCGCAGTAATAAAGCACTTCGTAAAGAGGTAGCTTATTAAAGAAAGTTTTCTTATTGATCAAAGGTATATTCGTTGCTGACTTTCGTTGTGGACGGCTATTTTTCTCGAAAATGAGGTTTGGTGTTTGAATGAGTCTTCACATGTGACCCAAACGACTGTCTCCGTGAGAAAGAGCGCCCGAATACTCACTAATTCGGTAAATACCTTCAGGAATAATCTTATTTTAAAGTTCTCAACAGACAAGTAATTCAGAATCTGTCTTTATGGACGATCGAGTGAAAACACTCAAAATCTTGAGTTATTCAACAACATTTTAGGGCCGATTTGAAACTCAACACAATCCAAAACGAACGAGAAGTGTAATTTAATTTAACGGAAGCAAAGTTCTCCCTATAAACGCAATGGTACGTTTACGATCACGCCTGTCAGTTCTATTTAAATTTATTAGGCACCGACCGGCCTCACGGCATGTAACCTTATGAAAACTTTTGATTCTACGACGTCCCCATTGGTGAAATCAAACAAAATCCAGCTTCTCTTGTTGAACCCCATCTCATTTGCTTGAGTGAAATAAAAAAACAGGAGGACTCACTGGAAAACTGTTTTGGAATCTGCACTCAGAATGTAGGCAGTTGACAGACCGATATTTAGATATAAACTTCACTAAAACACTGTTATTAGACGTTATTTTATGTCTACTTTCATATTTACTACGTTTTTGTTATGAGAATACATTCTATACATCTAAAACAAACTTTACCTAATTAGAGCGATTTCTGACGTTTCCGGGACATTGCGCTTTTCAAAATAAATCCGCATCTCTAAATAACGCAACACTGTCTTTAACTTTCCTTTTATCTTTTTAACTCTTTTAAACTTGCAGTTAATTAACATAGAAATCGGACTCCTGATATGGTGTCGGTTTGCGAGTGATTGGCAATCATTCGTAAATTTCGACACTCTTCATGAGTTAGGTCAATAACTGTAGTAGTAGTAGTAGTAGTAGTAGTAGTAGTAGTAGTAGTACTAGTAGTAGTAGTAATAGTAATAGTAATAGTAGTAGTAGTAGTAGTAGTAGTAGTAGTAGTAATAATAGTAGTAGTAGTAGTAGTAGTAGTAGTGGTAGTAGTAGTAGTAGTAATAATAATAGTAGTAGTAGT
>CACRXP010000029.1:1242324-1289455 GCA_902702965.1 Spirometra erinaceieuropaei | reverse complement strand
TGGTTGACAGAGCAGTCGGTGGACATCCGGGCTTCTTGCACTTGCCTGGCTGTATGATCACCACTCCGGCCGGGGCGAGTTGTGAATATTTGGGCCAGAGTCTGGTCAGATGTGGTTATGTAGCCCACTTGAAGTAAACAAACCCCACCCACCTGCAATACGGGACCGGTGGTAATAGGGGTTGTACATGTGGAGCCGGGGAGGACAGGCGACGAGGTCAAACGCAAACCTATTGGGGATGCGCGGTTGTACTTTGAGTGGTTGAGAAATATCTAACCCTACCTCCTATCTCTAACCTCTAGCCGTAATCCTAACCCCTAACCATAGCCCATAACCATAACCCCCTAACCCCAACAGCATTTTGCCCATCAGGTGGGGCCACATTATCGCATCTTACCAAACGTCCATCAGCGAGGGCAGGGTAACGGCGTAATATTAATTAAATGCCGACAGGAAAACTGGATTATCTATCAGAAAGCTGTGGGACCCACTGAAAAACCGAACCCCTCGCAGCTATGTCATGCAGCGGCAGAATATCGGCGAAACACGCGTGTATTGGTTTTTGGCTAATATCAGTGCTGTTAGTATGGTATCCCCTTACCCTCTAATGTACTACCAGCCGCCTTTCGGCAGTTACTGAATATCACACGGTTATGCCGCTGTCAGTGATGGACTTCAGTCCAAATATTTATACATCAAATTCCGGTCTGCGCCTGTAGACCCTAGTATAATCAGATATACTCCAAGTTGGTAGTTACTTTCTGGGGAAGTTAGAAATCAACTAGCTGTCATATATGCAACGATAAAATTTCACACGCTTGACATTGCATTCTGTCCCAATTTTGTGTCTGGACGAATGTGAGTCTATTTCATCGACACATTCGTCTGACTGGCCTCACTGAGAAAGAGGGATCCGAAATGCTTTTTTATTGCAACATGGAATTTGGTCTGATGATTGCAGCGTTCTGAGTACACACTCTCTGCTTTGACGCTATAGACATCGTATCTGAACGTTTGTGAGTGCTACCTGCGAAGGGTGGAACGTAGTTCACATCGGCTGAAAAATTTGAAGATTCCTGTATTGATCAGAAGAAGAAGAAGCGATCTTGAAGAAGGAGACGCGATCGCCGGGTCAAGAGCTTTATTAACCTGACGTTTCGGATTCCTACTCGAATCCATAATCAGAGACAAAAAAGCAGAAACGGGTGGTTGTAGCACAAGGGGCTGCGGTATTTATAGGATGCAGTAGCCATGCTACCGCATACCTATGAACATTCACGGCTCCCCCCTTCATCCGGGATCGTCGCACTTGGTGTGATCATTGCTTGATGGCCGACATTCGAGTCGATAATTGCTGCAATTTCGTCACGTGCGTTGGATGTTGGCGTGATGATTGCTCGACCATCTGACGCATCGACCCCGGTGTTGGGAAAAGTGTTCACCTCTGCGCTCCCCGCATGGCTTGCTACTCCGCCTAGACGAAGTTTCAGCACGTAGTATGGAGTGGGAAGATCGTTGCACTTGTTGATGGACTGGGGCCAGTAAACCTGACTTCTCGGATTCTCACTTGAATCCATCATCAGGGACAGTGGCAGATTCCTATATTGTAATATCTCAATAGCATAGAGGTATGGGCCAATTTCTTTACATGGAAAGCATGCAGCATGTAAATCCCAAAACGCAAATGCAACGACTGATTTGGCTCAAAATTGATCGGGACTTGAAAAACCCTATTGAAGCAGACATATACCCGTTTATAAGAAACAGATTTAAAAAAAGACGTGATTTGCCACCAAGCTAGTAAAAGAAAATGTATTTTTATCTATGCTTTCTATAAGAAGATAGTTGCATTTTTTTAGGACAACGAAAACCGACGGGGGAAATCCGTATTACCTAATTAGTCCTTTTTGGCGAGTGTTATTTTTCCAGGCGACCGAAAAGACATGCATTTAAAAGCGGCATCCAGGCGTGACTGAAATATTTCGAGATTATAGGCGAGACTATTATATGTAACCCCGCTGGGTGGTTTTTCAAAAGACCGCCTTCTGGTTTAGTTAGGTGTGCTTCATAAGGAGTTGCCTGGCGATAGGTTTCGAGTGGGATTTTGCGACGCGCAGATTTTGACCTTCACAACCGTTACTGGCGTTAAAATTGCCCCTATCTGACTCAAGGATAGGATTGGGGCTAGGATTAGAGTGTGTTGGGAGTTGGGCTATTTTTAGCGCTAGGTTTGCCAGGCCTGGGTAATGGTTTGGATTTGGGGTTGGATATTAGGGTTTGGCGTTAGGCTTTCAGGGTTAGAGTCCGAGGTTAGGGCTAGGGTTACCCGTTACAGGCAAGGTCACGGCTGGCTACAGTTTCCCCAGTGGGCTTACGTGGCATTCCCTTGTCGGATTGTTTCTGTCGGTGAACAACATTACAATACCACTCGAGTAATTCTTCCTAGTCGAAAACACATTCCGGAAATTCGGCCGACATTTCATGAGATCGGTCACTGACTGGTCATTTTCACGATTGGTGCGCTGAAGCTGACGCATTTAAGCTCAGATATTTGTACTAACTTTTGGACCGTGGTTAACGAATTAGACCCAGAGGACGCAAATGGCGACATTTTCAAAACTGGGACCCATTCGCAGCCGTGTCATGGGGCGACAGAATTTCGGCAAAACAGGTGTCTGTGCTGGTGACGAGTACCTGTACTGCCAGGTACGGTGCAAGATGTAACCTATGGATGTACTACTGACAGTCTCTTGGCAGCTTATGAATATTACGCGACTGTCCGGCTGCAGCTGTTGGAATTCAGATCAAATATTCATAGACTTTCGGACTAAGCCTATAAGCAATATAGAACAACGAGCACTGAAAAGCCTAAAAGCAAAAAAGGACATACTTATTCTGTCAGCTGACAAAGGACGTTCAACAGTTGCGCTAGACAAATCGGGTTACCAGAACAAGGTGCAGGACTTACTCGAAGACCAGCATTCATACAAACAATGCCGTGCCAGCGAAATGAAAACTCTAATCACCCGGATAAACCAAAGCCTAAGAAATCTCAGAGCCAAGGGGACGATTACACCCAACGACTGGTTCTCCATGTCTGCGTATCAATTCCTCGAACGCATAAAACATCTGAGGTTAGAGCCAGACGAGTCCATGGTATTCTTTGATGCCGTTTCGTTTTTCACCTCCATCTCAACAGCAAATAGAGAGAGATGTTGTGGACCAACTACTGGCAGAGCGTTATGAGTAGAGGGACAGACCTCTGAAGTCTGAGCATCTGCTCGAGCTTCTGCGATGCTGTCTCAAGACCTATTTCATCTTCGACGGACTAATGTACGAACAAATAAAGGGCACTCGTATGGGCTCCCCTACATTAGGTCTAATCGCTGAAGTAGTTCTTCAACGGGTAGAACATTTGGTGTTCACCAAGTATCAACCCAAGTTCTGAGCCGGCTATGTCGATGACACCGTCGCTGTCAAAACAACTGACATTGAACACCTAAAGGAACTACTGAACTCGGCTGACCCGGATATACAATTTACGATGGAAGCGGAAACAAACAACCAACTGCCCTTCCTTGACGTACTTGTGCGCCGGTGTACCACCGGACAGCTGTAAACTACAGTATTCTGAAAATCCACCGACACGAGACAGAACGTACACTTTAACAGCAACCATCCTCTGTCTCCCAAACGTAGTTGTGTCCGCACTCTATTCCAAAGAGTCGAAACACACTGCAGCACGCCAGAAGAGAAAAGGACCGAACGAGTGTACCTTGTGAACCTATTTGCAGCCAATGGTTATCCCAGACATTTCATTGAGAGAAGCAGACGTTGGGCATCCAGACGACGGCCAAATGAGCAGCAACCCGAAGTCTGGAGGGCCATTCCTTACGTTAAAGGGGTCTCTGAAGTGGTCTCGCTACTGTTACATCCCACCAGAGCAGGCATAGCCCATCGACCCCAAGCAACATTTCGACGTCGCCTGATGCAACCTAAGGACCCATTGCCACCCACTGAAACCTCCGCAGTCATGTACAAAATAAATTGCAATGAGGGCGACTGCAACTATGTGGGCGAAACTGGGCGGAAATTGCAAACTCGCCTACAAGAACATAAATCGTCCACTCGGAGGTTAGACCCTAACTCTCAACTAGCAATACTCGTTGGAGAAACGGGGCATACTTTTGACCTCCAGAGGGCTACCATCTTAGGCCGAGGCAACACAAAAACAGAACGGCTAACTCTCGAGGCGTGGTTCTCCGATGCCCGCTCTATCAACAGGCATCTAGAACTGCCTGCAGCTTACCAAGTCCTACGTCATCACAATCGTAGAGCTCAGGACCACACGACCACACCTAACTTAAGAAGGCCGTACGGAGATAGGCCGGACGCTGAGCTTAGTCGGTGAGGAAGAAAAAGAATTGCCAGACCGACCGTCCGACTAAAGTCCAATCAGCTCCCCTCGACGGAGTGGTGACTCATAAAGCACACAGGCAAAACGCCCGTCAACCATTTCCCGAGAGGCCGACGCAGGGGGAGGAGAGGAAAAAAATCGATCAGCATAAGGCCGGCCAACACAACTTGCCACTGTAAATTAAATTTCTGATCGATTAAGTGCAGTTTACGCTTTGACAATGAAGAGCCGACCCAGCTCGTTGAAACCTCAGCAGTTAAATAAACCTGTTCCGGAGAGCCTATTTTCTTCTTCTAAAGCTACATTTCGAAGGAATAAATCTAAGCTAGTGCATTAATTTCTGAGCAGCTGAAGAATCGTCCTACAACAGTTCGAATGAAGATGTTGGAATGCATTAATTTTTCTAGCAAATTTTGAAAAAGGCCATTTACGAAAGTACGGGAAAACATACACTAACGTACCCCGATTACAGGACCTAAACAGGCGTTTCTGTGTTGTGTCTGAATGGTGAGTAGCAATTAGTATGTCATCCGGAAGGTGTATGGACACATAAAAGAACACTGGGATGGCTATTTTCGGCTTACTCGTGGTCACCAACCGTCGATGCCGATGATTGAGGTGATACTGGTCGATAGTCCGGAGATAACCGATTTACCCTTCCTATCTGCGCGAGTGCGAAATCGCCCCTGTCAGCGGATGAGTACTTGCGTTCCCCCTCCCATGCAGTACTGAGGGCCGATTTGCTCGAATAGAGCACGGCGATAACTGAATAGAGAAGCCCAGGTTTTTATTATTACAGAAGGCCTACTCATATTATATCAGCAGCCATGTTTTGTCAAAATCAAGTTTCTTACCAGGCCGATAAAAAGGAGTAAATGAAGGTTTGGCCTAGTTTAGTATTACGCCAACTAATGGGTTATGGGTTTAAAGTTAGGATCAAGTTTGCTTTCCCCATACCGCCCAACAAAAGTTGGTTTTCTTTAACCAGTAACCTCGGATTGCCTGTTTTCCGCCCGTTCACACGCCCGTGCTTCGTAACTTTTGGAACGCAAGGTTTGCTCCGACGCTTCTCTGGGGTAATTTAACAAACATATGCCAGAAATGCCAGTCTTCCCAGTGCCCTCCTCAGATTTCATCAACTGCCCCGTCTGTCTGCCCAACTGATAAAGCTGATGTATTTTTTAAGGGGTTCCTGTGATGTATTTTCCCAGTTAACTTGCGAATTCAGTCTTTCTAGGTAGTTTAAAGGTCAGAGCGATAACAGCAGATAACCTGTTATCTCGAAAATGTTATGTTTCCTACGCTATATCCATTCTTCAATATTTTTTACGTCCGCAGCGGGTTTCACTTGCCCAAATTCCTTTGAAGTTTAAAAGTTATCTTTACGCAAATGAGCGATTTAAAAAATCTGCAGAAAGTGTCCAATAAATTGGTCCGTCAAGGGTTGAAGGCCATTAATTTGAGCTGTATTGTGGGCACAATGTTAAGCGGGGAAGATTTTAATAATTAAAGTCCCCTGCAAACAAAATCTTTTCCTGAAATTGTATGAGAATGGGAAACTGTTGCATAAAGTGCTAGAAGCTTTGAGTGTGGAGAGTATTAGCAATGTCCATGAACAATGTTAAATTGTTACCAGGATCACGAAAAATCGTGTGAGGAAAGGAAAAACAAGATATGAGGTAGGAATAACGATTTCATCTCTGCAGGTCCAACTAGCACCTGCGTTTTACAACCATTTGCGTTTGAACCTGTGAGCTGATTTGCGAATCGAATTTTTAACCTACACACGCTACAGATGAAAACGCAGGCAAGACCCCCTTTGAATTCAATACGTCCTTCACTTCTAGACGTAGCATTCGCCTAGCAAAATTGTGTAACGTTCATAAGATTAATTACAAAGGTAGATACAGTGAGTGATCGATCTCATAAAATGGCCGAAAATCTGAAATGCGTTTTTGATTCGGAAAATTTTTTATGTGGGATTGTAATACTGGTTATCATGCGGCATACTCCTAGAATATTTCGAACTCGCCAGGATGTCGGCTCTTAGATGCATTTCCTTTTGGTCTTTCATAGACCCCGCACCTGGTAAAAAAATTACTACTTATGTGGCATGCATTTTCACATTGATTTTCGATGATCTAATGAATTCGAATATTTTTTATAGAAAACATGCAAAAATATGCTACTTTTACTCTATGATAGAGAATCACGTTCTCCTCACATTTTATGCCTTGAAAAAAGAGGTATTTTGGTTTTAAAAAGTTTCTAGTTAGGAAATTTTTAAGATCGTGCAATGTCCATTCATACAGCATCCTACCTGTCCGTTTACCAATGCTCTCCATAAAATGTACAACGTAGTCCGCATCCATTGTAAGATTTTATTAACCCTTTACAGCATCTCCTTAAAGACAAAGTAATATATTATTTTCTTTACAAGGAAGGCACGCACCTTATAGATTGAATCCAGTAAAAGCTAGCACAATGATAGATCAAGCAAGGACAGATCAGGAACTGGAAACTTTTTCAACACCCAAATGCACACTTTCTTCGGGTATACATGTAAAGACAATGTAATTTTTCTGCTAACCAAGTAAAGGAAAGCATAATTTTGAGCATATTTTGTTAAATATATTTGCATTCATAAAATCCTCGAAAATCAATGTGAAAAATGCATGCCACAAAAGAAGCCATTTTATGTCAAGTGTGGTTTCGGCAGGAGAAGTGCATTCAAAGGCCAAAATTCTGAAAAATGCAAAACATTATAGAATTATATCGCATGAGACTCAGTATTACGACCCTACATGAAACTGCTTTCTAATCAAAAACGCATTTCAGAACTTCAGCCAACATTTCATGAGATCGGGTGCTTAATGTAAAAGCTAAAGCAGATTCGGACGTCAGTGGGAGATAGAATGCGAGAGAGAAATAGAGCGGTCTTTGCAAAGGGCTGTGTTTCTTTTGGCTTTGCTACTCTGTCTAGAGACAACTTAAAGTTAAACATAAAAAACTGACGCGTTAAGTCTGAAAAATGAAAGCGGCGATAGGGGTATATCCAAACGTCTTTCCAAACACTTCGAAGCCCCGAACACTAATCAAGGAACGGTGTACTTATGGGTATTTTTGACTGAGTACAGAAATTAAAATAGCCGACCACCGATCTGGTTGCGAGACGGAAGGCGCTTCAGCTTATCCTGTCATTGACGTCGATTTGGGACCGTCGCAGACTTTTGCATACTGTCAAGTAATGAGGCGGAAATGATGCAGAAAGAGAATGATGAGATTTAACCGGTTGATTAACCATCATCAGCCAGCTATAAAAAAGCTATATTTAAACTTTTAGTTCTGAATTTAACTTGAAAGTTAACAAGTAGCCCCTTTTTACTTTGATGACGCATGTTGAACGGGTCAAACAGCTCCTATATTTTATCACTTTTATGCCTATGCACTGGGATCGGGCTGATCTGACGAGTGTGGGCTAAAACATTTTGCTCCGATTAAAAAGTTGGTTCAAGGGTGTTTGGTAGATTTACGAGCAAGGACGCGCGTAAGGTGATTTATTGTATATGAGAGTTCCACTTATATTTCAATTACGAACTAAAGGATGAAGGAGATAAAGAACCGACTCAGTACGATATGCATGAATACATTAGCTATACAGGATAACTTAGAGAGGATTACCAAGAAAAAATAGCGCACGTGTTTTTTGAGTTTTCCTTTCGTTGCTCATAATACCAACAGAGGCGGAAAAAGGTGGAATAATCATTTAGCGTTCAGCAGCCAGTCTTTCATCGCAATTACTGCTAGTCGCTTTATAAAATATGTGACTTTTCTCATTAAGGTTGTCGACAGTTAAGAATTATTGCTAATCACTCGTAAACTGACACAAATTCGTGGACCTAATATCTATGGAAACAAATAACAACGCTGAGGGTATAAGAAACACAAAACAATTATTGAAGGTTATGTTTCGTTGTTTAGACATAATGAAGTTTTTGGAAAATCGGAACATTGCAAAAACGTCAAAAATGGTGATAATTTGGTAAATTTCACATTTAGATGTTCAGAAAGACCGCCCATGCAAAATAGTAGGTAAATATGGCATCAAAAATGGAACAACCCCTTTGAAATGAAGTTCAAACTTAAATATCCCTTACGAATTAGTGGAATATTAAGTATAATGGTCTTCCAACCGTCTACATCCTGAGTATAGAATCCAAAACAGTTTCCCAAGGTTTCATAGTATTGTTTACGCTTTTGAATTGATCGAGATGCGATTCGGTGAGGCAAACAGGGTTTTGATTGAATTCGACGATAGAGATGTCATAGAAACAGACGTTTTCACAGAGCCACATATTACCAGCGGGGTTAGTAACAAACAGACTAAAATAAGATTGACAGGTGCAATCGTAAACGTATTATTGCGAGTATATAATGGAATCTTTTCCTACGTAAAATTTATTTGTACTTTTTCTTTACTGTGAATTACGTTTATTTCGGATTGGTTTTGAAATATAGTTGAACGCTTTGTAATTTTCCAAGTTTACAATCGATTGTACATCACGACAAATCCTATATTATGTGTTTGTTAAAACATTAAATAAGATACCTCTTGAAAGCATTAACCGACGTAGTGGGTAGTAAGGCTTTTTTCGTGTAGAAGATTGTTTGAGTCACATTTGAAAACAAACTCAAGCCTCATCGTAAAATAAAATGAACGTCAACAGCAAAAGTCAGCAACAAATATGATTTCGATTGATTGGAAAATTCCCTCTAATAAGTTCCCTTTTCAAAACGTGTTTTAATACTGCATTCCATTGGCGTATGTCCGTATACGTTACATTTATATACGCTGAAGCCAAGAAAAAATCTGACACCTTCGGTCGTCTCTGATATCTTTCCAGTTCGAACGCAAAAACATGCCTTTCCCTTTTTATTGCGTCCATTTTCGCCATCTTTATTCACTTTTAGGTTGCGTTCTACGATTAGGAACGCACGGCAGGGCGTCCACATGAACATTGATATTTTAAGGAAACTGTTTATATTTTGCACGTTCTATTTATAAATTACGTATATGCAGAAGATAGACCGCATAAAAAATATTCATATTTTCAACGGCGAAAATGGTTATTGGATAAAATTCAAGAGAGTAAGCTCATGGTTCAGCGGTTAGAGCGCTGGACTTACAAACATTCAGTAGCCAAAAGGGTCCGAATATCAGGTGCCCCAAGACCTGGACCGACGACAGCTGGTAATGCTACTTATAAAAAGTACAAGCTGGTCCTCATCCAGTGCACGATATGTTGTCTTCCTGCCAGCTTACAGAAATGAGCAGTACCTCTTTGATGGGATGTATACAGCATGTAGAGTAGATGCGCTAAACCAAAATTCTAAAATGCGTTTTCGACACAAAAAGATTGAAAGGTTGAAATATCAATAATCTTGCAGCACACTCCCAAGATAATTCAGTCACTTCAGGATACCAGTTTTTGAAATAACTTTTTTTGGGCCGCCCTTAAAAGTACACTATGTAAAAAAATGACTGCCTATGTAGCATGCATTTTTCTCAGTGGTTTTCGATGCCCTCATAAATTTAAATATAATTCATAGAAAATTTGCACGAAAATATTATCTTTCTACAAATTTGGCGGATAATCACGTCTTCTTTACATTTTATGCTTAAAAAGGGTAGAATATGATTTAAAAAGGCTTCTAATTATGAGATTTTTAAGACCGGAGAGTGCCCGTTCACAAAACATCATGTCTCTGCATTTAATACTGTGGCTTGTAAAGTTTGTAATTCGGTTCAAATCTACTGCTAAATTTTATAAATCCCACGTGATCTTTTGTTAATAGTGCATAGAAATGTTTGATTTCCTGTAGACGCAAAATAGAGAAATCGTAGTTATAAACCCTGAATGCAATGGTAACGACAGACTAGGTTTAAAATTATTCGAGAATCGGAAACGTTTTCTAAACCGAATTATACCTTTCCCTTGGTAATAAAAGTTAAAGGTGTGATTTCATATCAAATGAAAAAAGGCTGAATATTTTTATTCAGCTTTCTATGAAACACATTTGAATTTAAAAGGACATCAAAAACCAATGAGAACAATTTATGATGCTTCAGTAGTCAATTTTCATATAATGTAGTTTTTCAGGCGGCTGAAGTAACAGAATTACCTTAAATATATTCTGCAAGGCGATTGATATGTCGACCCTACTTAAGTAATCCTTCCGAATAGAAAACGAACTTCAGAATTTTGTTTGACATTCCATGGGTTAGCACATCTACTGTAGTTCGGAATCCCCGAATACAGGTGCAGGTGGGGAAAAGTTATTCGAGAATTGAAATGTTTTATAAAAATCAAAGAACACGCTTTTTTCAAGCAGAAAATTTTAAGAAAACTCAATTCACTACCAAATGAGTTTAAGGAGGAATATTTTAATGCATATTTATAAAAAAATAAAATATAACTAATAAGGATGTCTAAAATTAGTGGAAAAATTCACGTCACATAAGCAATCATTTTTCAAGGTGGTTTTTGCAGACGACCGAAAGGAGGCTCACGCAAAGACCACCATCCCGATCTGGCTGAGAGATCTTAGGAGTATGCTGCGCAACAGTTAAGTTTTGGGCCGAGAACACAGTTCAGAAATTCGGTTTGCAGCTCATGAGAGAGCAAATTTTCTGTGTGTGTGAAAGATCGCCATCACTGCCCTACGGGACAAGTGCGTACGTGGTTCAATGGTGAGTTTCTGACTCCACTCATGAACTAGGCGGTTTGAAGCAATTTCTTCAATGGTTTCGTGCTCATAAGAGCCCCATTCGGCGAGAGTTAGAGAAGTATCATTATTTCTGTCATCTCCTTGAAGTCCATTTTCCCCTCTTTAGCTGTCACATCTACCTCCTTTAAGACCGAAAACACAAAAGCACCGGGAAAAACACCTATTATTTAGCTGTTCTGTGTAAGATGCAGCAACATGGCAGGTCATTGAAGCAGATATTAATATATCATGTTAAAAAAGGCTTTCATAGATATTTTGGCAGATTTTGAATAATTTGTATTGACCCAGCTGTGGAAAACTCAGCGCCTAGGTGGGATTCAAACCCACGCAGTCAGGGAAAGGCTTTAATACAGCCAATGCTCTAGCCACTTGAGATACGAGGCCCTCGGAATTATTCAAAATCTGCCTCTTAGCTCAAGTAGTTAGATCGTTGGCTGTACTAAAGCCTTGCCCTTATTGTGTGGGTTCGAAACCCATCGACGTGCCGAGATTTTCACAGTTAGATCAATGTGAATTATTCAAAATCTGGTCCCTCCTCTCCGGCTGACGGTTATTTGCGCAAGAAGCATCAGTTTAAAAGTGGCTGGCTGAGTATAGATCACGCATGAGAGGCATATAGGGCCTTTAAAGTATTGTACCAATTAGAAGTTACATATAAATGCACTTATTCTGTTTCTAGGTAGCTAGGACTCACTTCCCGAATGTCTGTCTCGTGCGCATTGCACCAACGACAAGACAATGGCAAAATGGTTGGAGACTTATTCTGGTACAGGAACTGACAAAAATAAAGCGTCCGTCTACACGCACCCCACACAACCCGGCTGCACACGGGGCAACTCGGATCTCTTGTGTGTGTAAGAGAGAAGCAGGTACGCCAACCCAACCCCCTCCACCTCACTTGTCTTCGCCGTACCCTGAGGCTGGAGCGCCAGGATCGGATCTCCGACACTGCAGCGTGTTCGGCCATTCTCGTTCGGAGCTACAGCGGTGCGTAGAAATGACGCCAGCTCCCAAGTCGCGGCTCATTCGACGAGATCCGGCCATGCATTTAAATTCAACGAGGCCGAAATTCTTGCAAGAGGTGACAACCGCGTGAGCCGGGAGTTACTTGAATCATGGTTTACGGGCTTCCAGTCCATGAACAAGTGCAATAAACTTCCCCTTCCATACTCTGTACTGAGACTTCGCCTAGGCGAAGTAATTGGCCACGCAAGGAGCGCACAGGTGAACACTTCTCCTAACGCCAGGGTCGGTGCGCCAGATAATCGAGCAATCCTCACACACCAACATCCAACGCATGTGATGAAATTGCAGCAAATAAGGACGCGAATGTCGGCCATCAAGCAGCCATCACACCACGGGCAACGATCCCTGATGAAAGGGAGGGAGCCGCGAATATTCATAGGTATGCGTTAGCATGGCGACTGCATCCTATAAATACTGCAGACCCTGGTGCATGAATCACCCGTATCTTCTGTTGTCTCTGATGATGGGTTCGAGCAGGAATCCGAAACTTCAGGCAAATAAAGCTATTGTCGCATGGATCGTGTCTCCTTCTTCAAGACTACTTCCTGGGACTCATCTCTTCGGTTCTATCGGCGATGCATCAACCGTCACCCAACACAGCCACTCCTACCAACGCGCCGCAAATCGGTGCGAACGGAACCCAACTGAAAGTGGTGGAGAACTTCTCGTACCTGGGCAGCACCCTATTCCGCGACGCCAAAATCGACGACGAAGCCGCCAACAGGATCGCAAAAGCCAGTCAAGCCTTCGGCCGCCTCCAAAGCACAGTTTGGAATCGTCATGGTCTGTAACTGAGCACGAAGCTGCAGATGTACAAGACCGTCATCCTGCCGACGCTGCTGTATGGAGCGGAGACTTAGACAGTGTACACAAAGCAGGCACGTCGACTGAACCACTCCCACCTCAGTTGTCTCCGTCGCATCCTGAGGCTGAACTGGCAGGATCAAATCCCCGACACTGATTTGCTGGAACGGACGGGGATCCTCAGCATATACACCATGCGGAGACAAATTCAGCTGCGTTGGAGCGGCTACCTGGTGCGCATGGACGACAAATAACTACCCAAATGACTCTTCTACGGAGACGTCGCGACGGATTCTCGCCGCCAAGGAGGCCAAATTCGGAGATACAAGGACACTCTGAAGTCCTCCCTGAAGCGACTGCAAATCAACCCGACCAATTGGTACGAGCTCGCACTCGACCGACCGACCTGTTGGAGGACAATGAAGACAGGCGCTGCGATCTACGAAACCAACCGCATCGCTGCTGTCAAAGTGAAACGCGAAGCCCGCAAATCACAATTTCGCCCAGTACGCAACGCCGACGCACAACCGCTTCCAATGTGTCCTCGATGTCAACGGATATTCTGGGCTCGAATCGGACTTGTTAGACATCTTCGGATCAACTGCGCCTCTCGAACTGCACCAACCATCGTCCCCCCCGCCCGCCTCTTCCTCCCCTCCGCCGCCAACTAACTCTGACAATTCTTCTGAACCACCACTTCCATCCTCCTCCTCCTCCTCCTCCTCCTCCTCCTCCTCCTCCACTGCTCCAACGACGGCCGCTCAGGCGACTGTCACGCGCGCAACGACCGACACTACCACCACCTCCCCCGACTCCAGTGATGAGGACCAGGACTACGCCTGCCCTCACTGCGACCGCACCTTCACCTCACACATCGGCCTGGTCGGTCACTTGCGAACCCATCGCACAAAGACTGGTGAACCAGTGCGTGAAGCACCACCCTACACCCACCGCACTCGCTTCCACTGCCCACACTGCCCTCGCACCTTCACTCATCGCATGGGCATATTCGGCCACATGCGCATCCACGACGACCTTTGGTAGACAACCGCCGGTTGCATCGCACCCTCCCGCCCTGTCTCCCCATCAACCACCACCTCCCCACCACCTCCCCACCACACATCAACACTCTCCCACCGCGAGCACCCAACTACCACCTCCCACACAAGTGGGAAGTGTGCATCTCGAATCGGTCCCCATGCGGTTCCGGCTGCACGGGTGACCTGAGTCTGAGACAATCCCGACACGTCAAGCGTCGTGGATAGGAAGGTTTCTGATTGACGCCCACACTCGGTCCACACAGTTCGTCGCGTTGTGTGTGTGTGTTGTGTAGAGTGACAGACTGGAAGACTGGGGACGGGCTGTAACAGCACCTCCCACGGCCCGCTCACGCAAGAGTGAAACAAGCCGTTCAACCCCCGTTGTGTGAAATCCTGATGTGTGTGTGTGTATGGGGGCCAGGTCGTGCACGTGGCGCGCGCAGCCATGGTCAGTCGACCATGACAGCCACCGCGCCCATTTTCCAGTCTAGTCTGCCGACCGGCACGGACAGCGGCTTGGGTGTGGGAATGGGAAGGCAGAGTGAGGTCGACGACTCAGCGCACTTTTTCCTCACTTTCAACAATCTGACGCGCTTGAAGCTATCACGGTGCGCGAAAAGCCGTGGCTTGGAAGGTTGCCAACTGACGGGATAACTTTGACCTCCTTCGTGACTGGTGGTGGTGTGAGAGTCAGGCTGCAATGGCTCCCTCTTCATGTGGCCTTTGACACTCTCACCACAGTGTGGGATCCGAGCCAGGCGTTGGCGGCACGCCCAGGTGCGGCTTCGGCCGTACTAGCCTCCAATCGCTGTTGTGTTGGTTGAAATCCTGGTCATTTGTTGTGTGGACCAGGGGGTGCGGAGTGGAGCGCCAAGGTGAGGATCCGTCCGAGCCATCCACCTGCGGCCTCCCTCGCCTCCGGTCTTCTTGACTCTGTCTTGACACCGGACTCAGGCGGGGGAGGAGGAGAGAGTGTAGGTACTATAAAACCTCTGCGTAAGTTACCGTCCCTGCTCCCACGTGCTGTGGGACATACGGTGGACATAGTCGAAATCGACGGTCGAACTGTCGTGTGTGTGTGTGGGTGTGTGTGTGTGTGACCATGAATTCCGAGGAGAGGGGGTTAGTTCGTCAGTGGGCAGCCGTCCAAGCCGCGACTGTTAACACGTCGCGGATGCTTAAAGCGAGTACGATTTGTTACAATGACGAAGGCGCTGATTTGTTCTGGGGATGGATTCCCTAGTTTTGTTTCAATTCGCTTTTTGAGACGCCATACTTTATATCTTCAATAACCGTATGAGAGATAAGGTATGTAGGAAAAGGGATTTGGAGTGGATTTTTCTGTCTGGTCCAAATGAGGCTGTAGCACACTGTTTTCAAAAACAGCGGAATCCTTTTTGGCTTTGCTTTAGCTCCAAACGTCACATGGCTAGCCATTTATCGCGGGCTGTTGAAGTTGGCTACGTGTTGACTGTCCCTTCCATGGCCTTATGGATTGCTCCACTCGCCCGAAACTTACGTTTATCAACTCCATGCGAAATGTTACTCAATCCAGTACACACTCCTGTCTTCTCAAAGATAAAGAAGCTATGCTTTATTTGTGCAAAACAGCGTTGAATAATTCGGGAACACTCATAGCGTTCCAATTGCCAGTGTTTATAGTAGCGTACCCTTTTGACTTTTGCATCAAATTCAATGCGCCATTACGACAACCAAACATCTGATGACTTTGGGATTCATCTGACCCCGTCCTTAAACTGAATCTGATTGCCTGATTCTGAGCCTCGGCCAGCTGATAAGAACCCCTTGTTCGACTGCCGGTCTTCTCATCGCCCAAACTCAGCGTTTGTGCAGCATTCTCGTGAGCCTTCGACGTGGACCGATTCACGTGACCGGCGAAAGCCGCCTCTTTCGCATTGGGCAGCTCACCTGAACTTGCGTTCGAGAAGAAAAAACCCCGATCATTGAATCCAAAACCTCTGTTTGCCGGGTGTTTCGGATTCGCACCAGCAACAGAAAGAGTGGAGGATAGGGATGTACAGCCAGTGACTGATCTCATAAAATGCTAGCAAAAATTCTAAAATTCGTTTTCGGTTAGGTTTATCACTCAAGTGGACTTGTAATATTAATTATCATGTGGTCTAATCCCATGATGTTGGGAACTTGCTGAGGTGTGAGCTTATGAATGCACTCTTTTTAGAACATCTCTAAAAGCCGCTTCCGTCAAAAATGACCATTGACTGTTCGCCTGTCTACGAAGGCCCCACACAGAAAGTTTCATAAGTGATCGTGATCTCGAACACCTCCGACCAGTCAGCACACATAGTTCACGACTATATGGTTTACCTAAGATCCATAAGGAAGGCCCGCCGATTCTTTCGATTTTAGACATATGAAACTCTCCGTATCATGCGATAACGAAGTGGTTAGCGGAGAAACTCAAGCCCATACAGCATCAGCTAACACCAAACAGCTACCAGGATACCTTTGAATTCATTGACGACATCAAAGACCTTAAGCTTAACGACATGGTGTTGTTCTGGCTAGACGTCTCATCACTTTTACAAACGTTCCGATCACTGAGACAGTTAGTTATATCTGTGAGTTCTTATTACCCAATCAGTAAAAAATAGTAAGTCCGACAATCACAGTCAGGAAATTGTTATTAAGAAGTATATTACGTGTACAGTTCCTTTTTGACAACCAACTCTATAGACAAATTGTCGGCGTTGCAATGGGCCCAACCCTTTGAACATCCCTTAAGCAATATCTTCAGGGGCAAGCTGGAGAGAGTTCAGCCAAACGATCAGATAAATAAGCTTAAACATAACGTTCGCTATGTTAATGACATGTTTGCAATTGCCAGGGGAAAAACCGACGTAGCTTCCCTTTTAAATGATGTAAATCAGGCACATTCGCCTATCAAATTCAAGTTGGAGATGGAAACGGCCGGATCGGTCCCATTCTTAAGTGTTCTCCTAGGCAGGAGGCCTGACGGTAGTGTCCGAAGGAGCGTCTATTGGAAGAAAACTTGGTTTGAAAATTAGACGGACTTTGGCAGTTTCGTACTCCTCCAGAAAAACGAAATCTAGTCCGATTGATTAGCATAAAAAACTAAAAAAAATTTCTCAACAGACAGCATCAAGAAGAAGCATAGCAAAATTCAGTATTTGCTTCATGAAAACGGGTATTCCGGTAGGTTTATCGCAAAAAACATTGCCGAGGCGATCGGTAAAACCCACCACACTGACTGCCAAAAAGAAAATTTACTCCTCCTTCAAGAGGACCCTGCGGGTGAATTTCTAAGAAGACGCCTTGAGCAAGCTGTCTCGCCAATCTCACTAGGAGCTAGGGTTTGAATATTATTCTCCACTAACTCTATTTAACACAGAGCAGGTAAGGAAAGGTTGCCACTTCAGACCACCTCGTTGTGGATCTGTTCCTCAACTTGCTCCTGTGGAGTAGGTCATGCTGGTCGTAAGAGTCGGCGTCTATCAAAAAGAATACGAGAACACCTCCCGCAAGGCTGGGAATAGGCGGAACTAGAAGCATAAGCAGCGCCATTCTTATGCATGCAATTTATTCCGGGTATCGTGTATACCCCGACGAAGAATTTTGTGGGATTTATAATGTCCCCTCGAGCAATTCTAAGCTACTGGAACAAAATCAGTTGGCAATAGCAGGAGCGTCCACGGTCAGGTTACGAAATCGACCCCGTGTGTGCAGAGGGATCTCATTAACTCCTTTCCACTCTCTTTCTGCCTCTGTTTTAAAAACTGACTTTTGTCGATATTCCAACCACTGACATGTTTGACTGTGCCCTTTTCGCATATAACTGTACTCGTCTAGAGAGAATTTATCGAAAGCAAGCGTTTGCTCGCCAACCCGTTATCCGAATACTGATACGGGAATTTTTGCAACTCCAAAATGGCGATTTAAGTAGCATGCCTTTCTAGCATTCATATTCGGTGACCGTATAAATCCAAATATATTTTATAGAAAAGAGGTCCTTTGGAAGAATGTCGCGTCCTCTTGACATTTAATGCTCGAAGAAGTTGCATATTTACGCTTTGAAAACGCTTTCTAGTTTCCTAATAATTATGAGCTGGATCAATCGTTGCATTAACGTTCTGGTCTACAAAGTGTATACGCTCGGTATAAGAAAAATCCAATACTCCTCTACTTTATACAATTTTGGCAGTGGATGCGCGGTATATTGAATTCTTAATGAGGAACATTAATAAACATAAGGGTACGATGCCGTATGAGTAGACATTGCATGCTCTTGAAAAATTCCATAATAAGAAGCTTCTTTAAAATCGAAAGACACAAGTTCTTCGGATATATAAACGACGTGATGTACTTCCATTTTAGTAAAATAAAGCATATTCTTGTGCATGTTTTCTGTGAAACAAATTTGAATTTATCAGACCACTGAAAATCAATATAAAAGATATATTATAAGTAAGTAATCATTTTTGCCGAGTGCAGTATTTACAGATGATTGAAAAGAGTGCATTAAAAAGTCAACATTTAGGCGAGTCCTCTTTATTATGAGATTACGCCGCACGGTACTCAATATTACAACCCCACCCAAGTAATCATTCCTGATCGGAAACGCATTTCGGAATTCCCCCTAACATTTAATGAGAGCAGGCTAGCAAAATATGCGTTGCAACAATCTAGTTTTTTCCCCTGAACTGCTTCTTGGCCCCACCTTTCTGGTATATGTCCGCTAGTTCTCTCTTTAAGACGGAACATCGGCCCCAAATGACTGCTGTAATTCTGAATGGATAGATTTAATTTGGTTCTTCCACACAGCACATAACTGTATGATTGACCAAATGAAAAATAATAATTTGCACCTGCCCCCGGCATACATCTATTGGGTAAAAATCCAACGATAGAAAACGTCAACAATTGCACAGCGACCAGCAATATCTAACTCCGGAGCAGTTTCAACAGCATGATCATGCACGTAGTCCACGGTTTCAAAGGTGTTTCCGTGAGGAAAATGTTAAATCTGGCCAACTCTGGCAAGTCTTGTACGAGTACAAATGCTTACAGATTACTGAGTTTTCACTCCTCCCCTGCAGACGGTTATCTGCGAAAAAGGCATCAGTTAAAAGGTGGTTGGCTGGGGGCAGGTCGCGTATGAGAGGCATATATGACCTTTAAATTGTTACATCAATTAGGAGTTACATGTTCATGCACTGGTTCAAGCTTGTTTCAGTTTTGGGGTAGCTAGAACTCACTGCCCGAATGCCTGCCTCTCACAGATGTGAATTCCACACTGCTGCCAGCGTGGGATTGGTATTGACAGTTAGGAGGGGAACGTCGCCTTGCTGCGGAGAAGACTGCCCAAGTGTTATTTGCGTTCTAGCCATGTGTGGTTAAGAAGAATCACCAAGGGTTTAAAAAATTGCAGCCAAACGTTAGGAGGGTGAATTTTTTCGAGGATTCAACATCTCAGACAGCTTGTATTTTTTTCTATCCCAGCCCTAAAAATCATGTGTAGCTAAGGGATTTTCAAAAATACGACCTCTAAAAAGGCCAGTCCTTCGAGGGGGCACGTGTTTGCTTTTCTCAACCGTCTGTCTCCAGTAGGAAAAATGCAAATTGTATTTTTTTCCCCTTCAAAGGGAAACAAGACAGGAAATGAGACCTACAATAGACCGTAAACAATCTACTAAAGGCTGAATTAATTTTCCCGGAAGGAGATGTGAATCAGATGATGAAAATTCCAGATCTGAGTAAGGGATGTACAGACACAACAATCCTTACTCCTGGCGACATGTTCTAAGTGCCCTTTTACGGCTGTATCGGCGAGATCTTTGGCCAGCGAGCGAAGAAACGTCCTCGACACCCACGCAGTCTACAATATACGATTGAAAGTAAGCAACGTGTTTATCCTCTTCTATGCAGTGAAAGGAAAGTGGGGAGATGGGATGAGTTAATAAAGCAATCATGATCTGGAACTGCAAGGGGAAAATTTTCAAGTCTGTTAGGGAGTAAAGCATCATCACTACGGAAAGGGACTCCTTAGTAAGTAGACTCGGCGGGGCGGGACGTGGTTACAAGAACCCTACGTGGCGCCGGCGGTTTCGGACTAAGTTTCAGGAGCTAAAATTAGCACTAGGGGTTGGCGTTAAGGTTCAAGTTAAGATAAAGGGCACGACATGGGAATAGGAAACCCCTGGAATGTGGAATGTGATCAGTTTTAGTATAGAGGACATTTATTTCGACATTCAATCTCTCTCTGGGCCTAAAATAAGCACTCCTGATGAATTCTGCCATTCCAAAAACCCATTTTCCGCCGAATTCTCCAGTTGAGAGTCATCTATTTTGGGCGGCTGAAGCATTAGGAGATCCTCGAGGCTTCTCCCCTAGGGATATAATATTCTTATTTACTCTTTATTTAAAATGCTGTCCATAAATTTAGCATAAATAGTTTTTCTACCAAACAGTCCTTCAGCTACAAAGCAAAGAAACCAGGATACCAACTCTGGAAGTTGCAATTTCCGCGCATGTAAATTCCTCAAAGGCTCTTCCCCATAGGAAATTGTCAAATTTAGAAAATGTAAAACAGTTTCATACATTTTCTTCCAATACGTATATTACTCACCATATCGCCGACTGTAGATACTGGTTAAACGGTGACCAATTTCACTTGTGAGAATTAGAGAAAGAGAGTCGAACTTTGCAAAAACTACGTAGGGAAACTGTCCTTTTTTCCTCCCCTCCCCTTCTCCGTTTTTATTATTATTATTATTAGTATCATCCTCCCCCTCATCATCATCATCATCATCATCATCATCACCACCACCATCATCATCATCATCATCATCATCACCACTGCCACCACCACCACCACCTCCACCACCATCACCACCACCACCACCACCACCACCACCACCACCACCACCACCACCACCACCACCACCACCACCACCACCATCATCCTCATCATGATGTAAACGAGATAGCGCCAATCAATTTCTTTATAAATGACACAGATATGGCCTTCATGCGTTTCGAAGGAAAATTACACAGTGATTTACTCCCCGCGTATGCGGCAGCCCAGACTTAGAGATCTGATTGCCAATTTAAAAAATGTGTCCACGAAAGTGTTCGTGATTCCTCAACCAGCAAAAACGACCGAAAGACGCTTGCCTCGTAATCCTGTGAACCCCTTCTGGGGCAGCGCTGAACGAAAAAAAACTCCACAAAAAATGCTGACGAAAATCTTTTGAATGTACAATCGCGGCAGGATTTAGCAGATCAGCGCGTCGGAGGAAGAGGGGCCAGTAACGCATCACTCCGCTGCTCTGCATAGCGCTCCTATCAGTTGAGATGCCGTCGGTTATCAAAGATGCTGGCTAAGTCTTTTTCTGATATGTACTTTAATGTAACCAACCCACCCACACACAGAAACGAGCGTTGGCTTGCGTGAGTGGCAGAGGGCTGTGCCGTGGGGTGCTGCAAGTTATCTTATTTTGCCGCCCCCAAAGCAGAAAACCACGAAAAATGTGGTAGGAAGGCAGGAGAGTCAAGTGTTGGCTAACGGCTCATAGTTATGACGGAGCCTATTTCGTATGAACCTAATGCACTAGGTTGGCTGTAAAATCAGTAGTTAAAACAGCACTAAGGCCTATCGAAATTAGCGCTTTTTAAAAGGCCCAGAGGTTAAAAATGCGCACTTAAATGGCCCCATTAACGCGTCTGGGCACTGCTTCCCCTTTGAATCGTCACCGTTGCGAGTGCGGATATGCGAAATGTTGGATAAGGATTCTATTAGTCTCGAGTGACCAATTAAATTTGATAAAGTAGTGTGATTTTTGAGAAGACTAGCCTTTTCTGTTTACTGTGTGTGTTTGAAGGAGGGCGGAGGGAGTTTGGGTGCGCTTTACAAGTCTGCTTCACCATAAATTAATTGACTTCCAAGTCACCGTTCCTGTCCCCCCCCCTTTATGCGTCATTGGTGGACATCGTCGCTTGCGATGATCGAATTAGCACTAAACTCTCACTTGTGGCTGCCCAACAGTGATAGCCAGGTAACCGCCTTTACCGGCGAGCTAAACCGGGTGAGGGTATCTGGTGTTGTGTATCCCCCCAACGCGCAATTCCATTCCCACTCCCATTTACATCGCTCCACCTCCCTCCTACATCTCCCCTTCCGTTTCCTCTCTCTTCCCTCCACTTAAAAAAGTCCCAGGACAACTCGGGTTGCCCTTCCCTAAAGAAGGTCGTGAACCTTAGGGAAGCTTGGCGGTCGTCGGGTATATTTAAGCCTCCCTACTTGGAGACGCACCTGCTTACCTGCTGGCAGAGAAAGAGCCCTAAGGGTGCTCTTAACGAATGCTGAGGGATCAGGCCATCCGCAAGTGAACTGTGGCTCGTAGTTGCAAAACTCGCCACCGTGACACGAACAACTTCCGTACCCGTCACCTCCACTTTACCTCACAGACTGGTAGAGTGTCTCTCACCAGTCTGGCAGTCTGGAATACTGGCTCCCTTTGAGACAATCTGCTAGGCAACTGGCCGAAAGAAATGACCCTTATCTGCTTATGTCTCTGATGATGGATTCGAGCAGGAATCGGAAACGTCAGGCGATCGTGTCTTCTTCTTCTTCAAGAAATGAAGTTGTTGTTAACTTGAGAAGCTGGACGTCGCAGCCCTCAGCAAAGCTCGATTATCCGAACAGGGACAGCTGTGGGAGGTTGCGCCGCCCAAAGACAGAGCGACGTGATGCTAACATCGCCTTTGATACTCGCCAAGACATCGTGAGACGACCGCTCTGACGGGACGAAGAACAAGTTCCACAATGACCAGCATGCCATCTTGTCGGCTGCGCCAAAGACGGGCAAGCTGATTGTCCTTGTTAAGAAGTAGAAGCAGTCACTGGAAAAAGGGTTTTATTTGCCTCGCGCTTCGGATTTCACTTAAACCCATCCTCAGAGGCAGTGGCAGAAACGAGTTATTCGTGCACAGGAAGTTGTGCTATTTATAGGAAGCAGTCGCTATGCTACCGCATACCCATTATAATTAAGCGCTTTCCCCTTCATCAAGAATTCTTTTCCGTGGGTGCGCTAATTGCTTGATGGCCGACATGCAAGTTGTTAATTGCTGAAATCTCATCACCCGTGCTGGATGCCGGCGTGATAATTGCTCGGCCATCTGGCTCACCGGCCTGCGCGCTCCTGAGTGGTTAATTAATTAGGCTAGAATATGCCCCAGGACGGGATATGGAGTGGGGATGTCGTTGCACTTGTTGATAGACTGACGTCCAGTGTACCATGACTCAATTAACTCGCGGCTCACTTCATCATCCCCTCTCGCGATAACTTCGGCCTCATCGAACTTGAAGGTTCTCGTCCGTTTAGAGGCAAAAGAATGTCTCGCAAGTCTCAGGAACCCCCAGCTCGCAACGCCAACATCCACCTCCTCGCTGTCCGTGAACATTCCATCCGCGGTTGAACTTATTCGGACATCTGTGAACTCAATAAATTAATACCCTGACAACTCCAACTGCTACCTCCTCGGTCGCCCCTGCTCCAAACCCACACGGCTGACGGAAAGGTCACTACAATCATCACAATTCCGGTGTGCCGCTGCCATCTACATCATCCCTGTCACAGGGACGACGACCACCATCTCTCCCGCTCTCCCGACAACCCATCAACCACTATCCTCACCCCCACCGTCAGATATGTGAGCTGGGTCCCAACCTGCTATCGTTTCGATCGCATATTCATCCGACGCATCGGCCTGGTCGTTCACTTGCAAATCCGCTGCCGAGAGACTGGCGAACCAGTGGCTGGACAAGCAACATACACAAGAACCGATCGCCCAGCTGCCCGCATTGCCCTCGCAAACATTCACCGCAGGCACGACCAATCATCACACACACATTCCCTCTCATTAACAAATGCACCACACAAGAGCCTCAACAGCCAACATCACTTTCGCCCTCCCCCTCCAACATACAGTAGGTTGACTAACTCATGAAATGTCGGACGAAATTTCGAAATGCGTTCCCGTTTCAAAAATATTAATTAAGTGGGCTTGTAAATTAGTCAGCCTGCAACACAATTCTATAATAGTTCAGTTACGTCAGGAAGCCGGCTTTTGAATGAACTTCGTTCCGGCTGCATGCGAGAAAGATTCTCTGCAAAAATGACTACTTACGTAGCATAAAATGTTCTCATTGATTCTCGATACCCTTAAAAATTTAATTACAGTTAATGGAAAACATGCATAAAAATATTAATTCTTTCGCGCAGTCAGTAGAAAATTACGTCTTTCTCCAATTTTTGTACTCGAAGGAAGGGTATAATCCGGTTTTCAAAAACTTTTCCAATTCGCGAATAATTTGGAACCCGACCTGTCGCTACACTTGCATTCAGGGTTTCAAACTTCAAGCCGTGTATTTTCTGCGTATGGAAAACCATGCATTCCTCAGCAGTATTAAAAAAGGACCACATGGGGTTCATAAAATTAAGCAGTGGATTTGAGCCATATTGTTAAATTTACAGGCCGCATTGGTAAATGCAATTTTTGAATGGTCATTTCACGGTATTAGAAAATCGCACGAATGAGCAAAAGAATAAATATTTTCATGCATGTTTTACATGAAACATAATTGACTTTTTAAGGACATCGGAAATCAATGAGAAGATTCCATACTACCTAAGTAGTCATTTGTTGTAGAGTATTGTTTTTGCTTGCAGTCAAAAGAACTTCATTCGAAAACCTACACACTGTGGTAACTGGATTATTATAGAATTTTGTTGTAATCTGATTAGTTCCACAACACTCCTTAACTAATCTTTTCGAAAGGGGAACGCATTTCGAAAGTTCGGTTGACATTTTACGAGTAGGCCTACCTTCTTTACGTGGGAAATAAGCTTTTGGGCTCCTTTTGCAATGTGGCTTCTCTGGCTAGTGTTAGGTTCAGCTTTTTGCCATCTCGTATTCGAAACCCCCGGGGCGTACGTATGGGGGGGGCATGTCGCGTGTGTGTGGCACGCGCTGACCAGGTTTTCTCAATTCTGTCGGTCACCTCTCCCATCTAAGCAGTTGATTGGTGCGCAGGGGTAGAACTGAGCGATTGACATCGATTTTCCGCGCACAAAACTAGCTCCGTGGCCTGAAGGTTTGCCAACTGACGCTTAAACTCAGAACACACAGCCAGTCCAGTTTGTGTGTTGAATAGCTGACTGGTGAAATGAGAGTCAGATTGCAATGGATCGTTCATAATGGCACTCCCTCACACATGCAAAGTGTGGACGGCTTCTCCTTATATAAAATAGATGTGCTAACTCATGAAATGTCAATTGAAATTTCGAAATGCGTTCTCGTTTCGAAAAGATAAATTAAGTAGTGTTGTAAAACTGATCGTGATGCAGCATAAATCTATAATGCTTCAGTTACCTCAGGGTTTCGGCATTGTCCTCATTGATTTTTGATGCCCTTGAAAATTCTATTATATTTCATGGAAAACATGCATAAAATATTCATTCTTTGACTCATTCGGTAGAAAATCACGTCTTCTTTCAATTTCATACCCAAAAGGAGAGTATAATTCGCTTTTAAAAAATTTTATAATTGTGAGATTTTTTTAATACCGTTAAATGGCCGTTCCTGAAACGTCATGTATCTGCATTTACGACTGGGGCTTGTAAAGTTAACAATATTGCTCAAATCCACTGTTTAATTTTATGAACCTCATATGGTCTCCTCTTAACGCCGTAGAGAAATGCATGGTTTCCCGTACACACAAAATATACAGCTTGTAGTTTTGAAACCCTGAATGCAAGTGTAACTGCAGGTCGGGTTCAAAATTATTCGGGAATCAGAAAAATTTTTTAAAACCGAATTATATTCTTCTTTGGAGCATGAAATTAGAAGAAAACGTGATTTTCTACCGAATAAGTAAAAGTATCAATATTTTATGCATATTTTCCATGAAATATAATTGAATATTCAAGGGCATCGAAAATCAATGAGAAAATTGCCCACTACATAAGTAGTCATATTTTGCAGAGTGTCTGGGAGTGGGAAGAGAGAGAGGGGGTGAGATCGACGGTCTCACTGCATATTCCTCACTTTAGGCAATCTGACATCACCCAGTTGTTCATAACTGTCGCCGTCATATACCGTGAGCGAAAATTGTCATATTTTTTCAAAAAAGTCTCCCATCGGCACCTGCCTTGGAATCAAGGATAAATTGTTGAGGGCAAAAACAGTTTGATGGTTAATCTTTTCGTTTATATCCCAAAATGAGATAAATGAAATTTGAGAGGCCGCGGCAAAAGCATGTTTTGCTTGGTGGAATTACTATTTCCTCGCGGGATCCACAATATTTAGGAATTCATGCCCTTGAGGCAAGATGAGTATTGCTAATTCCACTCACTGTGCCCCGTCCCATATAAATGTATTAGCTTGCCGAGAAGTCATCGAAAGCAACGTTCGCTCGCCACCATTTTTTTGAAAAGAAGAACTTCAGTATTTGGAGGTTGGTTTGCAGACGACCGAAGGCCTGGGAAATCTGTAAAACGTGACATGCTACTTTTCTCTTTTGAGTAAATGAACCCGATCCTTGTGTCCGGTGGAGGCCCTTCAAAATTGACGGTGAGCAAACCTACGAGCTGGTCAATCTACGGACAAGAGTAACCAGGAGAGTATATAAAGATTTTCACATTGACTTAATACAGCAGATGTGCTATCTAATGAAATGTTGTCTGAAATTCTGAAATGTGTTTTCGTTTCGAAAAGACTAGTTAAGGTCTGTGAAATTAATTACCTCGTAGAATAATCTCATGGCGCTTCAGTCACGTCGGGATGCCGGCTTTCAAACGAGCCTGTTCTAGACGTCTACGAAAAAACTGCGCTCTATAAAAGATGGCAGCTTGATTAGTAGGAATTATTTTAATTGATTTTTAATGTCCTCATAAATTCGTATATAGTTTATGGAAAACATGCATAAAATATTCGTTCTTTTGCTTATTTGGCAGAAGATTGGATATTCTTTTATTCTTATATTATAATGAAGAGTATGTATCAGTTTTAAAAGTTTTTAGTTTTGCTTTTTGTAAAAGTGGAAATGTCAAGTTATAAAACGTCGTATCTCCACACTTATTGCTCTTTCTTGTAAAATATACCATATGGCTCAAACCAGCTTTAACATTTTGTAAAATTCATATAACCTATTTTCAATGGTATATAAAATGTGTCATTTTAAGTACACCTTTAGGTAAGAATTGGTAGTCTGGCTTAGTGAAATTACTTTAGACTGCAGTTTTTAAAACAAATTTGAATTTATGCGTTGTGTTGGATTCCAGAAAATGTCTTATTTTTGACTGGAATGACAGTGCAGGAGAAGAACCCCCTTAAGTACTGCATGCCCATCCCAGAGAACTAGCTTAGTTTTATATTTTTACAGCTTTCAGTTCTTGGTCCCGCTGCTTATATGAACACTGGGAATTCAAATTGAGCCTTTGCTGCAGTCGCATGTGGCGATTGGAGTACATTTGCAGCTGCGTCTCAAGCAGTATACTATGATGTCTAGATTTGGAGGATAAGAAACCCCGTTTTTTCTACCTCCCTTAGTGCCGACGTCACGTTAATGACTTATTGGGCATATATTTACGTCAGCAGGTTTCAGGAGTGTCTGTAAGTTCTTCTTGCCTTCCACTTCAAAACCATTATATGGACAAGAGCGCCGCGGTGATTTTGCAGCCAATAGAAGACAAACAAAGAAAACTGCACTATAAGTCGGAAAGCCAACACTTAGCATGCCCGATTAAGAACGAAATGAGTAGTACTTTTCGACCTTAGGTAACGACAACAGGCAGGTCTTCTTGAAATGCCAGACTCGTGTGCTTGACTTCACCTAGCTGAAGGAAATTCCCTTTGAATTTGGTAATCACGGTTTTTTAATGAATAAGTTCAGAAAAGACAATGCCCCACAAGGCGAACACCACTTATCATAACGTTTTCTCTTGCTTAGGGGTGACGCTCATACCTTATTCACTACGCTTTACATGACGTCTGATTCAGGTGGATGAAAATGGATTTCCAACGTGCACAATCATGCACGTTTCTACTAGCCGGCGACTGAAGTGCGTAAAAGTGCCCTGGCGTGACGTTCTTCACCATGTCATTCTGTCTTAACATGTTTGGTGAGGAGCTTTGATCTGTTCCACACACATACCTCGCATGTAATCGGCTGCTCGTTGAGCTAGTCGGAGAGTAATACTAACTGCTGAAATGGGCATTTTGAAACTACAGTAGGTGGGCTAACTTATGAAAGGTCAACCGAAATTCTGAAATGCGTTTTCGTTTAGAAAAAATTAATTGAGTAGGGTTGTTAACCCAATCATTTTGCAGCATAATTCATTTTTTATTCAGTTATCTCAGGTTGCCGGCTTTCGAATGAAGTTCCTTACGGCTGCTTGCAAAAGCCACAGTCAGTAAAAAACGGCTACTTAAGTAGTATGAATTTTTTTCATTGATTTTCGATGCCTCTAATAATCCAATCATATTTCATGGAAAACGTGCATGAAATATTCACTCTGCTGCTCATTCGATAGAAAATTACGTCTTCGTCTAATCTTACACTCGAAGGAAGTGTATAATTCGGTTTTCAAAAACTTTTCCAATTCTCGAATAATTTTGAACCCGACCCGTCGCTACACTTGCATCCAAGGTTACAAACTTCAAACCGTATATTTTCCGCGTACGGAAAGCCACAAATTTCTCTATGGTAAAAAAGGGGGGCCATGTACGGTTCAGAAACGTTAGCAGCAGAGTTGAGCTGTATTGCTAACTTTTCAAGCCGCATTGGTAAATGTAGAGACATGACGTTTTGTGAACGGCCATTTCACGAAATTAAAACATGTCACAATTAGAAACTTTTTAAAAAACCGAATTATAACCTTCCTTCGAGTAAAAAATTAGAAGAAGGCGTCATTTACTACCGAGTGAGCAAAAGAATAACTATTTGTACGCATGCTTTCCATGAAATTTAATTGAATTTTTATGGGCATTAAAAATCCATGAGAAAAATGCATGCCACCTAAATAGTCATTTTTGCGAAGTGCAGTTTTGCATGCAGCCGAAGAAAGTTCATTCTAAAGCCGGCATCTTGAGGTAACTGAAATATTATAGAATTAGGTCGCATGCTGACTAATTTTACAACTCTTCTTAATGAATGTTTTTGAAACGAAAACGCATTTCAGAATTTTGGTTGACATATAATGAGTTAGCTCACTTACTGTCGATAGTTTGTCCTAGAACAACATACATGTTGGCTTTTGAATGAAAATTCTACCACATCCCATCGACAGTCAAAGTGCCTTTAAACACTTTCGGTCACATCTTCGATTAAGTCTGCAGAGTCTGAGAATATCGATCAGAAACGTCTGATGCTCGACGCCAGTGTCCCAACGAACGGAATGCCCTTGAGGACACTCTCCAGGCAGTGTCCATATCTCCACCGGCAGATGACCTACTTGCCAGAACGAAAATTTGGACGTGCGATGATGATTTAGGGGAAAGGGTGCTGGCGATTTTGAATCCGAAATGTTGATTTATTGGGGGTTGACGGGTCAAAGCTGTTAGAGATGGTGAGTCTGAACACGGGTACTTGGAGAATATTTAGACGATTTTCCAGATTTGCCTGGTAGGTTTATGCATCGTCTATAAGAGAAAATGCAAGAAATATGGATAAAAAAGAGAAGACAGGCTTCGTTAAATACTCGCCGACAACACAACTCCCGACTAACGTGCGTGACTAAATGTAACGAATAACTCACAAAATATGCGCAAATTATAAGAAATGGCTGTTTAAAAGAGCATTTGACTTTCTTTTTACTACTAATGTGTATGAAATCATTCAGCAAATTAGGGCGTTGACTTGGTACGTGGTTGGTTACCTGACGTTTAACAGCCAGGTCCTCTTCACCACACAGCATATTTTTCGACTGACGTGATCACAGCGATACAATAACATTAATCACATTAAAATTTCGCTGAAGGACTTTTCAATATTCAAAGCACACAAAATTATTTGTACGTATACCGTTATATAATAGCTTAACTAATTAAAAATCGGCACTTTCGGCTTACAGTTGGGCGTCCATCCGGCTTCAACATCATGCGTGTATAACGGTTTGGTGGCCTCCTATCAAAAACCCCAGTTGCGAGCAGAATTCCCACTAAGGTCTATTTTTGTTACATGAAGTCGCCTGGTCTGCCTAAAAACAGCTGAAACGTCGACATCCTCCTATGGTTCCAAGAAGCCCAGAATTAATGGATGTTTTATAATTGTGAACACACTCCTTAGCTCGCGCCGAATAAAAACTGCATGGCATCCACCATCTACCGAAGTAAGCCTGCTGTCTTACGAAAAAATCCATAAACTTTCAATTTTTTACGATTAATATATGAAAAATAGCAACGCTGTGAGTATGTTTAAGACAGGGAATAGACCTGTAGTGTTTTGTGAGTGATGGAGTTTTTGCCTGCTTTACAACTGTATGTCTTTCTCATAAGCAATTCAGGCTATTGTTGTTTGGGGATAGAACGCCTGCAGCTATGCCTTGCCGCCTGAAGCATATGGCAAGGATCTTGCGATGGTTTGCGCGAATACGCAAATTTCAACTGACTGAAGGTCCAGTTTTTCAATGCTGTAATTTTATCGAACAGATGAAAGACCATTGTGCCATATTTGGCTTCACCAGATTCACCGAAAATATGCAGACATATGTGCATTGGTGTTGTACTTCATTGCATTTGTAAATATCATGTTAAACAAGTGCAAATTCCTTGGCCTCTACAGATACACCAAAGTAAAATCTAGATCACTCGAATATGCCCACTACGTGACATGGGTGGAACTTCAGCTGGCAAAAAGTAGACGCATATTTAAGTCCCGGCGCCATGCTGTTTAAATATGGTTTCAGATGGCCTCCAAAAGTAATGCGCAATGAATCCTCAACTATGTGTCGGCTCCAAAATATAACTTTGTCGGTAGATGAAGATACGCGTTTCTTACCTGTAGTAACAAAGTACGGAGGTTGCTTTTTCCAAACCAGGTACGGCCATATATAGTAGGTGGGCTAACTCACGTAATGTTATGCGCTAGTACATGCAAATCCTTACAACGCAAAATCCACCCAACCTGCAATCCCCGACGTCCTACGGCCGTAAAAAACGACTGTTCACAAAACGAAGGCATAGTTAGAGTTGAAAATTAATATTTACTAACGTAAAAATAATTGGTTTTAACTGATAACTGGAATTTCAGAAAATGGCCACTTTGCAAGTCGCTCAAATAAGGCATAATGAGGGAGGGACGCAGGAAGTAGAAAATATCAATGAAAAAGTATCATATGTGCAAGATTATTATCTTGGTAATTGTACATTTGCATTCACGAGAGCAGAAAGTCCCTTAGGCATGGAGCTGGCTAGGTGGTCAATAATGGACTTTCCAACGTGACTGTGTAGCACGAAATCAAGTTTTTCTTATAATGAAAGTCAACTGTTCGCATTCTGTCATCGTCTTTTGATAATTGCGGTACGATCTACGATAGGATTGAAATCCGGGCTGTTGTCAGGGATGGAATTCGACTGGAGGTCACATGCGATGTGACTGGCCCTTTTCTTGGAAACAGTACAATTTATCAAACTTGCCCTCACCTGATTTTCATGAAAGCCAAATCGGATTTTTCCTTTTCAGATGGTATTTATCTCATACTTTTCCCGTTTTATTAATCTTTGTTTACAGCACGATGCACATAAATATGGCGTTTTAATCGGCAGATTTCAATAACATGGGAAATTATCTGAATATCGAGAAAGATCAGATTCCGCCATATATGGCCTGTTTTCCTTTAATAAAACTGATTTCAAGTGAATTTCTCTTCGGTAAATGAAATTCTATGTATTCGATCGGTTGAGTTAACACAAATAAAAACAGCAAATGTATGACATACTTCTCACTCAAACGTGGACTACGAACTTTCATGAGTTAGACCACCTACTTCAGGTGTTGTTATTCTCTGTGCTTCAGTTTCTCTGCGCTTCTATATGATCTGACGAAAGAAAAATTTTAATTCCGTCTTTAGAAGATCGAATAAAGTCCGATCATTCTCTCACTCGCTGGAAAGTGCGTGCTGATTTTTACTACTGATGCAGGAATTGCGTAGAAACATGTAGTTTCGGCCTGGCATATGGCTCTTATATGACGCTCAACACATTACTTCCGTAGAACAGACCAAATTTCCGGCGGAAATGTTTACGAAAGATCTACACAACATTTATTTCATATACAAATTTTGTAAAAAACATTTTATAAAAAGGGGCCAAATTAACGTAAGCAAGATTTCAATAATAAATGACAAATTACCTTCTTTCCTTGGTCTGACTTGTAATTGTACCTACCTGGAGTGCCTCTTAAATAATTATTGAGGGTATTTGTAATAAAAACCATGATTGCCCAGAATGTCCTGTGTCTTCTCTGGCGGATATGTTACACCACAGAGTTAAGCTGATGACTCTAACCCAAAAATCATGGGAACTTCTCATTCGGAAAAAAAGTTAGATGGACAATCACAATTAGGTAAGTAAAACCACTACGAACGCTAGAGGTTTTAGGATTACTCGAAAGAATCAAAAGATATCATAACATGAACCTATATTCCATATGTCCTTTTCGAAACACGTGCATCTGGAGCAGTAAGCTTCATGTATTTTCAAGTAGAGCGTAGACAAAACCGACTTTTAAAAATTTCACGAGAGCAAATGTAATCTGTCGGTTTATAGTAATTGAGCAGCGGCAGACTGTTATAATTTTGGTTGCGCGAGAACGAACACTAAACTTTTTTTGCCTTATACGAAAGAAGCAGTAGTCAAAAATGAACAATAAAGGCATACACAGTAGATTTGCTATCTGTTGAAGTGTTGACCGAGATTTCCAAATGTGCTTTGGATTCAAAACGATTAACTATACAGAGTTGGGACTTTAATTAACACACAGTCTCGCCAGCATGTAAGCTTTTGAATGTGCTTATTTTTGACCGACTAAAATATAACTACGTATGCAGTATGAGTTTTTACCGCTTCTTTTTTATCCTTAAAAATTCAAATATATTTTGCATGAAACCTGCGCACAATATTGTTCTACTCATTTGGTAATAAAATTATATGGTTGCGTTTTTTGTAAAATGTTATGAGCCCTAAATAAGAGTTTTCTTACCGGCATATTGAAACATACGATTTCCCCTAAGCGGAAGACATATGGCTTGTTGTTTGAAAACCCTGGATTCGAATGTAACAGAAGGTCGGGTTTAAAAGCATTCAGGAACCCAAAGCGTTTTCTAAAAACACAGGATAATTATTCTTCACATTCAAAATTAAAAGATGTAATTCGCCTCAAAATGTGTAGAAAAAGAATAGTTTTGCACAAGTTTCCTCCAAAGTATATTTGTCCTTATAAATCCCTCGAAAATAAATGGAAACAACCGATAATGCATAAGAAGCCATTTTTTAAAGAATGTAATTTTTGTAACCGCTCAAATGAAGTGCATTAAAAGGCCGATGTCCTGACTTGACTCGAATATCTCGGAATTATGCCGTACGATGATTAATACTACAACCCTATAAAAGAAATCTTGTTGAATTAAAAACATGTTTCTGGATTTCAGTCAACATTTCATGAGCCAGCACATTTACCGTACTTGTATTTTACGAAGGCAATGAGGAACGACAGTTGCTGATTTTGTTTTACCGCCTGCCAGGTTCCATCGGATACACTGCGGCTTACGCCTGTTTACGTTTAAGAAAACGAATGTGATACTCATAGATTTTGTTTTGCAAACAAGCCAGCGCATTACTACCCCGTAAACGATAATGATAGCCTATGTGCTCAAGCGTTTTCGACTGGGAAGGATTGTTTAAGTGGTGTTGCAACATTAATTATCAAGAGGCGAAATTCCCTAATATTTCGAAATCGTCAGGATGTTGGCTTTAAAATACAATTTTTTGACTTCCTTTAAAACCACACTGGATAAGTGGTTTTTTAAGTAGCATGCACTTTTATATTGATTTTTGATAGCTTTATAAATTCAAATATATTTTATAGGAAACGCACACAAAATAAACTTTGTTTTGTTCATTTGGTAGACAATTGCGTCAGCTTTACTCTTCATAATCGAGGGAAAGGTGTATTAAGATTCTGACAACCTTTTTAATTCCCGAATATCTTGAGACAGATCAGCCGGTGCTTTATCGTTTAACCATTTCGGTCTACAAAGCATAAAACTACCGCGTAAGGAAAATGATATATTCGTGCATGACTTTAAGATAGCATCACTTAGAGTTCACGAAATCTTGCAGTGAATGCGGACTACATTGCATACCACATGAAGAACATTAATAAACGGACAGTTGTGATACCGTATGAATGAACATAAAATGGTCATGAAAATTATCATAATTAGAAGCCTTTTATAAAGAGACGTCAATTTTAAGCACAAAATGTAGACCCAACACAATTTGCTACCAAAAAATTAAAAAGCACAGTGTGTGCGCATTTTTAATTGAACATATTTGAATTTATAAGGATAGCGGGAATCCACGTGAAAAGTATATGCTACTTAAGTGGTCACGGTTATCGAGTGAGATTTCTACCGGAGGTTCAAGAAATGCATCTGAAAGTCAACGTTTTGGTTAATCCAAAATATAAGAGGATTATGCCGCATGTCAATCATCTCTCGGTCTGTCTCGTGAGATGTCAACAAAATGTCCGAAATGTTTTTTATTATAAAGGATTACTCAGGCGGCGTTGAAAGACTATTTTTTGTGCGGCACATTCCTAAGATGATTAGGTTCTGACAAGATACCTCTGTAACTTGGTTGTTGTACTTATTTGTCGTCATATTACGTTTTGTTCAGTTTTTTTGTTCGAAGAAAGAATTCCTGTGGGTTCTAAATGGCGCTTTCAATCTCCCCGTAATTTTGACCCATACCTACAAGTGCATTTCTTCTTGGAACTTTCGAACTATATGCTAATACTTTCCATGCAAAGAAAACCACATATTTTTTTGCTGTTAAAGGGATGTCTTATAGTTTTGCAATGAATTTGGACCACATCGTATTTTTCATAAGCACCACTAAAAGACAAACAGATACTGTATTCTATAACTAAAGATTTTACGGTCTCAACCATTTTTTATAATAAAATGGCTTTATAACAGAAAGGGGAAATTTCCTGAGTTCAATATGTAAAGAAAAGGTCGTTTGGAACACAATGAAAACGAGAATGATTGTTTTTGTATTATTTTTGGTTAACTCAACAAGGGCGTAGAAATTCGGTGTAAACCCATACATTAATTTCATAGTTATTGGAAACACGTATTAAAAAATTTAATTCCGCAGCCACTTTACAGAACGCGGGTGAAAGTGGGATCTGTCAGTTTCGCCCAGGAAAACACTTTTGCCTTAGTTCTTTTCTTTAGATCAACATCTCGTTTAGTCTAGAAAATAAGGTTTACTTTTTTCTCGTGGCATTGTTCTCCACATGAAAATTGTATGAAGAAAGATAACAATGGCCCTCATCAAATTAATAAAGAAGCTTTGTCTGGACAATCTTACATAGTATCCCTATTCACAAACATTAGAGATTCCATTGTTCTTTTGTTCATTTCACTTGGGCGGCATCATCCTGTCTCCAGGCCTTTTCTTCATCTCAAATCTGACAGTGTGTCAAAACAATCTACAAGAGAAAAAAAACCACGTAAAATGTTCAAGGATAAGAATAAAAATGAAGTATTGTGGGAGGAAAAAGCCACATACAATAAAAACATGGGGTCAGCTGATAGGATTCGCAACATCTCTGAAAAGTGCATGTGCATTTTGTGTGAGTGAACACTGATAACTAAGAAAGTTATTCGGTCCTGTCTCAGGCGCATGGCCTTATCACTTCAACAAGGCACCCGCTGAAGCGGTCTACAGTGAGCCCTTTGAGTAGAATAGCTGTCACCCTTCCAAGCCGTTAGGTGATAAGTGGCCACGCTCTTTTTATTACTTTTTCAAGTAAATCATAATAGATGGTGTTAAGGACACCGGATAAACAATTCAGGAAGGTTGAGGAGGGTACCTGTTCAATTGCACTCACCTTTTATGTGGGCCCAATGTCAATGTGTGGGCGAAATTTGCGGTAACTATACTCCTTTGTCAGCTTCTGAATAGGCGTCATTGCAGGACAATTTATTTTTAAAGGTAATCCGTACAGGTGCTGTTTTAAATTTCGGACATAGGTTTTACTTGTGAGCCGAAGCCTTTCAATTATGGGGGGGCAGCACATGCGCATTTGTCCGTACAAAAGTTTTTTCTTGCAAAATTTAAGAGGATTCACATTTAGCAAATAAAACTACGAGCAAGTTGCAGAGTTGAGTAAAGCTATGATGAACAGAACTGCACAATGTGAAATGAAAAACAAGTCTACTACCAGGAGAACTATAGTTAATCCGTGAACTTTAGCAAACGCTTTAGACATTATCTACAAACGGGCATGCTTGTGTCCTAAATAAAACTTTAACACATCTCTTATTCATCTAAGTTAGTTGTGTTATGTATATTAGTAGACCAACGACAGTTAGAGTACCCTACACTAACAGTATTTGTCGGTCCGAATAATTTTATATGAATAACTATCCCTGAGGCGCTGTAGCCATACATTTTGCAAGAGTTGTGTTCTGATAAGAAGGACTGAAACCCTTAGAACGTGTTATTCTACATTTTTTACCCAGTGAAGCCCTAATAATTAATTATATACACAGATGTATTCCACTCTCGTTAAAAGGCTCTTGGATTTATTTGTACCCTTTCAGCAATCTTAGAAGTTGAAAAGTGACATGTATTTTCGGGATTTAAGATGAGATATACTTAAAAGGTAAACTTAAAAATAGTGTCCCAGTGAACCGTGCTGCACAGGAATGTAAGAAGTACAAGCTGCAGATTATCCAAAAGCCCGAGAAATGTTGGCGATTTATTTTTGGCAAGACGTAAAAAAGCGTTATTTTACATAACAAATTATCAAATGATGTTCCCATTAAATCAATGTTTTTCCTATCATATACAGTAGATGTGTTAACTCATTAAATGTCAACCAAAATTTCGAAATTCGTTCTCGTTTCGGAAAAATAAATTAAGTAATGTTTTAAAACTGATCATGATGCAGCATAAATCTATAATGATCCAGTTACCTCAGGGTGTCGGCTTTCGAAAGAACTTATTTTCGGCTGCATGCAGGATCTATACTCTGCAAAAAATGACTACTCAATTAGCATGCAATTTTCTCATTGATTTTCGATGCTCTTGAAAATTCAATTATATTTCATGGAAAACATGCATAAAAATATTCATTCTTTTATTTATTCAGTAGAAAATCACGTCTTTTTTCAAGATCATACTCTAAAGAAGAGTATAATTGTGTTTTAAAAAAGTTTCTAATTGTGAGATTTTTTAATACCGTTAAATGACCGTTTATGAAACGTCATGTATCTGCATTTACGAATGTGGCTTGTAAAGTTAACAATATTGCTCAAATCCACTGCTTAGTTTTATGAACCTTATATGGTTTCCTCTTAACACGGTAGACGAATGCATGGTTTTCCGTACATGTAAAATATACAGCTTGTAGTTTTGAAACCCTGAATGCAAGTGTAACAGCAGGTCGGTTTCAAAATTATTCAGGAATTAGAAAAGTTTTTTAAAACCGAATTATATTCTTCTTTTGAGTATGAAATTGGAAGACGACGTTATTTTCTACCGAATAAGTAAATGAAGGAATATTATTTTGCACGGTTTCCATGAAATATAAGTGAATTTTCAAGAGCATCGAAAATCAATGAGAAAATTGCATACTAATTAAGTAGTCCTTTTTTGCAGAGTATAGATCTTGCATGCAGCCGAAAATAAGTGTTTTCGAAAGCCGACACCCTGAGGTAACTGGATCAGTATAGATTTATGCTGCATCATGATCAGTCTTACAACACTACTTAATTTATCTTTTCGAAACGAGAACGCATTTCGAAATTTTGGTTGACATTTCATGCGTTAGCACATCTACTGTATCTAAAGGCCGCGCTATGGCATTAGTTCAGCGCTTGACCATTTAATGATAGATTTTGTACAGACGTTTCGTTTTACCCCCCGGAATTATCCTAGTCAGGGGGTCCTACTGACAAATCAAATAAGAAGGACTTCAAGAACCGTAGCATTCTTTCTGCCCTCATACACACACACCATTCCGAGGCTTAAAAGGGGATCCGCTTTACTATTGAGCCACGGTCTCTAATTCTTTGGAAAAAACTTAGAAAAACATTTAATAAATATCCACTAGCATAATTATTGGGAAACTTTAGATCGTTCGTAAAACTCGCAAATTTAAAAAATTTTGGACGAAATGGTTAGAAATAGTCCTTCTGGTCGCTTTTGTCTCCATCGATAATTTAGAGGTGTTTCGGCAGATTTCATATAAATTGACACAACCGTCAGAAATGCAGTGCCCAGGTGGAGTTTAAACCGACGAAAACAAGGAGAGGCTTTAGTACAATCAATGATCTAACCATCTGAGCAACGAGGCCTCGCCGGAGGACGCCAGTTTAATCACATTTGGGTAAAGTTATCCGCCCAACTTACTGCAACGTCTGAAATCCACGAAATCTGATACAGTAAGCTGACTGCCCAAACAGGATTATCAAGTAATACACACAGAATCCCCCAGATGACTACCAGGCTCACGGGTCTTGTTCCGGTGATCGCATCTTCATCTTCTATCGATAATGTTGTTCCGTCTTTACTACTGGCTGTTGTGTGGTTGCTGGTGAAGCTGGATATCGAGTCCCAAAGCACAAAGCAGGATGAGGGTGTCTCGTATTATGATCGGCGAGAGTTCCTCTACCATTGTCATTTTATCTGATCGCGACTAACCGGTAACAAGCCCCAGGTTCGGGGGTTAGGATGTTTGACTTCTAACTAACGGGTCGCCGGATCGAGCATTGTGAGTTTGCAAAACCCGTGATTGGGGGTGACTGGCTTATGAAGGCTAAAAGTCAGAAATAGCCATTCCAGTCTCCCTAGTCTCTATCGGTAATATCATTGTACAGTACACAGTGTAAGTCATATAATTTGCCTAAATTAACGACTTAACTGCATTGAATAAAACTCCCAATTAAAATGAACGAGTAATCAAATAAAACAAAAGGATGTTTCATTCCGCTGTTTAGAAATTCCAGATTCCTTAGAAAGCGCGGAGCAGCCGAAAGTATGAAAAACCTTGTCAAATAAATAAACTCGTGTTTTTCAAGTACTTAAAGTCCATCCATAAAAATTGCTAGATAAATAAGACAGCATAAGAAGCATAAAAATCAGACTTACTCCTTTATGCAGTTTATACCTAAATATCCTATGTAATAAGTGGAAGGAAAAATATGACGGTATAGGTTCAAAAACTGTTTCACCGGGCAATGCTGCATTTTTCACGTATAGCTTGTAGAAGCGTTGTAGCTTGGTTTATATGATAGAGTCATCGCAGAGATAAGGTCATATGCAAACAGTCTACTCAATGACAGTGAAGTTTGAACAGCATTAACGGATGCCATCAGAGGCGTAAGTTGCACTAAATATCAGGCATTACGACGCAGGTAGTAGATAAAGACCCAGGCACGTGTCTCCCAATAGTCAGCCACCGCATGACACAGCCGCGAGGAGTTCCACTTATCAGTGGGTCCCCCAGCATTAACAGTCTGTTTTCTGGTGGATATTCCAGTTTTGAAATCGCAAATTTTCAATTTTTTCAAAAATTATCGGAAAGCACACAGGGAAAACCTAATAAGATGAGCCCCCCGCAGATGTGTCATGCAGCGGCAGCGTATCGGTAAAACGCGTGCATGTGTCAGACGTGGCATTAATTGTATTAATTGGAGCTTTCTTCAACAAAATTATTGTGGTTTTTGGCTGCGGTAGAATCCGTCGAGTCCCAGGGTGTCCTTAAAATAGCACCAGTTCAGTATCCTCAGTCGACCGCCCAAGATAATAGTTTCGTTAGTCTTTGTCTATCAGATTTGTCAAAGTTAGATGTTTCTTAAAAGCTACGTTTAGGTGGCAAGTTCTCGAGCGTTTTTTATGCACGTGACCGTTTGGGGCATGTTTGGAGACCTACAGAAACATGAGATCTAATCGCCAAAAATGAATATCTACGACGCGGTTCTGCAACGAATATGCTTTTTATTGAAATGACAACATTCTATAATAAATCGCCTCCTTAGAATGTGATTAAGTAAAATGCTTGTTGGCGAACGTCGACGCACTTTATCCCTTCCCAAGGAAGTCTTAGAAGAAGTAAGAACATTTAGCTGACTTTCCCCGGTAATTTACTCGCTGAAAACGAAAGAACCCACAAGTTTCTTCATACTGGAACCATGCCACTAACTTCAGGTTTTGTTTTACGACTACAATATACAGCAGTTTGGTATTAGGAATTCCGAAGTTTTGTTTAAACTGCCAAAATACTCCATATTTTCCAATTTCTAGGAGAGTCTAATGATAAATCAGACTACGTAAAACCTATCTTAAAATATGCTAAGAAATAAAGCAACTATTTGGTAGTGAAACTTTTTAACGTCTTTTATGTAATATCCGCGAACCTGGAAAAACTGTGGATGCATTTAAACAAGGAAATGCCTATTATTGCATTTTGCTTATTAAAGCGTGAAACCACAAGTATTTTAACTAAACAAAATTACTTAGAACCCTATTTTGCAAAAATGGATTTTTTTCGGCATGGATTTGGCGAATACAAAAGCTGCAAAACGCTTTGCATTTGTGATTACGTTATTTTGAGCCGTAGGAGAGGTAAACGAATTTTTACTGATATCAAGCAAGTACAAGGACGTTCCCCCTAAATTAACCACATTTACATAAATCTCTCATGATTAATTAGACGTAGGAGACCGATTTCGACACAGACCGCTCCTTTTATTGAAAGGATCTAAAACGTGTTTTGCTTGAAGACCACAAGAATGAAGACAGAAGCTTTAAAATATTTGTAAGAGGCGCCATGTTGATTTGGCATGCTTATTAATCTACAAGCGGGTTTGCCTACGTTTCTTGAATTCAGGTGCATCTTTTGACAGACACGTTGTGAGCTGGAATGCAACTTTTCTCTTTGTACTGCGTAAAACTATCGCGACCTCTGCGGATAACTCCCTCGTACATTAAGTACAAAGGATTTCGACCCGGTTTTCGATTATTTAGATTAAGGGAATCGAAAACATCAGCGGTTATGTCCTTTACTTTTATAATGTTGACAAATGAGGCTGTTATTGAGACTCTTAAATAACAAGGTATCTAGAACACACTTACAATGTTCTTTTTAGTCACTCATCTTTTTCTCGCGCATATTCACACTTTTTGGGGCAGTCAAATGTTCTCTTAATTTACTATTTTACTACTTTGAAGTAATGTCAATCATTATCATTAATTTGTTAGGGAAACCAAAGTTAAAAGAATACCGAGCATCTTGCTAACTCTCCTAAATTGGCGAAATATCATGTAATTTCTCTGTGCCGGTCAAGGCCGATGGGACAAAAGGCGTTTTGAGAGCACTTTTCCCTCAGGGTGGCTGAGGGAGTCGACGTTGGCCATGCAAGACCGCGATGCGTTTTACAGTCTGTTTCCATCTGCATATTTGATTTTGATTAATTATTTAGAAAATTCTTAAAGCAAACTAAATTTTTTTATCGGCGTTATTGCTAAAAATCACGAAAGCAAATAATTTGTTTTCGGAAACAGTCGCGTAAGAAATAAGCACCGTGCAGAACTAAGTTAGCATGAAAATAACTGTCTGCCTAAATTCTATAAGTAACTTTGGCTTGCATTGCAGTGATGTGTATTTGTTACAGACGCAGTTTTAGTCCGGGCTATTTTCAACGGTTAGCTTTATAAGTTTGACTTCGTAATTTTACTATCTGACTAGAAACCGTCGAAGTACCGGTTTGCATATTTCATTAAAAGTATTCCGTGTGCATGACTCTATTATGGGTGCGAGATGAGATAGTTATTATCATGGACGATCTTTTTTAGACCTCAGAAGGACGTCAGCTTAGACAGTCCAGTAAAAATGGACATGTTAGCGTTGACAGTTGTCGAATTCAATGAGAAAAGTACAAATCATAGAATAAGCCATTTTTACAGGGTGTAGTTTATGTGGGCGGCTAAAAAAAGTCCGTTATAAAACTGACATCCCGGGGGACGGAAATACTTTGGGATAATGATGCATGTGGACTGATATTACAAGCCTACTTTAGTAATATTTGTGAGTCGAAAACGCATTTCAGAATTTCGTTGAATATTCCATGAGTCGGCACATCTGCAGCACAGTTTAGTGACATATGATTCATTCGTTGAAGATTTTGATATTCAATTCAATGGGAAGAAAATTTTTACCAAGCAAAAGTTTATGAAATGCCCATCCTTCCGCTAGGGTAATTGATTTCCTGTATTGTATTTGCAAAGATTAAAATAAACCATTCACCAGATAAAAACATGAATCGCGTTTTATTTTATTAAAAATATTTTAGTGACCAGTTTTGCGATTTCCTCTGCAACTAACGAAAGAACCGGAAGCAAGTTATTCTAGACAAAGCTTTTCAAGCCCACAACCAAGTTGGGAATGATCATCAAGACCAGCTGAAACCGCAGATATCAGTGAATTATCAAGGCAGTAGTTTTGTCGGCTTTTGTATCACCGCACCAGGTTCGGTTTGAAGAACTTTCCTTCAAACAATTTATTCCAAATTGACACACTTATTTCCAGAATGTTTAAAAAGCCCAGTTTTTAACACTGCAAAACATTAAAACGCTAAAAAAACCGACTGATTAAGCAAAGCCCTCGCAGACGTGTTATGCCGAAGGGCACAGCAACAAAGAAACGCGTCTGAACCTTTTGACAGTATCCTGAATAATTTTTCTTTTGAAAAATTAAAATAAATCATGAGATCTACGTCTGATATGTGGAAGACGTTTACTGGTTTGTGGACCCGCAGACGCCTATTCACTCTTTTGTTTGAGTGACATATAGTTCTTTGTGCGATTCCACAGTACTGCTGGCATTTGTACCCGAACTACATTTAATTTTCGCAAAACCATAACTTTCACCTCATGGCTTGTGTTTGAATGTATCTGTCAAAACGGCTAAGTCTCATGGGGGTAGTGAGACCTAAAAGGTAGCAGACCATATTTGCTAAGAGAAACCGTAGCCCGCATAAAGTACAATTACTCCAAATTTTTTTCTTCGGGCGTAACTTGAGAGTACGTCCTGAAATAACCGGATCGTGCCTCAGTCATTACCAGCCAAAAACACCAGACCCATGTTGCATATAACTTGCGGACATTTCGTTCATCGATAAGAAGAAGCGATCACCGGGACAAAAAATTTATTGATCTGACATTTCGAATTCTCACTCGAACCCATTAATGGAAACAATGGCAGAAACGTTTTCGCCACTGTCTCTGATGATGATTTCAAGAGAGAATCCGAAACTTCAGGCGAATAAAGCCCCCTGTTCCAGCGACCGCTTCTTCATATCAACTAGTTCTTGAAACTCACATCTTCGCTTGTATCGCTTGTCCTAAGGTCTAGTGACAAAGTTTTATGTACCAAAGGGAGTCCGCCTATACAAAATACGTGACCTAACTCACAAAACCTAATGACGGAAGCTGATACGAGAATGTTCAGACACCTTAACCCTTGCGGATTTTGCCCGCTCACCCAGTCCCTTTACGCAAATGCCATTTTCTCGTGCCAAAAAATGCCTGGGCGGTTTTATTGGGCAAAATGCTCATCGTTTTTTTGCAAAAAATGGACGCTGTAAAATTTGTGGGAAATTTCGAATGTTGATACTTTTTCTAGACTTGGTTTGCGCACCTGAGTGTCTTTTACTTCGAGAGAGGAGAGAAAATAACTCCAGAGATTTCTACTGAACAACTTGCCACACTTGGAATCCAATCTCTTATCTAATGCTAACCATGGGAATCAGGTTGCGGACTGAAAAATTATTTTTAGAGGACTGAACGTTTTATCGAATTTAAAAGTCAGATTAGCAAATCTCTGCGATTTCAAGCCCCAAAGTGTAGTATTAACGTAAATAGGCGATATTTGCTTAAGTAGCTCGAAATGATTTTGCAGTTTTCAAAACGTTTTGAGTTGAAATCAAAACTACTACGACCGAACAGCCATTCCTAGACATAAATGTATGAAGCGTCATTTTTCGTGCGGCGTGCTATCTGCACAGACATAATTTGGAACCCAAACGAACAAGAAAGTTAATGGCTCCAGCAAAATATCAGTATTTAAACAGCCACTCTGTTATGCAATCATAATCCTAAACCGGGACCTAAAAGGTGAGCAAACTTCGAGCAAATAGCCGCAATTTAAACAAAATGTTGAAGCAATATTTCCCCGGAATTAATTTAAAGCAAGTAAGGACGGCAGAATTAAATGGTACCACAGAACAGAATGCAAATTCTTCTACTGGCGACAGAGACATTATTAGTACTTTTCCGCAACTTGAAAGAAACGGCCAAAAAGACAACTTTTCCTGTCTTCACCGTGTAACAATGCAAAATATATGAACGCCAGTCAACGGAATGCAACGTTAAAGCACTCCTCGAATGAGTGATTAATTAGAGAAAATTTCCAACAAATCGAATGCATGTTTGTTTCTGAATTTTGTCTTGACAACAAGGTTTCATGTTTAGCAAGTGCTGGAATGTGATCCCAACGATCTTCTAAGGGAAAAACGTCCAGATACCCACTACTTCCGTAAGCGTCTTCGGGAAATATTTTATTTTGAAAGGTTTAATATACACAGTGTGGAGTCTGTTTACAGGAACAGTTGATCGAAAACACCAAAAATCATGAAGTACTCAACGCTATTTCAGGGACGATCTGGAGTTAGGTGTAATTCATAATAAACAAAAGGAGCAAATTAATTTCACGAAGGAAAAGTCTTTGTTATACACCCAAAACGGTATGTTAGCGATAAAGGTTGTCAGCTCTACTTAACTTTATCAGTCACTTACCGGTCTGGCAACCTGCAACCTTATGAAATCTTTATTTCTGTGACGTTCATATTGGCAAAATCAAGAATAATCATGTTTACCCCATTGAACCGCATCTCAACCAATGTAAATACGTAAAAAAACAAGAACTTCTTGAGAAAACGCCTTGAAATCTATACTTAGAATGTAAGCCGCTACCAAACCGCCAAACGAGACATTGAATTAATCGTTAAAAGATTTTCAGGTGTAAACTTCGTTAAAATACTACTATCAAGCACTGCTCGATGTGATCTACCATATTCACTCAGTGTGTTGCATGGGCAGGTTTTTTATACATCTTAAACTGAAGTTTACTGAATTTCAGCTATTTTTGACATTCCAAACTTTTCTATTTTTCTAAGAAATGGTATTTCTAAACAGGGTAATGTTGTTTTTTATATTTCTTTTCTGCTAGGTCCATGCATTTATGCCAGTTTGCGAGCGGTTAGCAATCATTCGCCATTTTTGACGCCTTTCGTCAATTAGGTCACCTAATGTGTCTGTGTGTAGTGTAGCATGGAGGCAGAGGAGGATGATGAAGTTATTCAGAAACAGTCGAGTTTTACACGTGAAATTTCGAACTGGGGACAAAACCCCTCATCAGACGGAATGGAGACAAAAGAAGAAGTAAAATTTTCACATGAGATCAGTTGGCGCAATAGTATATACAATGACAGAGAGACCACTAGCGTGAGAGAGGCGAGGTGGACACAGAGTCACGGTAGGTTTCTAAGTGGGGGGGGACAGAGAACGGAATAACAATTACGGTTCCCTGTGCTGGAGGGAGAAGGGAGAATGGCAGGGCTGCTGGATTAGCGGTTGCTGACACAGCATGCCAGCAGGGTCCAGTAAACCGTTATTACAGGCCCTCAAGCGCAAAATGTGGCTTCGCTGCACAGATGGCACGTTTGTCACCAAAAAGAATCCCGAAGTCGAACGCCTGCATCAGAGACTAAATACTGTCTTCCCCGCCAGTAAAGACTACATGCAGGGTATTTGTAGTAAAACAGAATGTCATTGGTGGATGGGAGAATACAAAGGCTGAGTGAAAGCAAGTTTTCTACGAACGTCTACAAGGAGAGATCAGGTGCAAAGATCACTATAACGGAAATAAACACCCTGCAGGTCGGAAAAGAAGCTGCGTCCGAACTCTCTTCCACAACGTCTACCGTTATTGCAGGAGCGATGATCTTCTGAGAAGACAGCTAGCTTACCTTGAATGCACAGGCGAGCACTATTCCCAACGTCGGGGTCGGTGTGCAGGATGGTTGAGCAATCATCCCACCAGCATCCAACACATTTGGCGAAATTGCAGTGATTAATGACTCAAATGTTGACCATCGAACAATCATCACACTACGTACAACAATCCTTGATGGAGGTGGTGACTTTAACTTTAATATATATATATATATATGCGGTAGCATGGCGACTGCTACCTATAAATACTGCAGCCCCCTATGCATGAGCTACTCCTGTCTGCTATTGTTTCTGCTGATGGGTTTGCGCAAACAATCTTAAGCGTCTGTTGAATAAAACTTTAATTATAGCGGTTCTACCTCCTTCTTCATTGACCTGTATTGGTTGTTTCGACCCAATGGATATTCGGTCAGTTTTGCGAAGAACTACATCAGGTGTCAGACACAACTACGGGGTCCCACCTCAACTGGAGAATCGTGACACAGAAATTGCTTGCTTTGCCATATATGCAGGAAACCTCTGAAGCGATCGCCGAGAACCAAACAGGTTCGGTATGCGCATTGTCCACAAATCAACACACTCATTGCGCGCAGTATTATCTCGAATAAATAATCTTATTTTTATAGAGCGGCAAACAAATATCATCCGTCGCATCAAATGTACCAATTGCCCCTGTATGTATGTT
>CACRXP010000029.1:1186987-1242046 GCA_902702965.1 Spirometra erinaceieuropaei | reverse complement strand
TAAATGCCAGTTCTTGGATGCTTGCCTAGTGAAATGTCACCGGATGCCTATCGCAGTACCCGTGATCGGTTAGTCTAAGCTGCGAGACGTCACTGGAACTTTTTAAGGAAGCGTGTACAGAGGTACCTCGAGGCGAAAGTAAATTCCACTAGTGCTAATTTGGGAAATCTCCTTCGTCACAAATCACATTAAAATCCCAGTCTCTCGCCAAATTGCCCCTTGCTGGGTGAGGATTCATCGTGCCGCAAGGCACCTTGATTGCTGTGTTACAGGAGGTCTTTGTACTTACACAACATGTAAGAACGCGCTTTCTTAGCAGAGAAAACAAAGCTTACAACGCACGTATGTTTAAATGTATACAGAACTTGCCGAAATATTGACAAAGCGCTTTTAACTTACTTTCATGCAGAAGGGACTGATTTGATAGGTTTCTATTTTGGTAAGCGTGAGACAGGTTAGGATATACGTCTGGAGAATCAAAAACCTAATCCGCTGGCATATTTCCCAATAGCATTTATGATTGATATGTATGTCCTTACAGAAAGATTCAAATGACGCAGGCGAGCATGATACAAGGCTTGAAATAGGTTTTAGAGGAAAAAACGTGATGCGAAAGTTGTGAAAAAACAGCAATTGTTGTAAACTATATAAGGGAACATTGGTCTAGTATTATTATGCCCCGTGGAACAATCCAATTCAAGCATATACTAAAATAGGAAGAACTTCAGAAATACATGCATGATAAGACGGAGGCGACGAAACATTCAGGATTTATTGACGTCACAAGGTTTCATTGCTTCTTATTCAACTGCGCACCTAACATGTTTTTACCGCAATGCGTGCTAGCTTGCTTAAATAAATCCCCCCTTCCCCCTCGTCAATTGTACTCGTATATCAGACAAACAGTCCATATTCTAATAACTTAACATGCCTCATCCCTCTCGGCCTATTTCTGATTGAACAGTTCACCTCAGAAGTACGCAAAAGCCGTGTGCAGCTGAATAAGAGGTCACAAAATTTTATGACGTCAATATATCCTACATGGTTCGTCGCCTTTGCCTTGTTCATATTTATTTAACATGCATCATAATCGACCGGCACCGGATTTGCACGGTTTAAAAGCTGTCGACCAAACGGTGTTTGAAGTGGCTAGGAATTAAAAGCAAACCAGAGGGACATCTCTCACGCGGCACATATAAGGGTTTTGAGGAAAGCATGGCTAGCTATATCGGTCGAAGTTAATTTTCAGTACAAAGCTTCCTGGCGTCAGAAACCATAAATTTAAAGTTACAGTGGTGGACGAATTTACAGTTTAGGCAAACTATACGGCGGTGTGTAAAATCTAACTTCGTAATAAAATCCTATTGTTCTGAAAAATATATTTCCAAATGGAAAGAAAATGTCTACAGTTTTTTTTAAATTAGATCCGGTAATTTGCAGATGTTAGTAAATTTTTCAGCCAATCCTCTCCTTTAGAAAAAAGAAGCTATGTCTATTATTTTGGGGTTTTCTTTTGTATCGGATCCTTTTTGATTAAATCACTAACTGCAACATAAGTTACTTTAAGTGATGAATCAGTAGTTTTACAAATTATTGAAAACAACGAATGAAATCTGGAAAATTCTTAAGAGTGCTGTACAAAATTTTAACTTTTACTGATTTGCCTATTTTGATTTGCGTACCACCTTTCTTAGGGCCAGCTGTACGTCTTAAAGAAAAACAGGGTATTTTAGAGAAAAGCAAATAAAAGGCTTTCTATACTGTTGAATGACGTTTGCTTGCATACAATATTTTTGAAAAAATAAGGAAAATATTCTAACCATCCAACATCATCTGCAAACGCCTGTTTCAAGCCTCTCAAATGAGAAACCGTAAATAGAATATTTTTTCCTATCTGTTAAGAATAATATTAATAATAATTTTCATCTCAAAGGGTATCTCAAACTGTAATTGGACTTTGATTTTGAAAGGGGCTCGGTTGGCCGAATGCAAGAAGAACCATCTTTCAGGTGGACAATCATTAATTGTTCAGGTCATCCTATCACGGTTGACTATCAAGGATAGGGTGGTAATTGAATGAGCATCACAATTTTTGTAGAATAAAACGCCTACTTGTCGTTTATAAAAGCCTAATGTCTGCAATTCTTGCCAAACAACGGTGAATTTTTTTTGGCAAAAACGATAGTTCCTTTTACTTTAAACTAACTTGGCTCCAAATCTTGTGCTCGGGACAAATAGCAAGTGAGCACCATTCCGCGGCACGTGCAACCCTGTGGAACAGGGACGGGGACAAATGAAAATTTCACTGTTATGCACATATAGAATAAATATAAAAATGGAGAGTTCAACAGCCGAATATAGGAACGGGTTAATTCACGAAATTATCTTGTCAGTCACGAAAAGTTGCGAGTAAGTCTCAAAGCACCCCTGTTCTTGCCTAGTGCCTTGATTTTAGGGACAGTGCGCTCTTACGTTCAGACTCATATTTAAGACGGATAATCTTTTGTCTGGCCTTGCCCTTGTCCTTTAGATTTCAGCCATTGTCTTCTAACCTGGCGAATCTGCTTGAACATAATAGGAGAATAGTAAAATGCTGTTGCATTGTTTTATGCCGACAGAGGTCAATGGGAAAATACGGACTTTAAAAAACCTCATTGCCGAAAGCGCTGGTGACTGACGGGATGCGATGCTTAAATAGGTATGCAGATGAGTTTAGTACATCATTTCGGCAAAATTGTCAGTTACCGCCTCTTGAGTACATCTGTTTCATAGAGTGCGTGACCGATCTCATAAAATGTTGGCCGAAATTTTGAAATGCATTTTCGATTAAGAAGGATTACTTAAGTGAAGTTGTAGTGTTGATTAGCACGCAGTATAATCCCAAAGTATTTCGGACTCAACAGGAGGTTGGCTTTTGAATGCATTCCTTTTTGGGCTCCTGCAGAAACCGCACTCGGTAAAAAATAACTACTTAAATAGCATGCATTTTTCCTATTGGATTTCGATGGTCTAATGAATTCGAATACATTTTATAAAAAACATGCACGCAAATATGTTTTCTTGTAATTCTTTGGTGGGAAATCACATTTTCTTAATATGTTATACCCGGAAAATGTGTATATTTGGGTTTTAAAAAGTTTCCAGTCATGAGATTTTTAAGACCGTTGGATGTCCATGCATACAGGACCGCATATGCCCGTTCACCAATGCTCCTCATAAAATGTACAACACAGTCCGGACCCATTGCGAAATTTTCTAAATTTTATATTATATTTTTTAAAGCATAGAGGAATGTGCAATTTTCTTTATGCAAAAAGCTTGCAGCTTATCGACTGAAATCGCTAAACGCCAAAGCAGTAGTAGATCGCCTCAAAATTATTGAGGAACCGGTAAACCTTTGTAAAACTTATCCACCAAAGAAGCACAAAAAAGCATATTTGTGTACATGTTTTCTATAAAATATATTCGAATCTATCGAAATTCAATAGGAAAAATGCATGCTATTTACAGTAGATGTGCTAACTCATGAAACGTCAACCATAATATCGACATTCTTTCTCGTTTCAAAAAGATACATTGAGTCTTGTTGTAAAACTCATCATGGTACAGCATAAATCTATAATGATCCCGTTACCTCACAGTGTCGGCTTTTGAAAGAACTTATTTTCGGCTGCATGCAAGATCTATACTCTGCAAAAAATGACTACCTAAGTAGCAGGCATTTTCCCATTGATTTTCGATGCCCTTGAAAATTCAACTATATTTCATGGAAGACGTGCATAAAAATATTCATTCTTTTTCTTATTTTGTAGAAAATCACGTTTTCTTCCAATTTCATACTCAAAAGAAGAGTATAATTCGTTTTTAAAAAAAGTTTCTAATTGTGAGATTTTTCAATATCGTTAAATAGCCGTTCACGAAACGTCATGTATCTGCATTTACGAATGTGGCTTGTAAAGTTTACAATATTGCTCATATCCACTGCCTAATTTTATGAACGTCATATGGTCTCCTCTTAACACCGTAGAGAAATGCATGGTTTTCCGTACACGGAAAATATACAGCTTGTAGTTTTGAAACCGTAAATGCAAGTGTAACAGCAGGTCGGGTTCAAAATTATTCGGGATTTAGAAAGTTTTTTAAAACCGACTTATACTCTTCTTTTGAGCATGAAATTGGAAGAAGAAGTGATTTTCTATCGAATAAGTAAAAGACTGAATATTTTTATGCATGTCTTCTATGAAATATAATTAAATTTTCAAGGACATCGAAAATCAATTAAATAATTGCATGTCATTTAAGTAGCCATTTTTTGCAGAGTATGGACCTTGCATGCAGCCGAAAATAAGTTCTTTTGAAAGCCGACACCCTGTGGTAACTGGATCATTATAAATATATGCTGCATCATGATTAGTTTTACAACACTACTTAATTTATCTTTTCGAAACGAAAACGCATTTCGAAGTTTTGGTCGACATTTCATGAGTTAGCACATCTACTGTTAGTAGTCTTTTTTACCGAGTGGGATTTCTTCAAGAGACCAAAAGAAATACATTCAGAAGCCGACATCCTGATGAGTTCGAAATACTATGGGATCATACTGCACGATAATAAATAATACAAATTAACTTAAGTTATCCTTCCTAATCGAAAATGCATTTCATTATTTCGACAAACATTTCATGAGATCGGTCGCGCACTGTATATTTTTTGCCTCTCATTTTCGCCGAAGAATCTGGTTAAATCAAAGGATAATGCACATGCTTGGCCTGAAACCAACGAAAATGAAAATAATACATGTCGTCTCGAGCTGGACAGATGTATACCGGAGAAAGCCTTTGTGCTGCAAGAGTCTTCATTGCTCTTTTAGGTTAGCCATACGCGAAAAAGAAATAAATTTTAATACTTTCTCTTAAAAATTTGACATTTTAACCCCCTTAAGGACGGTACAACAGTATTTTGCCTTTAGCATAACCACTTTACTTTGAAGTCACTGGGAGATGTCTGAGTTTGTTGCAGCTTAACTGCCATGCACTAGTAGGATTTGGGATCGTAGGCGACAAAGTACGTGGGCGGCACGTTTCTTCTTTCAGATATTGCTGACTCTGGCTTTAACCCTGCTCCACTTTGGAGGTTGACATTAAATATGACCAACTGTCAGGAATGGAACGCTTCGCCTCTGATACTGTCCAGAGGCAGCGCTGTTTCTGATTTAGAGATTGCGAGTCGATGAAAATCTCCACATATGGATAAAATGCAATATTTTTAGTTATTATCTGGCTTGGCAAAAGCTATGGCCAGCCCGAGGCTCAAAAACTGCGGTTGGCACTGCTACAGCTGCCTCTGCTTCAACGCCTGTTTTACGGCTTTCCCTCGTTAGCATGTCGCTTGCGCTGGGAAAAGTAAGCGCTTGTTAAAAATGGGTCAGTGAGGTTGCATAATGCACAGGCATTTCTATAATATTTATCATCCAAAGTACCGCGAAACTTTCTTGCCTACTCCCACTTCTTCTTCTTCTTCTTCTTCAAATATTCTTACTTCTGCATCTTCTTCTGAGTTCCAGCGGTGGCGATGTTTTCCAGTTTTCCTCTGACCCAGACATTGTCCCTATAGATTTTAATATTTTGATCCTGATTTTTTATCATTGCTTAAATTAAACACACACCTAGTGTCTCATGTCGCTTGCAAAAAAATAAAAATCAATGTCCGGTGTGGAGGTAGATCTTTGGCAGCCTATGCTTGTTTCCGTTCCGCATGCACAAATCAATGTAATTTTTAGAAATTCTGCAGAAGCTCTCTGCACTACAGTATGATGCTTCATGAAATGATTGTGGCAAATCAAAGTTATCATTCGGACTTTTCGCGGCATATTAACTGCATTTTTAAAACATTCTGTGTTTTGTTTGTCTCCAGTCAGAGCAGAAATATGAGTTGGTTATACAAATTTATCGGTTACACGGCACGTTCTCTAAGGATGGACGTCCTACAGCAAGTTCCAGACGACTGTGAACATGAAATCCGGCTGCATATTTACGTAGCAACTGAGTGCTTAGAAATAAAAAATTAAAATAATCCCTTGAGCGATATAGGAAGGATTTCAGGCAGAAAGCTTCCCCTGGATTGAACGCCTACTTTGCCAGTTTCGAGCACGTTCTATAGAGCCAAAACATGAGACATTTATAATATTTTAAAAGTCTACATGAAAATTATATAATCCAAACTGACTAAAGTTGTATTCAATAATAAACACAAAAAATGCCTCTTATTCGCGAAAATTACGGTTACTTTACACGTTTACGCTGACGGGGCACTGCACCGCCTTCAAACGTAACAATACATTGAACGGGCAATCAGTTAGCTGGGCGAAATCTGCCAGCCTCCAGTGTTCTAAGAAAGTCTACTGGAGCCCTGAGATATAAATTTTATAGCCAGATTTCCTGCTCCGTAAGACTTTTTGACCTTTTTATTAAAATAAACTTTTCAAAACTCGACATGAAAAATGAAAAATACGACTGTTCACTTCTCAAGTGGGGCTCATTTAGGCAATTACGGGGCACGTATCACTGAACAAAGTTTACTGAATCCAAAAGCTAAAGTATGCTATCACAGTCTGCGACTAATACTACCATTTTGCCACACGTGTAAATTACTCTTATTTATCAAATACCGAACGGCAAAACACAAGTCTTGAAATCTACCATTAATTATTTTATCTCAATCATTTGCTGTGAAATAAGTAGTACTACAATGTTGTTTCAATAGTGTATTTTAACTGATATTCTGAATATATATTTTCAAAAAATAAAATAATGCCGACGGTAACATGCTATTGGAGACCATGAGGACGATTTTATGATTTTTTGCATTTACATCCCCAAATATCCATTCTTGTTATTCTTTATTTGACCCCGAGCGCACGCAAAATATTATAGCCCTTTTATGCGTTAAAGGCAATAGTCTGTCAGATGTCCGCCGTGGTAATTTATTTTAACATTAGCGAGTACTGCAGCCAATGCAATATAGTTAGAGACCATTGTCCATGCCTGCAAGCGTAAACCAGTATTTGATGGGGGCCGCAGAACTTACCGGTGGGAACTCTCGCTCAATTTCCTTTTTTCGTGCCGACGTCCATGTAAACATCCATTCAGTTACCTGTGATTGTGGAGAAAAGTGTCGACATACATTTTATTTATCGTATCCCCTGAAAATAGTTTTTAAAGGCGTTATCTACCAAAAAAGAAGATGCGATCACTGGAACGGGAAGTTTATTGGCCTTACTTTTTGGATTCTCACTCGAGCCCATCATCAGATACGGTCGCAAATAAGGTGTTACCTCTAATACCCATTTCATAGGAAAGTCCTCTTCAAAATGTTTCACCCGAAATGGGGGTTTTAGCTTAGGGCTAAAACCCCTGTGAACGCAAAGTGTTTGACGTACTTCCTTCTCAAAGTGCCAAAGTGTTAATATAAAGGCTAAAAATAAATTAACACGTGCCTTTGTCTCCAAACATGGGGCGGACTTACACGCCCACGAATTTAGATGGTAAATATGTGACGGAGGAAGAGAAGTGAGACTAAACAAGATTTTAAATAAAAACGCTTCCGTATACCGAAGGAGAAATGAATGGGTCCGAAGGTTCGAGACTATTGCTGTGAATCTTAAATCAGACTGTTTTTTATTTGACCTTACGTTAAAGTGCACATACCATTCCCACCATTAGTAAGGCTGTTTAGATTTTGCACTATTTCGGAGAATTTCACACGGCGATTTCCACAGGGACAGAATTTACAAAGCCCAAGTACGTCATTTTACTTTATGTAAATTGCTGCCCAAAACGTAGGCAGCACATCCAGCTCCCGCTACCCGCATACCCAAACAGACAGCGACAACGAATTCCAGCCTTCCATTGTAATATTAAAATAAAGGTCAAATATGCCTTTATGGCAACACTGTCTCACTAGGCCTGCCCTCACCTGATTAGCGGCCGGGTAGCACAAACGGATATCACACTGATGGCGATTTCAACCAATCGCCTTATCCTGCCACGATGGCTACTCATGACATTTCACTGGGCGGATCACTAGCGGTTGACAGGCCCATTTTCCGCTGAGTGCGCGCGTACCGGAGCAGCCGCTAAGGCAATTGGTCGGGAATATTGAGTAGGCAAACCTTAAAAGCACCAAAGTCTGATTCCATTCCACACTTACCTGGCGGTATTACGATGCCTTCACAGCAGACAACGACAGCTGCTGCTGCCGTGTACAAACGTCACCAGGCTGGATCACGAACGGTGTCCCTACTCATTAGTTTTCTGATTTTTACCTACTGTCTGCCAGCCGTCTGCGCCATGTCTCGCGGTCAACTTCTGCAGCGCCTTCCAGATGAAGCCAGACCGGAAAACCCCATAGAGAGCCTAGCTAGGAGACCCAGTCTGGAAGTTGACTTGGTCTGCGGGCCTCACCCCTTTGACCTCCTAATGTCTGGAATTCTGCGCTCGCTGAAGGATAATTCGGTGGAAAATACCCTAATAATTGCCAACGCGATGACTTCCTTATATCGCATCCAGCCCAAGTTCTATGCATTCCTAATGCAATGCACCTCGGCGTGGAATCGATGTCAGCGAGAGCAGCTAGAGAACCGGCTACTGGACAAACTGAGCGGCACAGAGTCTCCCCTGCCCATACAACCGGCTGATTGGCAAATACAATGTGGAAAGGGCTTGAGTTTGTAAAGAGGAAAACTGACATTATGAACTCATGCTGGCACTTTGTGGAGTAGAGCAGTGATCATGCAAACGCACAATGCTGATGACTTTTGTTTGTTCTAAGCTGTTCAGATTTACATATTCTCATTTGTTTTTTGATAAAACCAGGTGATAATGAATATGATTTTGGTATTACGTAGACCAAGTAATTTGCTTAACGGATGGCGGATTGGTACGGTTATGTGAACAGCACGGTGTATTCATATACGTTAGAATGAGCTAGAGATATGGTAGCATAATAAATAAAACGAGGCTTACAATGCTTCGTGATCTAAGGATCAGCATTAGCGATGGGAATAATAATAATGTATTACTCATCTTTAAAATATTTCACTACCAAAAGCTCAAGAAAGGACGAATTAGGACGGTTCGCATGCGAATATATGTTGAAATTTCGGTTTAAAGTCAGCGAGTTTTCATGCGAATTTGCAGTCGTAAACGTGACGTTGGAAGCTTCTCATGGAAAAAATGCGGACCGCATATTGCACACGTAAAATTTTGAATTACGAGATTTAGTGAACAAAATATCATATAAAATATGTTGAATCAAATTTATCAGTTAAATGCAATATATTCCACCCGACGTGTATGTACGTTGCAAACAGACTCCTCATAGCGGCCCATTCGAGGATGATCTCATTCACTGGAAAACTACCCACGTGCTCACTTTTTATTTCACAAAGCACATTTTGAACTTTGGGTTAACAGAGTTTAACATGATTTCCAGCTTTCGCATGAATACCCGAGACAGCAGTACAGAAGTTCCCAAACATTAAGAATCTGCAAGTTGAAACCCGATGGGGTGAACATTCCAAAATTGCATTTCATTTCCAGTTTAACGTTGTCTTCAACTGGATATTTTATAATTAGCTCGGGACAAGGGCTAACGCAGTATGAAAAACAAAAATTATATTGACAATCTATTAATCCTTTGGTAAAAGAAACCACTATCGAAACTTTGCGCAGGGGACCTAATGACAAATAGTTTTTTGTGAGTGAATAAAAGCGTCTGCACTTAAAGAAAAGGGGCATTTTGAGCAGCACATGGAAGTTAACAAAACTGATTGGATGCAGTTCTGTTTTTAGCGCAGGTAAATATTAATGAACACGATGCTTATATCTGTAGGGCATGCCTAAAGCATTTGGACATGGCAAATTGCATTTCTGTCCGGCGTTAATTAACTTAGTTAATGACCAGTAAGATTATCAATATACTACTAGAACTATCGCCTAATATCCCAAAATCGCGGAGTTCTGGCTCTAGAAAAGGTCACTCTGGCGTCCTCCTTAAAAGTTTCACTGACCGCTAACACAAAAGCATAATATCGCGCCTGGGTTGCACGGGATTAAAAGCCAGCCGAATTCATTATCTGATGATCATAAAGAACGTTTGCTTAAATGTATTAAGGATATAACGCAGTATAAACTAAATGGAGGTGACTTTTTTCGTTTAATAAAAAGTGCTTTGAAAAAAGTATGTTCCAGTCGAATGGTGGCCTCTATCATTGCCAGGAAGACTTTTGAACGAACATTTAACAAATGTACAGTGGATGCGCCGACTCATGAAATAATAACCAAAATCCTGAAATGCCTTTTTGACTCGAACAGATTACTAAGTGTCGTTGTGGCATTAATTACCGTACAGCATAATCCCAAAAGGTTTTCAGTATTTTGGTAGGTCTGCTTCTGACGGAACTCCTTTTCGGCTTCCTGTGAAAAATACATGCCGGACAAATTGACTGCTTACGTAGAATGATTTTTCTTATTAATTTTTTATGCCATTATGCATTTAAGTATACTTCCTAAAAATGCCAATTCTTTTACGCATTTGGTATAAAAATACGTCTTTATTAAGATCTATACTCGCCAAAAGAGTAGAATTCGGTTTCGAAAATTATCCAATTATGGGATGTTTTAAGAGCGCCAAATGCTTGCTCATAAGACATCGCCTCGCCGCATATAATAATGTTGCTTATAAAATTTACAATAGGGCTCAAATCCACCGCCACATTTTATGAACCCCACATAGTCTCCCTCCACTAGTGTATAGAAGCGTACGCTTTTCGTATATGGAAAATATACGGCTTGTGGTTTGCAAACCCCTAATGCAGGTCAGATTCAAAATTATTCAGGAAATGTAGAGATTTTTTTAAAACTAATTTATACTCTCAATGCAAGCATGAAATTCGAAAAGACGTAATTTTCTACCAAACGAGTAAAAATGCATATTTTATGCATGCGTTCTATGAAAACTAATGAGAAAAATTCATGCCACTTAAGTAGCTATTTTTACTGAGTGTATTGTTAGCGGGCAGCCAAATGGACGTTCCTACAAAAGCTGTCATCCTGCAATAACTTGAATATGTTGATATTATGGTGCAAGGGGATTAATATTACAAACCTACTTAGATAATCTGTTCGAGTCGAAAACACATTTGAGGACTTCAGCCAACATTTCATGAGTTAGAACATCTACTGTATGTGAACGGAAACACTTAGATCCATGGTCTCTTTAAGCCTCCTTTGGTCTATATAAGCACATGCGCCATTTAAAAATAATAGAAACGACTCCCAAAAATATGTTTTAGTCAGAGGGTGGCCTATATTATCGTCAGGTACCCTCTGACTCGATGGCGAGTTGACTGTGCATGGGCACGACTCTAGTACGTGGCATTTTATTCAGCACCTTCCACGAATCTTACTCAAGAAGAACAGACGCAATGAACTAAAGATGTTGTGGCGAACAGCATGTTTTCCTTTGGTAAAACCTTGACCCAAGTTACCGATGAACAGGTTTTAAAAAAGGAACCTGAGTTCCACTGCGTTTTTTGTAAGAAGCAATTGCTTAACGTCTGCAGCGTAAAACGCGTCAGGTAACTTCTTGTTTTTGCACTTCTTCAAACCCGATCTGGTTGATCAAACCGCGGGCTACCGTGACTTATATATGCTTTATATCGGTTGATGCTGTTGGATTATTTGTAAGTTGGACTGAATAGGCCATTCGGACGCCGAAGTGGAGTTAACGCTAACGTACCTATTTATTTTCGTCATTCTGACTCTAACGTAACGCGGATACGTACGGAAGATGGGAGGGAAATGGAGAGAGTGCAAAGACGACATTGGAGTAAGCTTTCGTGAATTGTGCACTGTTGTATAACTACGAGACATTTGACGAGCCTTAAAGAACTTGTGGTTTCAAAGCGGTCGGCAAAATTTAAAACTGACGGCTGACGGTAAGACCGAGGTGGTTCCACATGAGCATAACCACCAGCACGGTTGTGGATCGCGTAGACACAGTTCTACCAGGCCAAATACTTTAAGCATACATTTTCAGATGCTGTTTTGATATTGTACGATTATAGATGCAAAACTTTGACGCAAGTGGCCATGAAGTAACTCCACGTTCCTAAAAATGAATTCGCCTGAATAACATAGTTGCCTCCTGGAGAAATTCTTAATCTCAGCCACGTAAACTTCTCAGACATTTTTACTCTTACACAAAGTAAATCAGTCGAAATAAAGTTTTATATGCACAGCTTGACAGCTGACATTTGCAGTTGAACAGAAATCCACCAGTTCCAAGTTGGTATTTATCCTGTGAAACCTCAACAACGGGAGACATTAGTAATCTCATCTTCGCCCTCTCCTCAGAAATTAAATGCCACTTTGGGGTAGATCAATAAGAATTATGTTTCGCAGGCAAAGTCCGATAATACGGTAAATAATGCGATACGCATTACTAATCTGCACAAATAGTAAGGAAAAAATAACAACTGAAATAAAATAATAGTTCTGAAGAATGCACTTCTGAGTGTGCATAAGCTATCGTGTGGCAGGCAAACGGTTGTCTGAATTCAAATAATTTTATTATTTGGGCCGTTCATCGGACGAACGTGACATAGCTCAAGTCCAGTGCACTGCATGTACATTGCGTGACCAATCTCATGAAATATTGGCCGAAAATTTGAAATGCGTTTTCGATTAGAAAGGAGTAATACCGTGGCGTTTTAATATTCATCTTCTGGTGGCATGATCTTATAATATGTCAGACTTGTCAAGATGTTTGCTTTTGAAAGCACTTTTTTTCGAACCCCTGAAGACAGGACGTTCGTTAGAAAATGACACCTTGAGCGGCGTGCATTTCTCTCAACGATTGTTGATAGTCTTATAAATTTAAATATATTGTATAGTAAGCATGCCCAAAAATATGTTTCCTTTTACTCGTTCGGTAGAAAATCACATTATCTTCCCGTTATCTACCCCATTTTATACCGTAAGATGTCCATATATACAACATCGCACATGAGGGTTTACTAATGCTTCCCACGAAATGAACAACATGGCCCACATCTACTGCGAAATTTTATAAACTACTTATGGCAACTTCTAAAAGACACCGAGGAATGTATGATTCTCCTTACGCGGAAAGCATACGCCTAGTAAACTTAAATTGCTAAGTGCTGATGCAAAGGTTGATCAGTGTCAAAATTATTAATGGATTGGGAAACGTTTTCAAACCTTGAATGTACACTTTGTTCAGGTATAAAATGTGAACACAATGTATTTTGTAAAGAAGATGATCACACGATCCATCCGTGACAATATATTTTTCCACCAAAGGAGTAAAAGAAAGCGTAAAATATATTTGAATTTATAAGATCACCAAAAATCAATATGAAAAATATATACTGCCGAAGTAATGATTTTAAACTGGACATCGATTCTGCAGGGGAGCGAAAAGAGGTGCATTGAAAAGCCGGCATCGTGGCAAGTCTTCAATGTTGTAAGATAATGCCCAAAAGCGATTAATATTACAACGCCACGTTATTAATCCTTCCTAATCAAAAACGCATTTCACGATTTCAGCCAACATTTCATGAGATCGGGCGCGCAATGTACTTGCCTCTACAAAGAAACGTAGCTTATTGTACGCCTCCACAAATACAAGGCTGCAGTGATCAGAAAAACAAAACAAACGTGCGGTTTGCTTTCATTAAAATGTTTATTTTGTGATTTAAGTAAAGTGTCATACCTCAACGAGCACCTGAAGTATCTGCCCATGAAAATTTTCCTTCAGATCTCGTGTGCCAATGGTTTGTTTTGTAATATGTTTTGTCTTGAGTAACCCAAAATATATTTTGTTCTTGTGTCTTTAAAATAGTGTTCTCTAATCACCTGCTTTGCTGTACAGTCTAACCCGCATGCTACAAAGAGTGGTACGGATAATTATACATGAGCATCTTAACAAACTTATCACCCAGCTCGGAAACTGCCACGAATGTTGATGCCAAAACGTCCAATTAAAAGTGACAAATTTGTAATCTAGTGGATACTCAAATTATTTCTGGTTTGTTTAAGTGCAACGCTTTTAAAAAGAGGCAGTAAAGCAACGAAAACCCATTAGAACATCTAAGCAAGTTAAACCGCAAACAAAGAATAAGGTTTAAAAAACACCTTTCCATAACTTCTTTGTAGAATTGGCATGACATTCAGTCGGTCAGCGAGATAAGTGGTTAATGTCTACCGTATATTATAAACCTAGTATGCGGTAATTGGGATTGGAAGATTCCGAAGGTCTCTGTGCTCGTGGAGTGCTAGTGATTACTCAGCATTTGTCGCTTTTAGTTAACGTTGCATCATACCTCTTCGCGAAGGAGGGGTATTCTACAAATTGCCAAACTTTCGTGCAGTACGTCTGGAAAGCTTTGCCAAGTCGTCCTTAGTTAAGCTTGCTGAAGGCTGATGGTTCCGTTTATTAGCTGCTTACCATAGCAGTTTGTTGACAAATTCACAGTCAATGTGTCATCTTCACTTACAATGTTATGTCCCCTAGGGTCTATGAACAACAATTTCGTTAATCAGTGATAGCGTCTAATGCGACGAGACCGTCGTGGCAAAATGTGTGTGTGTGTGAGGGGGACTTTACTGCTTACGTGACACTTTCGAACACATAAGTTCTTGCAGCATTAGGAGATTTCCATAACGAAAGTAGATTCAGAGAGTCCGAAATTAATTTCTGGCGTTGAAGACACTCCAAATGTTCATGAAAGATGTTCGTAACACTTGGACTCGACACTCAGGATGACTTTGCACTTGTATTCGGGCATATCTCTTGGGATAATCTTGGGTCGAAGGTGTTGTTAGTTGTAAAATACTAGTTCTCTCCCCAGACGGATAAGAAATACAGGCTGCAGTCATGTTTCTCGGCCTTTACTGATTGCGTAGAAAAGAAAAACATGATGTTTACGAGAGGAGACAAAAAAGAGGATTAAGTCCTATCGATTAAAACGGCAGTTCGAATTTCAAAAACAACCAGAAATCGTCATTTGTGTGCAGCTTTGATTCAGTGCTTGTCACCCGAACGCCTAATGCAGCATCATGATCTACACACAGTCAACTTTCTGTGCCGCATCTTCCCTGTTCGGCTGATACAGGAACCACGCAAATGAACTTCAGACGTTAGCTCAATTAAAATGAGCACCAGTAAATGATACATTCACGAAATAACCTACCGTGCATCTTTCTTAAATTAGAATAGGTCGGAGATGGTAAAAATTGCAAATATAACTAGCAAAAAACTCAATTTTAGTTTATTTTTCAGCTCGATAAAGACGTCGAGCTATCTTTGGCTTAACCCCGTCCTCATTCAACCATTAAATATTCGGATCGGAAACTAAACCCGGCACCGCAATTAAGGCATTGGCTCCTATCGATTATGCGTAAGGCTCCAAGAGGACCTTCACACTACACCGTGTACTCTTATTATATCAATAAAGGAGATCCCCTGCGACTAGATGTACAAATGCGTATTTAAAATAGGTAAGATTCCTTGGGAAAAATTACCCCTTACTACGTAAGTTTTCGAGATTGGTGTCCCAACTCGTCGTGGGATCTCTGGATCACGTACAAACATAGTTAACTATTTTACCGAATCAAGCAAATGATTCTAACTTTAAGTGCATGTATAGCGGTTGGCGTCACTTAAAAGATGTGAATTTATATAAAACATTTCCAATTATTGGAAATGTGTGGAAAATGAATAAAATAAAACACCTATTTCATAATCAGCCGCCCTTAGCTAAATAAAAACACAAACGGAATTAAAAATAATGTCATATTGCATAGAGATTCTTTTTTTATGAGAAACAGATATGTAAAAAGCCAAATACCATGAGAAAAAAAAAGAATCAATTTGTGGCAATACATGGTGTATCTCCACGCAAATACATTAACCTTAGGTAGAATAACGTCCAAAACCTCTTTCAGATGACTTATGGACCATTCATCCCCTAAGAATCACTGCTGGACTGAGTGGTGTCTTATTTTGTGAATCGCAAGACGTAAATGCATTTTTGCATTTGCTTAAGTGAAGTTACATTTTGCGAGAGCTTACGATGTGATAAGAGTAAACGCTGGAGGGCCCCAATTTCGAATTTATCTAACAAAGGCAACCAACATCACCTCGCATTCTACATACTAGAAAATTTGCTTTTCCTCACTATCACTGTGTGAATCTTAAACCATTCTTGAAATAGCTGGCAATACCCTTCATTTTTTCGTGATCACAAACGAATACCTAAATAGTATTTTTCCGCCGTTTGTCTCAATAAAACGTCCGAAATTTAATCGTTTCTGAGGTGTTTTTAAAGGTGACGTTGTGTGACACACATCAAGTTCACCGATAAATAAGAAACTGGCTAAAAGATTAACCTTTGCTTACGCAATGTTTCTCCGAAAATTGTCCGCAAAAAGTTTTTTGCAGGTAATTCCCTGTTTAACTAACCTTTATAAGAAGTATTGTTAGGAATAAAATTAATATACATTCCCTGTTTCCCCAATCGAATCTAACAGTATTCTAGCTGTAAACATAAGAATGCCTTTTAGTTCTACTAGACACTTGTCTTTGTTAACTTCATATATTTCCGGGCCCAAATCAGTTAGCAAGTGTGTGCAATGAGATAACTAAATAAATGTCAAAATATTTCTCAGACAACTCGTATGGTTTTAAATTCTTCTTGAATTACATGTCCCCTAAAAATATCGCATATAAATATATTTTTGCATGCTCAAAGCACTAAAAGAGAATTTTTATGGATAGCTTTTTTGCTGCAATTTCCTGATCGGCAAAACAAAAAATTGCCTGTTATTGCCCACTAAAGAGCACAAACTTGCATGTGTGGCCGAGGGTTTTTAAGAAGAAGAGGTTTTTGTTGACATGATAATAGCCTGGTTACTTTTATGCTTCTTTGCTGATTTATAATTAATAATAGATCTCGTAAATGTGTTTTCGATTAAGAAGTACAGCTGAGCGGGGGATGCAATATCGATTCTCTTACTAAGACTTCCAATTATATTTCAGACATTAAGGAGTGTTATTTTTTAGCTTGTCTTTTCTACTACCTGACAAAAGTAACATTTATTAGGGCGCATCCGTTCTATTAATTTTTTTATCCTTATAAATACGAATATATTTTTAGACGAAAAGCACTTAAAATTTCCTTTTGTATCTTTTAGTATTAAGGTAAATCTAGAATTTTTACTAAAAGACATTGTATCTTTTTGCTGTTAAAATATCATCGGTTCCTAAATAATTTTGATCACAATCTGCCATTGCCTTTTCGTTCAGGGTTGTCGGTGTACAAGCTGAATACTTTCCGCGTACAAAGAAAAATTTAGTAAGAAGATACTTTGTGAGACTCAAAAAGGCCGCAATCAGTGTAAAGAAGTTGTATACTTAATTAGGTGCATTGTTACACAGACAGACGCGATGGTATTTGAATGGACTTTTATAGATATTAAAAAATCCCATGATTAGAAATTTCTTTAAGGAAGAGAGATAACTCGACTATGAATGTCGTATTTAAAGAGAACGTTCTTTTCCACAAAATGAACACAAGGAATACTTTTGTTTATTTGTCCACAAACTATATTTCAATATATTAAGTCGGCAAACGTCGATGTAGAAGTACATGCTATATAGGTAGTCATTTTTTCCGCTAGCCTTTTCCAGATAAACAAAACGTGCATTCTAAACCATTTCGGTTTGTTTAAAATATTACGGGACCATGTTGTTTAATAATCAATATTATCAACCCACTTAAATGATCTTTCTTTGTCGAGAACACATCCGAAAATTTTAGTAAACACTGCTTGAGATCGATCACTGGCTGTATGAGGAGAAAGTCGATTTTAAGTTGACAAAGGTTGTTTTAGTAAATAAGCTGGAGTAGTCTATAACGTCCTTCAACAGATAAATACCTTCACACAATGAAGGTTAATTAACAAAGGAAACCACTAACGGGCTTTTGCAAGTATATCCAGTCAAAAAGGACTTTTAAGTAGTTTATAAGACCAGTAAGCAGCATGCATGCACTTTGATGTCTGACGTCTTTTGATTTATCAGTTCAGTCTCCGTTGCATACATCTTCTTTTGCATGAACTGACCTCAGACTTTTCGTGTTCATTATGTAGATCAAAAAAGTGAAATGATTTCAAACGGCGGTTGCCGACACACAAACGCTTACAGTTTATGGAATGAGTCTAGTAGTAAGATGGGAGCTGAAAAGCTCTACATGAAACTTCGTTAATTCAGACCTGTTCTGACAGAGTCATCCTTATTATGGACGTGTAAGCAGGTCTTGTTTTAGTCACTTTTACTGGTGAGTGAAACATTAAATTCCGAATCGTGCGTTCACTGTTGTTTGTATTATTTGTAAATCGTCTTCATTTTTGATACTTACTTAGTTTTATTAATGGGAAGAAGGATAAATTTGCTAGCTTAATGAACCCTCTCGCAGCCCGACTGAGTCCGCCTACGCGGAACAATAACATGTTTTAAGCTTAATATGGTAAACCTAAACTGTAATCGAATCCCCAAGCAGATCAGTGATTTAACCCGGATCATTTAGGTAAATGGGGCACAATCTTACTGACAGATCGCAAGGCTTTGTGGCTAATGTTCATATTTTATCATATTACACACTCGTCCTTCTACATGGCTGTTGTTTCATGAATGTCCATGCAGTCAGTTTTCGAGCCTCCGACGAATTCCTGGATTCCCCATGCGGTTTTTGAAGTCTGTGTTCGAAGCAACGAACGTGAGTACCATACCGTCGCTCCACAACATGAGCTCAAACACCCCTGCGGTTTTCAAGGCAGATAACATGATACCGTGTCTCGAAGCCTTACTTTCAAGTTTCCGTACCACAATCCCGAAAAATTCCTTGGTTTATTTATCTTAAACTACTTGGTGCTTTTGTCAACAGGTGATTGAGTAAACTAATCTGGACACTAGTTGCTAATGAATCGACTAGTTTGACACACGCTCAACCCAATGCTACATGAAACAAAAATAAATTTTGAAAGATACTTTTAATCAACTCCTGAGGGCACGTTATACTGGACAGTAAGTGAACTGCCTAAAATATAATTTAATTAAAATGATGTATTCTCTGCAAAATAACTGGCGCCACTCCGAGATTACATTTGATAACACATGATGTCTGTCCGCAAATCCATGAGGTAAAGTTTGTTTATTAAACCAGATATCGGAAATGTCTTTGGGCACATGTATTAGGGTACTTTAGGAATCTGTGTTTTTCCAAGAGGTCTTTAATTCAATTTAGAAAATTAAAAATAAAAATTCCATGAGCAAACCCCTTTGCAGGTCATTATAATCGGATAGATTTTTATTTTTCCCTCTTTTATAGGGAATGATGTTTAATTTGACTTGGACTGAGTGAACAAATTAACATAATGCGACCATTTAAGAATTGAAAATTTAAAAACGCCTCTGGAATACAAAGTTAAATATTTTCTAAATTCGTTTAAATTAGAGAAATAAATCGTCCGTGCTCGAAACAAACCAGCATTTACATATTGCATTTGCTGTACGCACATCCTGCTTCCGCTTTTTCGAAAAACCAAAAATACTCAATGTCATTCCATTTAGATATGATTATATGCACTCCCAAGATACTCAATTACCTTTCTTAGCGGCGACAAATATCATAACGGAATTCGAAACGCCCGATATTGGGGATACGCGCACCCTCAGAAAATACACGTCGAGCCGACTCATTTATAATCGAGTAAAGTTCGTCTTTTCACACAAGTGGGCATCAAAATTGTGGGAAAAAATAATAGAAAACAGTATGATAGATGATAGTGAGCGTTAGAGAGATACGCGTCAAGGGAGGAAGAGCGATGACGTAGCTAAATGCATGCGGTTAACTAACCCTTATTCATGGTAAACGCGGCGTTCGCAATACATGTTTGTGTGCGCTCAAGATCGACTTTCATAATCTAATGGTGGTCGCCTCAGCGGCTAGCGGACGCTAGTTTAGGATAGTAAGGTGGAACATGGGAAATCGCAGGAAGGGCTTTGATGACGTCAATATAATGCTCAGAATCAACAAGGTGTTCGAAAATGGCGCTTCTCATGCCTTTTATTTTACCTTTTCTCAACTATGCCGGGAGGTGTCCGCTTATTTTTTTGGACAGGCGCCTATTCCTGCGATTAATATAACTCTACGTAAAGGAGCACGCAAAGGAGTGGGCATTATATTGACGTCAACAAAGCTCTTCCTGCAATTTCTCATGGCCCACCTTACTATCCTAAACTAGCGGCTACTAGCAGCAGAGACGACTGCCATTAGATTATGAAAGTCGATCTTGTGCACACATAAAAATGTATTACGAACGCCGCGTTTACCATGGCCAAGGGATAGTTAACCGTATGCATTTCGATACGTCATCGCTCCTCCTCTCTTTCACGCGTATCTGTCTAACGCTCACTACCCTCTAACATACTGTTTCCTGGATGGAAACGAATATGCGAATCCCAGGTTCTTGTAGTAAAGAAAATGAACACCCGATCTCTGGGACAGTAGGTTTATTAGTCTGGGTTTTCGGCCTCGTAAAGGAGGCCATCGTCAGAGACTGTGAGAATGCGACATCAAATGAGCGGTTTTTGTAGTCAAGTCATGAAGGGGGAGATATGAGTACAGAGGGTGGTATTCACGATAAGGCCACGAATTCAACTTCGCGAGCACGCGGATAGTGGCACGGGCCAACAATAAGACAGGACGAGAACTGTTGGAGGCCTGGGTGTCTGACACCAACTCTATTAACAGACCTGCTATCACGCGCTCCGTTCCCGCGACCAAGAGGCGAGACCCAATTGCTAGCCAAGGGTGCACGCAGTCACGCCACCGTGAGACGGCGTGGGACTCAATTTATCGCGAATATCACCCTCTGCACTCATATCGCCCCTTCATGGCTTGACTACATAAACTGCTCATTTGATGCCGCATTCGCACAGGCTCTGATGATGGCCTCCTGTACGAGATCGAAAGCTCAGACTAATACACCTACTGTCCTAGAGAACGTGTGTTCATCTTCTTTAAACTGTTTCCTATTATCCTGTCGACAATTTCAACGCCAACTTGTATGGAAAGACGGACTTTTCTCAATTTTCATTTTACTCTGGGCCTATCAGCATGAGTTGGCCCGACAATTATCAAAAACACAGGTAAGCTCACAAACGGGCATTGTAAATCTCCTTTTGACGTAATATCTTTTTTGATGCCGATCTGGAAAAGACTGATGCGATCTCCAACAAAAGGGGCATTGCTAACAAATAAATCAGATAAAACGTTCAATTTTTGTTCACACCATTTTAACTGGGCAATTATAGTACAAGACCATTCGAATGCAGTACGCTGGTTTTCATGTTTGCCTCTTTTCTGCGACTTTACAATGTATGGTGTACCCAATGAAATGTAGTCCAGAAACATTGGTGAACGTTTTGAGCCAACCTGAACGCTCCGTCTTTCGTTTTCAGTGCGATAGATGTTCCCATGTATTATGTGTCACAGGAGGACTGTAGCAAAAACAGTCGGTATCTAATATTAGGGTGATTTCCTGTGGGATTTAATGTCTTAAACCAGAGTTAGACATCGATGCTTTTTCTGCTAGATGCGAGTAATCTAATGTGGAAAATTGAACCAAACGAGCCTCTCTCACTTCGTGTGATTTCTTGGTTCGTGTGAGTCAGTTAAAACGAAATATGAACAAGGTTGTTGTGTATCAGAACTGATATTTTGCCGATTTAAAAAATTCGGGTTGTAAATCTGCATGATTCATGTCAAAAAAGCGGTGATAAGAACTTTAACCAGCCCTTTGTTTTGATAAACAAGTATTTTCCCGTAACAATGTCTATCCTCAAACGGCCAATTGAAATTCAAAAGCACATGATAAAATACCATTAAAGTGAAAGAGGCTCTGAAACCTTGCAATTTGGAAACGGAATAGGCAAATCATTAACCGTCTGACTTCTTTGTTAACATTCATCTGGCCACACAGTCGTTTATTTATAATCGTAGAGTACGTCTAAAGGTAACCAGCTACGATGAAAATGATTCTAACATGGATAAAGAAATAAGTTAGTTCATCGTCGAAACACCCAAGTTTAAGTGAAAGTTTTGTACTGATTAAAAGCACGTTCGTCGAATGCTGTGGTTTTTACCTTTCATTACTTTTGGTAATGACAATAAGTATGACCTAAAAGTTCGTGTTCATAATAAAGAACGCTTAAAAACTCATTGCTTTGACAAACGTTCTCAAAAAAGGCCTCATTTTAAAGGTTTTGATGGACATGTCTTTAAGAATCTGTCCTTTTGGGCAGCAGATTAATGTGCCATTTAACTCGGCGCAATGAAAACACAGAAAGGTGTTTTTTCAAAGCAAAGTTTTTTAATGCGCGAAAGGCTGTTTTAATGCTTGCATATACTATTATTTCTTTTAACGGTCACTGAGTGGCCTCTCGACAGAGGATTTTATAAAAATTCCGTTTTCGTGGCAGTCTTGTCGGTAAGAACAAGCAGACTGTTTTTTTTACTTTAATCAACCTCAGCTGGACCAATATGAAATTATAAAAATATGCCGTCATTATTTAATAGCTTTGAGACCAAGACCAAACCCCACGGACTTACAGAAGGTGTGGGAACTCATGAAATGTTATCTACAATTCAGGTATGCGTTGTCGACTACAAAAGGTTACATTAATATATATTGATGTAGAGCATAATCCAATAATAATTCAGGTACCTCGGGAGGTCAGCACTCGAACGAACTTTGTTCAGGTCGTATACAAAAACTGCGCTCTGTCAAAAAACGGCTGTTTAGGTAGCATGAATTTTTTTCATCGATTTTTGATGTTTTTTTTAAGTTCAAATATTTGTCATAGAAGGCATGTATAGCGTTATATATGTTTTATTCATTTGATAGAACAATGATGTTTTCTTAGAATTCCATACTGGAACGAAGTGTATAAATAGGTCCTAAATACCTTCCGATTGCCGAATAACTTTGAACCCGACCGGCCTTTACACTTGAATTCGGGTTTCTGAACTACGAGTCTTATATTTTCCGTGTGTGGAAAACCATACATTCCTCCACGGTATCAAAAAGAGACCTTATGAGGTTCATGAAATTTGACAATGAATTTAAGCCATACTATGAACTTTAGAAACAGCATTAGTAATTATAGAGACGCGAGGTTTTATGAACGGAAATTTCACGGTCGTAAAAAATCTCAATTAGAAATTTTTTAAAACCAAATTATACCCTTCTTTCAATTGCGAAATTTGAAAATGTAATTTTCTATGAAACGAGCAAAAAAGAGAAAGAATAATTCTATTCATCTTTTCTACGAGGTGTATTTGAAGTTACAAAGGTATCGAAAATCAGTGCAAAAATTCCTGCTATTTAAGTAGTCGTTTTTTACAGAGAGCAGTTGTTGCAGGTGACCGAAAAGAAATTCTTTAAAAGCCGGCATTCTGAAGTAACTGAATTACTATGGAATTATGCTTTATGGCAGCTGATACCAAAACCCTACTTAAGTAATCTGTTTCAGTCAAAATCACATTCCAGAATTTTAGTGAACATTTCATGAGTTAACAAGTCTGTTGTACCTATGTGTTATTTTTCATATAACATTGGTTTTTTGGAGGTTGTTAACGTTAACTGTGTGTAAAGTGAACTTTTATGAGCACCATCATGCTTACGATGCGTTAGGTATTGAGTTATTTACATTTTTCAATGATTCAGCTAAATTATTCTGCATGAATTTCGCGTTAAGGTTTTCACAGAATATTTGCCAATTTAACAGCACAAAATCACTTTTTATATTTGGTTTACGCCCACATCTAGCTGAATGTTGTTTACTTCTGATTTTTGTTTTAACCAGGTCGCTTGGACTGGCTTCCTATCCATTAGAAGTATTTCGTTAATTGCGGCATATTTATTAACTTAATCACATTATATCTGAGTTGATCTTGCAAATTCCCTCATTTTATTTCTGATATATCATCGACGAAGTATTTACGATTCTAGCCCTCAACTCTTGATTGTGCAAATCACCATGGAACGGCCTGTTCAAAAATGGGCCAAAGTTGCTGCCAAGATGCTTAATACGTTAGGTGGCGTTAAGCGCGCTTAACGATGTAAACCGTAAATAAAACTTAACAAAATTTTTTATTGATAGGCGTTTTGATAGATTTGGATAATTCATTCGACTCAGTTGGGAAAATCTTCGCGACTTTAAGACAGTGACACCAAGAGCAAAGCTTGAGTACAGCCAACACTTTAACCACTTGATCCACAGGCCCCCAACGAGAGCCGTGACGGTTACCCTGTTTGGGCCAAGTTTTCTGTCCAGCCTATTGCAACGTATGGAATCTATTGATTCTGATGTAGACAGCTGATTGCCCAAGCAGGATTTCCCAATCAAGCATCGATTATGTTCACGGCTCCGAGTAGGGCCTCGTAGCTCAGCTGGCTGGAGCGATGGCTGTACTTAAGCCTTCCCCGTGCGCTCGTGGGTTTGAATCTTACTGAGGCCGCCGATTTTTTTCACTGTTGAGTCAAATGATTTAAAGCAGGCATAGACAGAAAAACTTATTGGAAACAATAGATTTCGCTACGACATACCATCTGCAGCCTGTCGTCGGATAACACAAATAAGAAGTGAGAAAGGTGCAGAAGTTTGAACTTCTACAGAGAAAGTCAATATAAGACAGCAAGATCATCGTACAGTGCCCGTAGACTAGTCAATAAAATGGAAATTTAAAAACGGGGAAGTTAACACTACGAGGGGTTTCGCAAATGTAAAGGACGCAGATCTACCAGGGCAAGCTGAGCTTGGCCATACGGTCGAACTGTTTTAGGTTCCTTGGGAAATATTGCTTCAAATGATTAAATCAAACCTGCCAAAACACCTATTAGTCAAATGATCCTGATGGTCATATGGTGGATTATAGATTGACTATTGGGAGATCCTACTTAGGCAGTCAACTGTCCGTATCGGACTTGATGGATTCCATACGTTGCAGTAGGCTTGGCGGGCTATTTAACCCACAACAGATCATGGTGGGGACACGTAATTCAGGTGGCCCGAGTGCTTAAGCCTTGTCTTTACTGTCATGACTTCAAATCCCATCGTGGTTAATAGACAGTCTTGGCCGTTTAGTAACGTGGCCTTTCACGGATAAGTGCTGTTTGCACTTTTTGTTAATTTCGATAACTGATCGCATTAAACCACGCATGAAACCGTGTCTGAAAAGACGGGATAAATGGGCTAAATATGTTTCATAAGCTTTTGACGAATAGATGCAAAAAGCTGTCAAAAAGACTAAGTTATTGAGCAGACTTTTAAGCCCGACAAAGGAGCAGTCGCGGCAATATTTTAAGGCGTTTCTGAGCCAAAAGGTACGCATATGATTATCAAAACCGTAAACGCACCAGGACTTAGCAATGGTTTCTGTCGTTTAACCCAATCCTGACAGCCTAGACAGGCTAGACGCCTTCTCGCACCGCTGGGGGTTGGAGTTGCACACAGATCGGAGGCAACCATCAGGCGTCAACTGATGAAACCAAAAGACCCACTGCCACGGCAAGAAACGTCTGGAGTCGTTTATCGGATCTGGTGCAGTTGCGGACAAAGCAACTACGTCGGAGAAACCGGAAGACAGCTCCGAACGCGAATGGCCGAACACGCTGCAGCAGTGCGGAGAAATGACGCCAGCTCTCAAGTTGCGACTCATTCTACGGGTTCCGGCCACACATTCAAATTTGACGAGGCCGAAATTCTCGCAAGAGGTGACAACCGCGTGAGCCGGGAGCGGCTTGAGTCATGGTTCGCTGGCCCCCAGTCTATTAACAAGTGCAATGATCTTCCCATTCAATACAGCGTGCTGAGACTTCGTCTAGGCGGAGAAATTGGCCACGCGGGGAGCGCCCTGATGAACACTCTTCCCAACACCCGGGTCAGCGCGTCAGATGGTCGAGCAATCATCACACCAACATCCAACGCACGTGATGAAATTGCAGCAATTAACGACGCGAATATCGACCATCACGCCACGTGCAACGATCCCTGATGAAGGGGAGGGAGCCGTGAACATTCATAGGTATGCGGTGGCATGGCTACGGCATCCTATAAATACTGCAGCCACATGTGCATGAACCACCCTTATTTGCTTATGTCTCTGATGATGGATTCGAGCAGGAATCCGAAACGTCAGGCTAATAAAGCTCTTGTCCCGGCGATCGTGTCTTCTTCTTTTTCAAGACTGCTTCCTGGGACTCGTCTTTTCGCTTCTATTATACTGAAGGAATGTTGGCGTTCGTCTTCGAGTCTGAAAGCCGCAAGAAACCTCCTTTTCATCAAGCCACCCAGCAAAACCCTTACTTTGCGAAAAAGGACTGGGGTAGTTTTTGAACGCTCTGTGTCTGGGAACTGAGGGCCCCGAGGGAGTCCCATTTATCCCAAATACCACGAAGATATTTTGACCTTTTACAAAGGGGAACTGGCGGTTTTAATTCGATTAGTTTAATTATAATTTTAACTGTTAATTTTAATTTAAAAATCTGCATAGGTTGTTTCAGTGGCAAATGGCAAGGGGACAAAACAAAAGAATCCTTAAACGATAACAAAGCCGATAAACTAGCAAATCTTAACGCACACCTTTACGGACTATGCGTACCTTATGCATTCATCAACCTCCACTTCAGGGAAGACAGGGAACATACCCAAACTCACGGGCAGAAGACCAGTTTTGATTAAAGAGCACAATTCCACTCAGTCTTTCCACTTTAATGAAATACGCACCACTTACAGCGAAAGAAAAAGGTTTAAAAAGGGGATATCTTAAACTAACATGGTTAGCAACGGGGCTGAAAATGCTCTGAATTTAGTTGCTTAGGACCAATTTCGATAAGGTAGAGGTAGGTTTTTGATAAGTTTGCAAACTGCAAAAATCCAGCTTTCAGAAAGTTAGATTTAGCCCTTTTTTGCCAAAATGCGGGTTTTAAATAACTCCCGTAAAGACACCTCAGATAACCCAAAAACCTGTGCTTGGACATGCTCAGTGTAACACTGATACTTTTTTCCTGATTAGCTGGAGAGTGGTTTCATGAATAAGCATTTCGAGTACATTACCAAGAGAGAACATTAACATATTTGCGAATATAAACAATGCGCTTTTCCCAAAATAATGAACGACTCCAAAATGTCCACAGTACACTTAGTGCAAAATAATTATTTGGATGAGGCACTGATTTATTTAAGTACTTACGCAAATATTTTTTAATTTTAGAACCGTTCTTAAAACCCGTTAATATAGTTTTTCCACTCTGCGAGTACTTACAAATTATCAAAAATTTGCCATAGGACTGTATTTGTATTGATCATACCAGGTAAGACTATGTTTTCTGCTTCTTTAGAAGGAGTAATTATCTAAAGCGATCGATGCTAGTGTAACCGCTCAGCTACTGGTCTGGAAACGCTAGGTTTGAAAGCAGACACCTGTTTTTAAGTCAACCATTGTATCTTTTTAGCCACAGAAGTACACTCTTTCGACTGCGGTTTGGGATATTCGAAGCCGTCCAGATATGATATCTGATGACGCAGTCAAGATTTGGAAGGTAAAAATATTTCGGCTTTTTTTGGAGCTCTGAAGGCAGTAATCTTGCACGTGATCACCATCGAGATGTGCTATTGTCGAAGTAAAGAAGACCCACGCACTTGTTTTGATAGTGTCGTTTTCATTAACCACGAATATGACAAGACAAAGGCCAAAAGCGTATTGTGTCCAGACCGGGCATTTCAGTAGTGTTCATTAAGTCAAACGCCATTGAGCTATGGACTTCACGCTCTTTCATTTGTTATTGGGAATGCTGAAAGTCGATCGGGCTTGCCTCGCAAGCAAATTTTGTCCGAGTTTGTAGGAGTTCCGTAGATCATTATGCTAAATTACAAAAGTCGAGATTACTCGTGGATTACAAAACCAAAAGGTCTTAATGCAGCACTGAAATGGCTGCAATAATAAGGTAGTAAGTCTTTACTCATCCTTTCAACGCGTCAGAGTGTCACTTTGAATGCATTTTTCAGCTACCTTCAGAAACCGCACACGATAAAAAGGGAAATCTATGTGGTACGAAGTCATTCCATTGATTTTCGACTCCTTTGTAAGTTCAAATATATTTTGTTAAAAATGTCTATAAAAGTACGATTTCTCGCGCTCAGTTGGTAGCGATTTTTGTCTTTTTCCAATTTTAAACTTTGAAAAACTGCGCCTCTCGGTTTTAAGGAATTTTTCTGATTTCCACTTAATTTCAAACTCGATTTGCCGTTGCAGTTTCCTCTAGAGTTTGTACTCTTTAAGCTGTTTGCTTTTCGCGTAAGGAAAAACATACATTTCTTTTTTACCATTAAGATAATATCCGAAGGAGCTCATAACATTTGCAACGTATGTTGAATGAGGAGCATTTTTAAACAGACGGATGCGATGATATTCGAATGGATATTACATGGTACTTAAAACTCCCACAATCACGGACTCTTTAAGACCAAACTTTATCCTTTCTTCGTGCAAAACATTTAAAGAAGACGCGGTTTGTTACCAAACGAGTATACGCGAGAACTTTTTTTGCGTGTTTTCTGCAGAATATTTTTAACTTTACGAGGACAACGGAAATTGACAGAGGGAATGAATACTACATAAAAAGTTATATTCACCGAGTGCGCTTTAAGCAGGTTGGCCAAAGGGAGTCTACTTAAAGCCATCCACCGGGCGCTAACTGCAGCTGTGAGTTGCTGATGAATTTTGTACGAAATGACACAGTGTTATAGACGAATTTAGACAAAGCAACCTGAGATGAGAATTAATTTAAATGAAGAGTTTGGGCCGCATCATTAAAAGAATTAACCTAAAAGCAGTTGGACAACATAGAAACGAGGGTCTATAAATACAAGGCCGAAAACGAGTTGCCGTAGGCAATGCATACAGTCTAAGGTTGTTATTTGTCTCCTTATGTGATGGTTTTTACGCCACCAGTTACCAGTAGGATTCTTAAATTATCTAACTGTCCTAAGGCTGTTTTTATCATTTGCATCAATATACCGACTTGCCCAGAGGTGGAATTATGGCATTATAACAGAACGGGTATATAATCAACCAATTTTAATCGAAACCTCAGGATTGCCTCAGTCAGCCGGATCATCTAGCGGAGAATATAGATCTCAGGCCATTTCTCTAATTGCCAGCAAACCTGACGCCAAGCATAGGGCGGGAAGGTTTTTCCCTTGAGACTAGCAGCTTGCCCTTTCGGCATAGCGGAAGTGGATTGACTCTTCGACTGTGTAATGGTCTTAGGGCGGCCGCTTGAGCATTTTAGACAACTCTTCTTCTCCAAGCGCAACGACTGTGACCGGTTCGCACGCTTGAGTGACTACATGTGGCTATTTAAGCAGATGCCGCATATTACCGGGAGAAGGGCCGTTAGATGTTACCAGCGTGGACTGTAAGATTAGAAAGAGGGCCTTCAGACCTCCTCAGACGATAAAGGTACTGGGCTTTAGAAGACGTGGGCGGTGGTTAATTAGGCATTTAAATCTGAGGGAACATGTTCGCCTGTGGCTGAAAAAAGCAGGCTGGTTTTGCTTAAAAGCGTGGATCGTAACAGAGCTACGTTTTTATATTCATCGTGACTGCAAGATGTCACTAAGTCTTGTCGGTGGCGTCCCAATATGATTGATTGTTCTCCGCTACGAGACAGCCAGTTTGGGCTCTAGGCTTGGAGCTCCAGGTTGAGATATCGAAGAGCGCGCCCTTCATTGAATATTCAGCATTTGCGATCACAGTCGCAAGACGCGGGCTCGTGAACCTAATTGAAAGTCGTCGGACTCAGAAATACGTCGCAGCAAATAGTTTCGATATGATTAAAATATTACTGGATGAAAATAAATTGATAAATTAAACGGGAACGGTCATGTCAATGCCTTTTCTTTGTAAAACCTTACGATGACCAATGCAGCTGAAAAGTATAAACTTCATTTACACGGTCCCTCTGTGCACGGAGCAAAATCATCAGGTAGCCTGACTGGTGCAATGCGTGCGAATTTAAGAATGATTGCCAACCACTCGCAAACAGATGACAATAAATGGGCCCAACACCCGTATTAATAAACAACAGCTTTAAACACATTTTTGACGTAAAATAAATCCCAATGATACTACTGCGCTGTTTAGAAATACCAAGTTTTTCAAAAAGGCAGAAAATTCCAAAAAAGTCGGAAATGGCTGTAATAGAGTAAATTTCCGTTTTAGACAAACAGCCCGTGTGTCAACGAATGATATCGAATAAATACGGCGGAACAAATAAAATAGCATCCAACGGTAGTGTTTTAGCCATGTTTTAATTAAGACATTTTTAAAGAATTAGTGATGTTAGGCATGGCGTCTTGACAATGGTCTACATTCTGAGTATATACAGTAGGTAGGTTAACTCACGAAATGTCGTGATCGAAGTTTAAGCAAGAAATATGGCATGCACAGAAAGTCATTTACTGAGGAGGGGTTCATTTCAAGCCAGTTGTATTAAAGGAAAACATGCAGATTTAAGTGAAATCTGACCCTTCTCGATATACAAATAATTTTCCACGCTAGTAAAATTCGCAGATCAAAACATCACGTGAATGCGCATTGTGGTGTAAATAAGGATTATTATAAAGAGAAACAGTGCGAAACAAATCATGTCTGAAAAAGGAAAATTCGATTTTGATCCCACGAAAATCAGGCGAGAGTGGGCTTGAGAATTTGCATGGTTTTCAGAAAAAAGGACTGAATTCGGCTTATAAAATTTTTTATTGTAAATTTATGGCGTTCCATGGCACAAATTTCGGTAATAAAATTGTTCGATAGTGGTTTTTTACAACACTGAGACCTATTAGGCATAAACAGATATATTGAGTACGCGCAGCACGTCGCCACGCTTCTGTTTCACGCCTGGCGATAAAGAGGTCTAGACAATGTTGTTCAGTAGGCTAATATGAAAGATGCGAAAATTAGTAGAGAAAGAGTTGTCGCACGTGCCGCTAGCAAATATTTTTAACACCGATAAGGTCACTCGGTGGCGAATAATTATTGGTCGAATCTTACCAAGAAATAAACAGTGTGGACCGAAACGGTTCAGAAGTAGGCAGGACGACGATTTTATTCGTCGTACACTAGAAAAGTCTCATTATATGCCCATTAAGGCTATTCATAAGGATGATCTGCCGGCAAAAATAATTAGGAAAAGGATATGGGAATCTAACCTTCATCCACAAAAGGCCATGATTGAGCCGTTTTTAAGTAGAAAGCATTTTAGAAAACGGGTTTTATTTGCCAAAAAATATATTGATTATCAGCCCCCATTATGGGAGAGCACTTACTTCCGCGATGGGGTCATATTTTTATACAAGTTAAAAAAGTTGACCCAGATTCTCATATGCGAAAACAATTCCCAATAGGCTGTTAAAGTCGGAGAGCGGCCAATCTGACGGTCAACTACGGCAAGGTATTAGTCAACATTGCCAGGGATGTCTTCGATCAGAACGACATCAATCGACACCGGCTAGGAACCATAATTGTACACGAAAATGCTCCTATCCATCATTTTAGTGAAGTATGAATCTAATAACGCCTTCAACATCAATCCGATCTTTTTGACAGCCTTTCTGCATGTGTCCCTCAGTCGATTTTCATCTCTGCCAACAGCCCGGATCTCAATGCTAGCGAGTCTTTCGCACATACTAAAAAACATTGGCATAGGGCGAATAAGAAACTGGAACTGGATTTTATACTAGGCAATCACATTGGAGAATACATTTTAAACAACCTGGCTATCCCTATGTATGAAAGTTTGTCTGCTGTCTGTCTGCAAATGGACAATCAATAAAGTACTAATCTTTTTGTATTTGTTATTATTTGTCATTATTTTTTCCACTTCATGCATTCCCCTTCATTATGAGCACTTATACTGAGCTCCCTCTGGAGGATTTGTAATATATCCGCTTTCTAAAATTCTAGGCTTTAGTGAAAATTAGTTATTTTTACGTAAATATTAAGTTAAAACACCGTCTATGCTGCCGTACGACTTTGGGATACGCAGGTTGGTATAGGGAATTTCTTGTGTTAACTAATGACACCTCATGAATAAGCACACCTAGTGCATCACAATAAGAAGGTCCCGAGAATCCTTTGTATTTTTCTGTTTATGCATTGAGATATGGTTCACTAAGGCTAACAGGATTCTACTTGACTTTGCCAACAGGTACCCAATAGGAATAAAAGTTTCATATGTTCACATGTTCCCATGCCGGTCAGTGGCTAATAAATGTAAACAGGTTTGTCAGACGTAATAGCCAATATTGCATTTTGTGCAGATAGAGATTTTTCTTTCGTAAACTTACTTTTCCTTTGTTCTGGACTTCGTTAAGTTTTAGTGCTTTCAATCGATTTCCCATAAAGGCAGATTCGATGTTATTTGGTCATGGGAAGCTTCCAAAAATATTCTTCATGAAGACACTTACCGAATTAGCAGGCTCTTTGGCGTTCCTTTCATGTAGATGATCGTTTGGGTCACACACTTACCCAGACATGACACCGAATTTTCGAATAAAAGGAGCGGCCATAAGAAACGTTTATATTAACTGTGTTTTTGATCATTTAGAAAACCTTCCCTAACAAGTAACCTCATAAAGGAGTGCTATAAACCGCATTCATTGGTCGTTGATTGCGTGCATTTTATACATCAAAGTCAAGAAAATATTTGACACTTTAGGGTGTGTCATTCATTTAGTCAAAAACTGATAATTTTCTATCACAAACGAAAGAACATGATTTTTTAATTATAGTGCGGCTACTCACACTAACTTTGTCCACTTTTAGGCTCCATACTAAAATTAGGAATGCAAGGCAGAGGGATTATGCAAATACAAATATTTTGCTGAAACCGTTTGTCTTATTGGTGAACCATGTGTATGCAGAAATTAGACAGCAGGAAAAGTTACTTTTAAAATGTACAAAAGCAAAAAGGACTATAAAGCAGGAGTCTTTTTTCGTCAATCCATATAAGTTTATGACTGACAAAGTAATTTCGTCACATATGAACGAAAGATAGCCTGTGTGCGTTATTACTCCATTTTAGGGAACGGAATCCCACAGATTTGCTGATCAGACTTTTAAAATCTATAGAGCGTCCGGTTCTTTGGACACAGCCCTCATGTTGGCAGATTGATCTTCCAAGTTAAACAAGAGACAAAAAATAATTTTAAAGTGCGATGAGATCATTAAGTATAATTATTAAATACGGATTACTCTCCTTTCAGAGAAAAACGCGCAGATGCACAACCAAAATCCAGGACAGGTATTGAGGCGAGTAATTGTCCGATTATATCGTAACATACATTTTCTTCCAAAAATATCAACAGTTCGCTCGAGGAAATTGCATGGACGCATTTACTAAGCGTAAACGGGTGATCTACCTGAGGGGACCGGACAAGCAAGGAAAATGAGTAACGTATAAAACTGCCTAAAATCTCTCATATCACCTTCTGTTATCAGATTTCGTAAGGTATATCACTTAGTGTAATTGCGCTGTTTCCTGTATTTTCCTAAAATGAAACATACTGTAATTTATTCAGAAAATAATGCCCTTGCAGGAGAATAATTTTGGCCGGTCGTATATTAAAGAAAGTGTCAAAAGGAGAGTTATCTTTCGTTTGCCAAAATTCGAGTTTACATTTTCAAGGAAGGAATAAGATTTGGAAATGACAATTTGGCCTTATTAACATAAGAATCGGTTGTCAGCGGAGGCACAATAATTTATTTTCGTGAACTTATTTAAACCATCTTTGCGCTTTTCGTTATTGACTAATAAAAAAGTGCCTAGATTGAAGAGGATCATAAAGAGAAGTCAGTCTTGTCTATAATAAATACTATGTTCAACCACCAGTTCCTCATCGTACGCAGCGGATTATCTAACTCCACAAAAGCTCGCACATTAGTACAGTAGGTGGGCTGACTCATGAAATGTTAACTGAAATCCCAAAATGCGTTTTGGTTTTCAAAAGTTTTACTAAGAAGTGTTGTAAAGCTAATCATTCTGCGGAGTTATTATACAAAAATTCGGTTACGTCAGGATGCGGGCTTCTGAATGAATTCTATTTCCGGCCGCGTGTTAAAACCACATTGAAAAAATTGATTACACAAGTAGCATACATTTTCCTCATTGGCTTTCCGTGCCCTTAAAATTCAATTATATTTCATGTAAAACATGTGTAAAAAAATTCATTCTTTTACTCATTCGGTAAAAAATCACGACTTCTTCCAATGTTATATTTGACGAAAGGGTATAATTCGGTTTTCAGAGACGTTTCCAATTTTCTAAGATTTCTGTACCCGACCTGCCATTACACTTGCATTCAAAGTTTATTTACTACTAGTCGTGTATTTTCCGAGTATGGAAAACTATACATTTCTCTAGAATATTAAATGCAGATTATATGAAGTTCATAAAATTTAGCAGTGGATTTGAGCCGTATCGTAAACTTTACAAGACGCATTGGCAAATAAAGAGACATGACGTTAAATGGACGGTCAATTCAGCGTATTAAAAAGTCTCAACCTTAGCAATTTTTTGAAAACCGAATTGCAACCTTCCTTTGAATATAAGATCGGAAGAAGACTTAGTTTTCCACTGAATGAGCAAAAGGATAAACACTTTTATCATGTTTTCCATGAAATATTATTGAATTTTTAAGGGCATCGAAAATCACTGAGGAAAATGCATGCTACTTATGTATGCTTTTTTTACAGAGTGCAGTGTTTGCGTGCAGTCGGAAAGAAATTTTTTCAGAAGCCGGTATTCTGATGTAACCGAATAATTGTACAGATATTACGCATGATTATTAGCTTTACAGTATTACTTAATTAATCCTTTCGAGACGAAAAATTTCAGTTGACAGTTCACGGCTTAGCCCACCTACTGTGGGTACTGTCACAAGACTCAAGTTCGCGGAGACGTGACCACTGAACCTCTGTGAAGTCACCCTGACCGAATGATATCACAAATCTTCCTAACCGCAATAATCTGAGTGTTATTGTTGACCAACCACATTACACTGTGTGTGCATTCAGTCCATTTTTGCTCGTGAGGCACAGTCAGACGGGTAAATGCGAACCGGTAACAATTGGGAGATGGCACCTTAAAATCCGTTACTTAGAAAGAATACCTTTAACAGTAGACTCAAGCGCCTTCAGGCTATATCAGTGGTTGCAGGCCTACCTTCACGGACTACTTGGACTTTCCCCGACGGTCTAACGTGGGCTGACCGAACGAACATCGCAGGAGGTTACATGGACGATGGTCGCTTTTACCCAGCCATCCCCATCGTTACATACATACACCTGAATATACGGCATACATTTGCATTATGACAGTTTATTACGATACAAAATCACCTTTACATAGGATACCTCTGCACAACATGGGACAGGAACAGTTTCCAGGCAACTATCAAAGACATGGCATTGAGACCAAACCAAATACGATAATGTACTTCTTCTATGTGAGCCCACACATCTCGACCACATGCAGGGTCTCTCTGGTGGAGTTTCCTTTTCAGTCTACTCCAGTATGCCTCAATGGCATTTGTGTGCCGTCCGGTGGTAGGGTCCTTGAAGTTCTTTGAGTGGTTAACAGAGGAATGTCGATAACCTTCTGATCGAAGACGATTATACGCCTTCCACGCGTCCGTTACCACTATACTGCTTTGGCGACCCATTTTGTAATAACGGAACGGAGAGCGGGCCAACTTCGATCAATTACTTGTTCAAATAAGGCTTTCCGTCGGCTAGTATCGTACATCTCGACCAGCCACCACCCATAAAACTCCTATTACCACCTGTACCGTAAGACGGATGCTTTGGTTAGGCGGATTTTTTTGGGTGCCATTTCCCGATTGTTACCATGCGAACCTTATGCTAAATTTTAGGGAGGAACTCTTGTCAAGTACTACGGTAGAAATGCGATCTGATGGACTGTTGACTGAAACTGCAAAATGTTTTTTTTTTAATTCCTGAAGTCAACTTAAATGGGGTTGTCATCTTACTTACCACGTCACATAACGTTAAGATAATTCAGTTACGTCAGGATGAGCCTCTTATCGACCGACTGCATAAATTAAATTCTGGTAAAACTGCTACTCACATAGCATAAATTATTCACACTGACTTTTGATACTTTTGTTTTACAGAAAATATTAACAAAATATTTGTTTTTTATTCATTTGGTAGCACAACCACTTATTCTTCAAATCGTTTACTTGAAAAAAGAGTATTCTTCGGTTTTGAAAGTTTTGCTTTTCCGAAACAATTTTGAAGACGACCTGCCGTTAAACTTTCCAGACTACAAGCTATATACGCTGTACGCAAGGAAGGTCCCACTTTCCTACATTCCATTTCGAAGAACATATTTGGGGTTAATCAAACTTCATAATGAATATATACCCCGTTGTCTACTTTGTAGGCAGGATAAGTAAATGTGTTGATGCGATAGTATATGACTGGACACACCCAAGTTTTGAAAACTACCAAAATAAGGAACATTTTTAAAACCAAACGATGCTCCGTTACGAGCAGAAAATTTGAACACGTAATTTGCTACAAACAAGTAAAAAGGAAATTTTCGTGCATATATTCCACGAAATATTTGTGTATTTATTTGAACAATAAACGCCAGTTGGAAAATGTCATACTGCTTAAATAGACATTTTATGCAATTTACTTTTCGCAGATGGTCGATAAAAAAGCTGGCATATTAGTATACCTTATTTAAACAATTAGGAAAATTGTTAATTCTCTTATAAAGAGGTAAGCCGTCAAAAAAGGTTTTTCAGTTAATTCTGGAATTGTGTAATGATCGTAAGACAAAAAAAGCATTCTGATTCGCGTCATAGTCATTTCCAGTATTTCATAATTTTTGCCATCCTTTCGATGGGTTAGTTTAGGTGACAGCGTTCGATCGAAACCCCATGCCAAAGCGAAACTTCCATCTTCTTCGGGCAATCAGGTTGGATCGGCAATCATCGCAGCAGCGTTGTGTTATTCTCATTAACAACTTCGTTAGTGTTTAAAGGCGCAATTGGGGCACAAAGGCATGTGCCAACAAAACATTTAGCGACAAAGCAGAACATTTAGTTTGTATTAAGGTTGAAATGTCACGTGTGGTTGCCCAAAAATTATGTTTTCTAAGAAAAAATATCACGGTATATGCAAATAGCTGGAGAAAATCAAATTAAAACTGTATATTTTTGTGTTGATTTCTAGCTGGTCGTTTTCAATCAGTCGCAAATGAATGCAAAACAGTACTTTGCCCATAGGTGTCTCCAGGGAGACCGTCGGCAATTTATAGGAGTTTCGCGTGATATGAAAAATTTCACGAAGTCATGCCTGGTTAAACAAACATTGTTTTCATTTTACTCTTCATCTACATTATCCATTTGTGAATGCGAATTTTTTTTGTCTTGCTGAGTGCATCCAGTTAATGAAATAACTCATGAAATGTGTCAAAATTTACGAATGAGTGCCAATCATTTGCACAACCGGCAGCATTTCATGAATCCGATTTATATGTTAAATGAGTAAAAGTTTAAAAGAATTAAAAACATAGAGGAAATGTTAAAGGCAGTGTTTCGTTGTTTAGAAATGCCGATTTATTTTGAAAAGCGCAATATCCCGAAGACGTCAGAAAGGGCTCTAATTTAATAAAGTCCGTTTTTAGATGTATAGAATGTAGCCTCATATCAAAGACATGGTAAATATGCACGTAGACATAAAATAACGTCTAATAACAGTGTTTTGATGAAATTTACGTATAAAAATCGTTTAACAAATAGTGGGATTTCATATATGACGGTTGGCCAACTGCCTACATTCTGAATGTAGATTCCAAAATAGTTTTCCAGTGATTCCTGTTCTATTTTATTTCTTTGAAGTAAATGGGATAAGATTCGACAAGAGAAGCTGGATTTTGCTTGATTTCACCGATAGGGATGTTTTAGGAACAACATTTTTATTGAAGAAGAAGACACGATTGCGGGGACAAGAGATTTATTAGCCTGACATTTCGGATTCCTGCTCGAATCTATCATCAGAGACATAAGCTGATAAAAGGGTGGTTCATGCACATGCGGCTGCAGTATTTATAATATGCAGTAGCCATGCTACCGCGTACCTATGAATATTCACGGCTACCTCCCCTTCATCAGGGATCGTTGCACGTGGCATGATGGCCGACATTCGCGTCCTTAATTGCTGCAATTTCATCACGTGCGTTGGTTGTTGGTGTGATGATTGATCGACCATCTGAAGTACCGACCCTGGTTTTGGGACAAGTGTTCACATGTGCGCTCCCGGCATGGCCAATTACTCCACCTAGCCGAAGTCTCAGCACGCTGTATTGAATGGGAAGATCATTGCACTTGTTAAGAGACTGGGGGCCAGTAAACCATGATTCAAGCAGCTCCCGGCTCACGCGGTTGTCACCTCTTGCGAGAATTTCGGCCTCGTCAAATTTGAATGTGTGGCTGGGACCCGTCGAATGAGCCGCAACTTGAGGACTGGCGTCATTTCTCCGCACCGCTTCAGCATGTTCGGCCATTCGCTTTCGGAGCTGTCTTCCGGTTTCTCCGACGTAGTTGCTTTGTCCGCAACTGCACCAGATCCGATAAACGACTCCAGACTTTTTTTGCCCTGGCAGTGGGCCTTTTGGTTTCATCAACTGACGCCTGATGGTTGCCTCCGGTCTGTGTGCAACTCCAACCCAAAGTGGTGCGAGAAGGCGGCCAACAGCTTCCGAAATGTTCTTGACATATGGAAGCGCTCGCCAAACCTTAATGTCCGTGCGGTTAGGCCTTTCGTCCCTTTTGCGTATGCACCGGTTGACAAAGTTGCGCGGGTAGCCATTGTCTTTGAAGACCCGTCGGAGGTATTGTATTTCGGCAATTTTGTCTTCCAGCTCACTGCAGTGCGTTTCGACACGCCGATAGAGCGTCCCTACACAACTGCGTTTGTGACTGATTGGGTGGTTACTGTTGAAGTTCAGTGCTTGCATCGTATTTGTCGCTTTCCTGAACACTTTGGTTTTTAGTTCATCACAATCTTTGCGGCTTACGAGGACATCCAGGAAGGCCAGCTGGTTGTTCTCTTCCTCCTCCATCTTAAATTGTATGTCGGAGAAGACCGCATTCAGACGTTCCTTGAATGTCAGCAGTTGATCCCGATCGATAACTACGAAGGTATCATCCACATCCTGGGTCCAGAACTTCGGTTTGTGGTGTTGGAAGACCAGCGACTCTAACCGCTGTAGAACCGCCTCGGCGATGAATCCCGAGATCGGCGAGTCCATTGGTGTGCCCTTCACCTGTTCGTAGATTGTCCCGTCGAACGTGATGTACTCCCTGAGACAGAACTTCAGGAGCTGAAGGACTTAGGCGCGTCCAAGACGATTCTCCGTTTCATTGTATCTGCTTTGTAGAAGCGGTTCGATTTTCTCGATCGCAAGGTCCTGGGGAATAGAAGTACAACGGGAAGTAACATCATAGGATACCATGACCTCATTTGGATGGAGGCTTACCCCTTCGAGTTTCTCCAGGAATTCTGCTGACGAAGAGACCGTGGTGTCTGACTCAGCGGTCAGGAACTTGAGACGCCGGAACAGCCACTTAGCCAGTCCGTACGTTGGAGTCCCTTTGAGCGACACGATGGGTCGGAGAGGAGCGCCGTCGTTGTGCACCTTAGGGAGGCCATAGAATCGGGCCAAAGCCGTATCTTGGGGTCTCGCCATGCGTCTGTCGGTCGGTGTTATTGCACCTGGGTTCTCCAAGGCCAACAACGTAGAATTAATTTCGCGTGTCAGCGCCTTTAATGGGTTCGTTGCACATGGGACATAGAACTGTCGGTCCTCCAGTAAACCTTAAGCTTTTTGAAGGTAGTCTGTTCTGTCCAGCACAACCTTGGAGCGCCCCTTGTCCGCTGGCACGATGACGAAGTCTTTGTCGGCCTTGAGCTCTCTAAGCGCATCACGTTCGACCTTGGAAAGCACTTCCCGCGGCCTGTGGGCCATTAGGAGAGACGACACTTGGTGTAGGATGAGACTCTTCGTTTCCTCCGCTGCCTCCGTCTGACTAAGGATAGGTTCCACTGATGCAATCATGTTAACAGGTTTGGCGTCAGTCGTGTTAAATGAAGCTTCGTGCCTTAAAACCTGCATCAGATCCTTCGTCAGCTCCTTTGATGACAGGTTGTGCACCCGTTTGTCGTTTCTGGGCGACGTTGGATTGGGCAGCTTTTGAAATTTGTTCTCCAGTGCTGCGTCGCGTATCGTGCTCTGTTCGCGGGCTTGTTCAGCTATCCTCCGCCGAAGCAGATTCGTACCGATCTCACCCATGAACTTACAGCATCTGGTCTTTTCTTGGTCAATCCTTTGACGGTACTTGCGAAGTCTCGCGTGGCAATCTCTAGGAGCACTCTGATCATCCTTCTGCCATGTTGAAATACTGCTCGTCTCGCCAAATCTGTGTTAACCGGAGGCTTGTATGAAACACACTTCGGCAATACGTTATTGTCGAGACACCTGTGCAGAAACCGGATCTGCGAATACGTGGAGGCCTCCCGAGGGACAGAGGTTTCCCATCGCCGGGCCGATCGGAGAGCATCGCGCCCAAATACATTACCAATAGAAGCGAAGAGACGAGTCCGAGGAAATAGTCTTGAAGATCATTTTTCATAAAGTGACATGGTATGAGGCCGCCTTTAGACTCCGCTCTTCGATTATGAATGCTCGGTAGAGCGCCCATATAAATACTGATATTTTGCTGAAAATATAAACGGCCAGAAAAAATTATTCGACAGTCGGCATAGGTAAGAAGCTTAGTAGGATCCAGGACCTATGTCTCGGTAGCGAGTAGCTAGACAGTTTTACTGCAGCAAAATATTATGCAGACAACAGCAAGATCTACAGGACTGGCAGCGGAAAAGACAGATTTGTTTGACAATGCCCCAGTTAATGGGACCGTGCCAATGAACTCCTTAGAATTAGCCCTGAGTGAACGGTTCCACAGATCTTCCCAGCGGTAAGAATACGTGTTTTGTTTTCGACCAACTACATTGTACTACAGTTTGTGTGCATTTGGTCCTTAACTTGCACCTATGGCGCAATTAACATTGGGTCTCATGAGTCAGCACCAGTCCAAAAGACTTAGAGGACGCCTCACGGTATGGCTTAAAAAGGCGAACACGCATAAACGGCGCCATTCGCGTTTGGTTCCGGACATTGTATGAACCCCAACGAAGATCTCGCAACAAATTACTTTAAAGTTGCGAAAATTTCCATAACAGTAATCAGAAGACGAGGTGACCAACATACGTAGCCTTCGATAAATTCTCTTCAGGCCAGTATATTTATATGGGAAGGGGGTAGTAGTTAAAAAACGTCAGTGATAAGATAAATCGATGAAAGATCGCCTTAAAGCACAGGCTGGGTGTGGGAATGTGGGGGAGGGGGGGGGAGATTAACAGCAGTCAGTGTCAGGGGCGGGGTGAGAACGGAAGAGCTCGGGGGAGTTGTAGCGTTAGTCGACCTTCGAGCATTGTAGGCGCGGAGCCTGGACGTGGTTCTTCTGCGGGCACAAGATCGGTTTTCGCAACTTGATGGAAGCCGCCTCTGCTGTCGTTAACAGGCGCTGTCCCAGTGGTTTAGGATAGCTCGATGGGACTTTATAGATCACACGAAACGCTTCATTGGGGTCTACGTGATGTCCGGAATTGACAACATGCGCGAGAATGGCGCTACTTATGCTCCACGTTTCGCCTTTTCCCGGCCACGCCAGGAGGTGTTCCCGTATTCTCTTGGATAATCGCCGACTCGTGCGACTAATAAAACCTGCTCCGCAGGAGCAAGTGAAGGAATAGATGCGCATTGAAGTGGTCTGGGGTGACAACTTATCCTTACCTTCCCCGTGTAAAACAGGGTTAGTAGAGAAGGATACTTGAACCCTTGCCGCTGGGAAGGTTCACGAGACAGCTTGATCAAAGCGTCTCTTTAGGAGTTCACTTACAGCGTCCCCTTAAAAATGGACGTTAAGGAACATAGTTTTCTTTTCGGCAGTCGGTGTGGCGGGTTTTAACGGTCGTTCGGCCATATTCTTTGCAATAAACCTGTCCGGGTACCCGTTTTAACGAAGGAAGTCATGGATTTTTCTAACTTCTTCCTCGATGCTATCTGTTGGGCAAAACGTTCCTTCCCGTATAAATGTACTGGCCCGAAGAGAATTTATCGAAAGCTACGTATGCTCGCCACCTCGTCTTCAAATTAATTTAAGTCGCTGGGTCAGCGTCTGCCATCCGGTATCCAGCTGGATATTCCCCGAGGTTCCATCTTGAAAGAATGTCTGGCCATAAAACAGCCGTGCCTATCCGCTGGCAGACATTCCAGTTATCCCTCAATTCGTTTTTAGTTTCCCCACTCTCAGATGCAGTTGTCAATCATTAGCACTTAACTATATCCCGCAAGTTCATACGTCAGCTGACGATCCACCGTCAACCGACAGCTAAATGGGGTCCTTCGCCCTACCGTTACCATTCTACTCGCCCTCCTACCCTTCTCCCACCTTCATCGCTTCTTATTAACACCTCCACCTATATTCCCAAGACCCACCAGTCTGGAAAGACGAAACTTTGATCGATTTATTATATCATTCACATGTCCTGCTTGTAACCTGTTCGCGGACAAACGAAGTGGTCTCATGGGGATTTGTCCCAAGCAAACCTATGTTTGTGGACTAGGCCTCTGACTGTTCCCATGAAAATTCTGCAACTTGAGGAATTGTTTCCAGTGCAAAAATGACAAAATCTGCGGTAAATAGCAGATCGGCAAACAAATTGCATAGTTTTACTAAAAAATGAGGTACATAAATTGTATAAATAAGTAGTTTAAAACCACAAGGATTTAAAGCGCTTACCAATATACGCGGATATTTGTGCGGATCTACTAGGCAATCTGGTCGACTTAACACCTTTGTAATTAACAATTAAAAATCCGATGGTGAATGTGCGCGGATATTATTGAGAGTTTCCCAAGGTTTATCCGAACAAAAAACTTTTGGGAAAGTTTTAATTCATTTCCAAAATTATTAGTTTGTTTGACTCACTTAAACAGAAGCCTTTTGATGATGACGTGTAAGTTTACAACCATGACGAAAAATAATCAAAGGTGGCATTAATGGTAGGAAGTAGACACCTTGAAGGCTGTCCAAATGAGCGATAACACAAAAACCTTAACTCTCATCTCAATGCAGGTCCATCCGCACGCCTGTTCTCTGGCATGTAAAGTTCTGAAAAACTTCGTTTTCGCTTAAATACGACAATGAAACCCCTTTAAATGCATCCTGTTTCCGCGAAATGATCCCTCCTGTCATTCGACCATGCATTTGTGGCAGTTACCGACTGGTGATTAACCAAGGAGACCGATCAGCAGATGATGACAAAGGTATGTTTACAGAGTTTGCCTGAGCTAACTCAAACAGCGTGAGGCCCGGTGGACTATTTGAACGACTAACCGACCACGACCGCGTTGGAACGTTGGGCTTCCCGAACCCCTTTCAGCTAAGGCTTGCTGACAGTTTCATATAAACTGGAAATAAACTGGTTGGTTGGGTGCGTGAACATATGCCCGCCTGGCTAGACAGAGGTGAGACCCGGTCGATTTCTAGTTCTATTGTCGCGCATTTAATCGATACGAACCACCGAGTCGATGTCAAGAAAGCATTTCAGGTTGTCTACCGGACACCAACATGCTTCTCTAAAGGCCTACGCCAACGGATACTAGTAACGGCAGAGGCAGTAGCTATACGGTTAGTGAATCCGGTGTTACACTGTCATAAAACCCTGACACAAGCGTTCTCTCTGTCGTGGCCAACGCCAACCCCAAGTGATGAAGCCATGCCGCCTCAAATCCCTAATCATGATGATGGGTACTCCGTGTACTCAACCCAAGATCATTACTCAAAGACTATCTTACCCCCCTCCCCTAGCCCTGACGAATAACACCCGCCGACCTTCTCATGCGGGCGGCGTGGGATGAAGAGTGTTAGTGACTTAATAGCCCTTGAGGCATCTATAAACACTGTTGATTTTGTACATTTTCATTCGTTCATGTAATTGTATTGGCCTGAGGAAGAATTACCGAAAACGTGCGTTCGCCAACTTGACTCTTATATTTCTCGATTTTGTGCTGACTGAAGATGCATAGTTTTCGCCTAAGGCGTCAATGACCTCTCAGCTGATTTTTTCTGCTTCGCACCCCATTTGCTTGTTATTCTATGTCTGGGAAATGTGATATTTTTAGAATAAATGAACACGCCAGAGGCGAAATTTGGAATCTCATTACCTCCAGTAGTCCGCTACTTTGGCAAGTCATTACTATGCAGTCCTTCCTAGATCACTTTTGGAGACAGAAAGAGTCTGACGGACTGGAAAACCGAATTGCCCAAAGTATGATTCAGTGTGACATTTTTATTCTCGTGGTGTGAGCCAGACTACCAAAACATTCTGATCATTTAGCTAGAGCAGTGAGCCAAAGAATTCTACTCGCTTATAGGAGAATTAAGTCCGGTATTAACACCCCAAAGAAAGAAGTGTGTTTCGAGTTAATGAGGAGTTATGTAGTTTCTGCAAAGGCATGTAGTTAAAGGGTGGGAAATATGGTCTGGGCGGGGCAAACGGCAAAAAATACAAAAAAATCACAGCACAAATGGACGAGCCTAACTGGTAATTTTAATTTTACAAAACTTACCACCAATCAGCATTCGTGATACACTGGATAGGGCAGTATAACAGCTGCATCCGATTGGAGTGCTATGTAAAGACATCATTAGTTAGAAGAGAGTGAGTTTGATAAGTGACTGGAAAAAAATCCCCCTTTATGATGGCAAGATGGAAACTTGAGAACCTTACCAATATTTACCTCATTTGAGCATTTCAACACTCTTCCTAGTCTGTAAATTCATTGACTAAGGAGTCAGTGGTTGCGCATTACAGAGAGAGGAAGGATATACAAGATTGGTTTGGAGGAAGTCCACAGTATGTATCTCGAAAGTCCTTTAAATAAATCAAAACGCACTTTCTAGGTATTAGGTAATCGGATAAGAACGTTGTGCATCGAGAAACGCCCTTCTCGCAACCGCAACATTTGAACAGAGAGCAATTCTTCTAAACTATGAGTTCATAAAATTTCTCTTGTACCTCTGACTCAGAAGGCATGGGTTATGACTTAGGAATTTATAAGAGCATTAAAATCAATTGGAATTTGTGCGCTGCATATACAAGTATTATTTGTGCGTATGTGGCAGATTAGACGTTCATATAAAACGGTGGCGGTAAACGAGAAAGCTAGCTAAACGCATCTTTTTGGCTATGGTTGATGAAGTTAATGGTCATTCTGTCAGTTTTACGGGTTGCACAGAATCCGGCTGCGTAATAATCTTGTACTTCTGTCATAGTTTAAATTACTATCGACGGCTCTTTATGTATTGGCGGTTCTCGACGTTGAGGATGACAAATAAACAGATATGTACGCGTATGCGCATCTATCAGTGAATGTAAATCAGCCAAAATTAGGGGCATTTACACTGCCTGCCTTCACATTTTCATTTTTCAGCCCAAATCGACTGAGGCGACTGCGAACAATTGTGTTGTATTCTAAAAAGATGAGCGTTAGTAAGTTCTGTTCGATGTGCACCTTCCGCTTTAGTAAATCTTACTTATCACAGTTGCTGGAGGATTGGATTTACCAATGTTAGCTAACCAAAGGACGTGGGCTCAAACTCCCAGTTCCCCGACACCTGGTGTTGCTTAAGTCTGACTTACGACCGCTAATCAGCCAGAAATGGCCACTCCAGGCTCGCGTGTGTTTGCTGGTAGTCCGTAATGTGCAGAAATTTTTGCCTTACTTGGCTTTTATAAAACGACACAATTTAACCTCGGAAAAGCTGCCGCCTATGTCCTAGTGGAGGACTCCCAGGTTTGGATAGGTCCAGCCTGTGACGCATTCCCATGAAAGGAACAATACTTGGGAATACATCTGGTCGATGAATGCCGCCTGGAGAAAAACCTGCTATCAGTTTTATTCGTAGAACTGTAAAACAGTAGGAGTGTCACAGAGGTCACAACAAAGAGATCTGACGAAAAATTAAATATCAATCTATTGGGGGATCATGTTAGACATCAGTCGATAACTACCCTGTTAACGATGGCTTGTGGACCGTGAAAACACAAAGAGAATAAAACACTGGATCCGAGTCAAACTGGTCTCACTTCTTCTTTTTCTAGTAATTCATTCGACTCTGAATGAGGCGCGGTGGGACTGAAAGCGGCGCCTGGTATTGAGTGAAAGCCATTGGCAGCAAAAACCACACACAGGCTCAGAAACAAGCTACAGAGGAGCCGTCACAGACTAGCTCCGTATCAGAGAAGGATAAAGTCACTGTGTCAGCTTTCTGCCCTCAAAATGTGTCGTGATAGGCTAAAACACATCGTATTTATTATTGGTGTGGTTATTCATGAGGGAAAAATTCCCCCGAGAGCCGAGTTCCCCCCCATTTTCTCTGTCATGCACCGGATGCCAGTCCGACTACTTCAGCTAACTGCTGATGGGATCGAAATGTGGCCTCAGTTAACGTTTAAATCACGTCACACTTATGCATGACGATAGCAAAGACCGCAAACGAGTTCGGAAAAGTCTGCATTGAGCCACAGTGGCCTCCATTGTGACCCCAAGAAACAAAAACGGAGCAAATCCAAGAATCTACCATGGTCAGCATGTAAGCTCTGTTTGATGCCGACGGATTCAACTACGTTCAATGACACCGAAAGTATGCTAAGTTTTAAGTCAACGGGCAATATTAATATCACTTGCCGGCAAAATCATGTTACCTTAAGAAGCTAACCATTTTCCTGTCTGAGAAACTTTTTTTCTGGTTAACAACCCTGAGAAGAATCAGCACAAAGCAAGGACGAGCCTAGTGATGTACGGAATAATTTAACCAGCTGGCGATACACGAAATACTAGAGTTATGAAGGAAATTTTATTTACAATATTTATGCATCTGCATGCTGACCAATTCCTGGTGATTGCCAATAATTAAAAATGAAACACAGAATTGTAATATATACCAGGTGAGTAATGTTGGAAATTATTCACTGCGGGACATGGAGTTTAGTCTCTGAAACATGACTTTTAAGGGTCAGACTCGAAATTTCAATGAAGACTTGAGTCGAAGACAATTAACTTCTGTAGAATAACCACGTAATGTCCATTCTACAAACAAGCAGTACCACGAGTAGCATGAAATGAATATGGCAAACATATTATGCCGTTCTCCAGACATAGATACTTACTAAAAGTCCAGACACATGTTTCGTTGACATTCTGCCTCGGCGTGACACAGCTGCGAGGGTTTGTGCTCTTCAGTGGGTCCCTCAGCGCCCTCTGCCGTTTCTGGGATGTCAAACCCAGCGAATGTAGACGTTCGCTAAACTTTCAGATTACACCTATTTTTCCACGTTTCCACTCTGCTGGAAATTAATGAATATGCTGTTCCCCGCCATATTCTTATGAACAATGTTTACTTGCTGTCTCGTGGTGGGCCAGTTTTTTCACAAAAGGTGCTGATGTGTTGGCCAGTACTTTGAGCACACATACAAAGGTTCTTGCTGATGTGTCATGTGTTTAAGCGGTTCCAGTATATATTTGTGCAGAATAAATGACAGTGTGATCTTTAAGATGAAAGCATAGTTAAAGTAGATGTTTCAACTCACGGAATGTTAGCTAAAATTCTGAAATGCGTTTTCGACACGAAAAGATTACCTAAGGAGGGATGTAATATTAATTACAGTAGAGCATATTTCCACGATAATTTAGCGACGCTAGGGTGCCAGCTTTTGGACGAATTTCCTTCCGGCTGCTCATATGAACGACACCTTGTAAGAAATAAATACATAAGTAGTAGTACTTTTCCTCATTGATTTTAGATGTCATTGTAAATTCAAGTATATTTAGCAGAAAACATGCCTAAATATATGCTTTCTTTTTCGCGTTTGGTAGAACATTACGTCCTACATTTTATACTTAAAAGAAGGGTATAAGTTGGTTTAAAATTTTATAATCACGAAATGTTTTAAGACCGCAAAATGCCTGTCGTTGCATTAACCAATCTTGCTTGTCAAGTCTACAATACGGCTAAAATTCACCACTAAATGTAATGAGCCGCATATAGTCAATTATTAACGGCGTACAGAAATGTGAGATTTTCAGTATACGGGAAATATTTAGCTTGTAGTTAAGAAAGACCAAACACAAGTGTGAAACCTCGTCAAGTTCAAAATTATTCGGGAATTGGAAGAGATTTCCAACATCAAATTAAATCCTTCTTTCAATTACAAAATTTAAAAAAAAGTTATATTCTATCAAAATAATGAAAGAATGAATGTGTTTAGGCATGTTTTCTGATTTTTTAAGGACACTTAAATCAATAAGGAAAAGTGGTACTCCTTAAGTATTAATTTACTACAAGGTTTCGTTCATATGAGCAGCCGGAAAGAAATTCGTTTAGGAGCTTGAATCTTGGCGTAACTGAATTATTGTGTAACTATTCTGTACTTAAATTAGTATTACATCCCTTTTTAGGTAATCTTTTCGAGTCGATATTGCACTTCAAAATTTCGGTCAGCATTTTATGAGTTAGCAGATTTATCATCTTTATGCATCGCTGACTTACAATTAGCGTTCCTGTAATTCCTGATTGTAAAATGTCTGCTTATTTTGGTTTTCGTGGGCAGAAATAAATTGATTAACCAACCTCAAGGTTTTAGTTAAGCATGGTTAAATTTTCGCGGCCCAGTTATTGATCTTACTAAATTGTAACTAAACCATTTGCTTCACGTTGATGGTGTTCTTCTTAAATTAGAGGCTATAAGTCCTGGACTACAGTGATCAAGGAAAACAAGGAAAACGCGGAAAATTGAAATGTACGTTTCTACGAGTTGTTGCGTTAAAGATTACCGCCAGTATTTTTCTTTGCGGGCAAATAACCCAAAATTCTGCATCGACCCTGAAAGATTTTTGTGCCTAGTAATTTACTTCAAGTTAAAATATTACTTTTTCCAGATGCCAAAAGACTGAATTGTCAGAAAGTACACGATGAAGTATTTATGGATAGGAAGTAATTATAGGCCAGGGCTACTTTTATTTTTCTAAAAATACAAAATGGACTGCATCCAAAAAAATCCAGTTCGAGTAGACAATCCTATTCTAGTTGGCACGATGCCCTGAATTATCAAAAGTACTTCTCCTTCACGGGTAGCCAAAAGTGTAGATCAACTTACGGCGTTCAGAGTCAGCTCCAACGATGTGCCTCTTGGAATACGTACTTTAGTGTTCTGAGTGCTTATCCTGTATGACCTTCGCTTAAAGTTCCGGATGCATTTTGTAAATTCATTCTACATGATGACACACTTAACCTTGTTTCCGAATGGAAATGAAGTGACTGCATGGGAGAAGAAGCATGTAAAAGCAAGCCGAGCAGCAATAAGTACTTCCAGATTATCAGTTTTTACATCAAGACAAATCACAAACCTCGTTACCAACTGATTGTATTTTATGCTCAAGAATCGAGTTATACGCCAACAAACTCACCATGGGCATCTCCCGTTACCCTAGTACCGAAGAAAGACGGGAAGCTATGCCTTTGCGTCGACTACCACAGACTCAACGCCTTGACCACTCGAGACTCCTTTCCACTTCCCGTATCGATGTGACCCTCGACGCACTAGCTGGCGCACGCTGGTTTTCTACTTTAGACCTTAAATCGGGGTACTGGCAGGTCGAGATAGAACCTGCAGACCGCCACAAGACAGCATTTACACTTCCACAAGGACTATTCGAATATGAGACCATGCCATTCGGCTTATGCAATGCACCAGTGACATTTCAGCGCCTGATGCAAGTCGTCCTTGGCCAACTGCTACCAAATCAGTGCCTGGTCTACTTAGACGATGTTATAGTTTTCGGACGCACCATAGCACATCATAATCAAAACCTCGCGGCCGTTTTAACCGCACTGGGCGACGCAGGTTTACGTCTTAACCCACAGAAGTGTTTATTTTTGCGTGACAAGGTCACCTATTTGGGACATGAAATCAGTCGAGAAGGCATCCAGGCTTCTCCGGAGAAAATCAGCGCTGTTAAATTGTGGTCGATTCCTAAATCAGTAACCGAACTCCGTAGTTTTCTTGGATTGGCGTCTTACTATCGCAAATTTATTTTAAATTTTGCATCCATTGCTCAACCATTACATCGGTTAACCGAGAAAGGTCGGAAATTTACGTGGACTGACGAATGTCAGATTGCTTTCGACGATCTGAAAGTCCACCTCGTAAGTTCTGAACCGTAAGTCAACGGCTGTGACAAGTCACAATCAGGAATCAGCAAATATAGAAAATCCGATAGACATATGAAAAGTCTTCGGTCTTCTGAGTTTCTAGATTTATTCCTTTTCTGAAGCCTCTTGGATCATCAGCTTTCACAAGGTATGCAGTGGGTGGCATAATTAATTTACGTGACCGGTGCAGTGTAACCCAAACATAGCGTATTTTATTGATTAGCTTTACGTGCCCGATACAACGTTTTCCCACGCAGAGCATGTTTTTACAGCGTGAAGATTACGGGTTCGCGTGGGCTCTAACGTCATCTTGCATTCAGGTAAATAACCATGCCAGTAAGCATCGTAGACCACACCTACCCAGTAAATATCTGTATTTCTGGTGGTGGATGTACCAAAACAATCATCACTAACTTGGAACACGATTTCCACCCCACGAAATATCAGGTGACACTAGACACATGCAAGCAGAGCATTATTGAAAACCGGCGTCGTTTCTTCCCTAAAACTCTCCTTTGCAAATAAGCATAATCTTATGTTCTGAAAGGCAGTAATAAGACCAAAAGGCGAACCTGAGTTCTGGCGCATTTGTAGTTTCCAGATAAACGATAACTGTCAGCAAGATTATGGTAACTTTAGTGCGGTCGAGTTTCTGCTAATGAGTAATTTAGAATCAGAAGTGGAAAAATATCAAGTGTCCGTGAAATACTTAAATATTAATACGGTCAGTCAGTTTTTCATTTATGATAATACATCGCCGTCTACAATAGGCAATGTCATTAGAAAGTCTTTCGCTTACTACAGAAATATTATCGATTTCCGACAGGGAAGTGCATAGGCCAGTAAAATTTATAAATTTTTCTTGGAGTTATTTGGACAAAGATTAAAGATATAAACGCTAAATAACTGGCCGAAGGCTAATAGAAATTCAGAAATGTGTTTTCGATTAGGAAGAGTTACTTGGGTGGGGTTGCAATACTGATTATCTTTTAACTTAATCTTGCAATGTTTCAGCGACGCTAGGATGTTAGCTTTTAAACGTACTTCTTTCCGGCTGGTTATAGTAACCCCATTTGGTAAAAAATGACTGCACAATTAGTGTGCGATTTCTTTCTAAATTCTCGATGCTCCTATAAATTCGGATATATTTGATTAAAAATCTGCATGAATGCGTTCTTTCTTGTACTAATTTGGTAACTAATCAAATCTTTAAATTTTATGATCCTCTAATTTTAAAAGTTTTTCATTTTCAAAATAATTTTGAGTTCGATCTGGTGTGGGATTTGCGTTTAAAGTTCTCAATTTACCAGCTTTCCATGTAAAAAACATTAATTCTTCCAGTTTATCATGCAGATATCATGAATGGTTCATATGACTGTGCAACGAATGTTGAACATGAGGAGAATCATAAAATAGACAGACGCGAGGTTATTTAAACAAACATTGCGCAGCCTTAAAATTCACAAAATTAGCCGCCTTCTTAAGGTCAAAATATACCCTTTCTTTCAGTGTAAGGTTTGAAGAATATAGGATTTCCTACGAAAGCAATTATCATGCGATAGCATAGCATAAAATGTTTTATATTTATCGAGGACCCATTTTGTCGAAAGGCCACCATAATTGACCTTGAACCTCACCGGCGATTAGGCTTCATATTTCGCTGAGCCTTCAAACACGACCCAAACCGACATATGTATTAAAAAAGAACTCTTAAAGCACACTGCTTGCGCAAAAACTGCTTTATTTGAAGGCCTTAAAAACTTTAAGTCCCAGGACCCACTCCTTTGGATTGCTGTGCAAAACCACTAAAGAACAAAGAGTCCGCTCTCAAAATCAACAGAATCCACATCATCAAAAACCAAACAGTAGTTTAATAAAAGTAAAGCTCTTTCCATGCAGGAAAGTGGTGTGTTTGCTATTACATCTTCCAATTCTCTCCTAATTTCTCAGTCACTGACCGGTCCCTCTATTGATGTATCTATCAGCAAAATGCCGTCTACGGTGGTCTACCGCACGTTGAACTTTTTAACGTTGAAAAAATTCACATGAAATTTTGATGACTTCTCTGTGAAACACATTATTGAAAACCGGGTTCTTTTCTTACTGCCATACTGTGCAATATACTTGTTTTTGGAAATTATTTAGCTTGACGCATACCCATAAGTACCTTTTTACGCCCCTGTAAGTAGGGAAATGCATTTGAGTGTTTCAATAAATAAAGTCTACAGTGAGTGACCTATCTCATGAAATGCTGGCTATTCTGAAATGCGTTTTCGATTAGGAAAGACTTCTTGGTCGCGGTTGTACTACTGACTATCTTGCGGCATACTCTTATAACATTTCGGACTCGGCAGGATGTCGGCTTTTAAATGCACTTCTTTTCAATTCCCTGTAGAAAGCGTGCTCGGTTAAAAATGACTACTTAATTAGCATGCTTTTTTCCCATTGATTTTTGATGATCTTGGAAATTCAAATATATTTTATAGAAACCATAAACAAAAATATGTTTTCTTTTAGTCAATCAATAGAGAATCCCGTCTTCTTTATATATTTGAGTTTCAAAGACTATCGAACATCAATGGGAAAAAGCATGCTACTTTAGTGGTCTTTTTTGCCGAGTACGCTTTCTACAGGAGATTAAAAAGAAGTGAATTTAAAAGCCGAAATCCTGCCGAGTCCGAAATTATAAGAGTATGCCGCAAGATAGTCAGTATTACAACCGCGACCAAGTAATCCTTCCTAATCGAAAACGCATTTTAGAATTTCAGCCAACATTTCATGAGATAGGTAACTCACTGTACTTACTTTATATGGACTTTCGTATTCTCCGCATTCCCGCTTTTCTTGAAAAGATGTCGTCTTATTAATACTTCTAGTGGCCTGGAGGTCATTTACTATCGTTTGTGAATTCTGCTCACTGGAGTTGAGCTGATATCCGATTGATTAGGAGTCCTGTGCGAACTTACGCATATATTACGTCAATCATCAGCTGCAGCATATTGAAGGGGACGTAATGTCGTTGTGGCCAGGATGATTGGTCGCTCTGACCGTCGGGCTAACCTAAGCCTCATCGGCAGCAGCGACTAAACGATTGATATTATGCGAAGAATAACATCCTAGACAGAGAGAAGGGACACTTGAGCGGCCGTTTTTGACATGATTGCCGTCACTAGTCAGCAATACGCAACCCCAGGTTTTGTAACCACTGAGGCTGGATCCCGCGGCCTGTTGGTTAGAAGCCTAAGGCCCTAACCACTGAGCCACGGGAACTGGTCAACCTGTCGGTTGCGATCGGAGGTGTTCACCGATCTTGTTACGGAACTCATTCTTCCCGCATTGTGCCTTGGGGATCTCTCTCTCCCGAGCCCAATCAGCAGCCGCCTAGCGGCGCGCAATATACACAGACTACAATTACCAACAAAGATAAGGGAGACTTGAATGGCCATTTATGGCTTCTAAGCCGTCGCCAGTCAGTCATACCCAACTTCGAAGTGTGGAACACCTGGGGTTCGATCCCGCGACCTGCTGATTAGAAGTCCGGCTGTGACCGGGTGTGTACAAGCGTTAGGGTTCGCTCGCCGATCGTGTTTCGAGACCTTCTCGTCCCATTGTGCCCTGGATCTCAATCCCGAACATTTGTCAGTGAACGCGGTTGCAACCAGCAGGGAAACAATGTGTTTGGAACGTCAAACGCCTAACTAACGGGTCACGAGATCGAGTTTTAGGCACTGGAAAAAACCCGAAGTTGAGAATGGTTGGCTGATGAGAGCTTAGAAGCCGGAAGTGACCATTTGAGTTGTCCTGTCCTTGTCATTGGTGTCACTCAGGCACTCTCGCTTTCGGGTGTGACCTGGTATTGCCAGCCCAGCCGACAATCCTTGCTTCCGGCAGCCAAGGACTCTGCTACTCACGTCATTCCTCCCGATGAACACCCGTTGGGTTGACCAAGGTATGACGACATTTCGAGCGTTTTTACCGACAATATCCACGGTGTGTTCTACAAAAGGATGAGGGCAGGGACGGTGATTTGTGTGAGAGTAGATTTGCTCACCATGCGTCGCACTCTCTCCTCCACTCCAGTAAGACAGAGTCATTAAGACCAAAGACGGGGTGGGGGCGCAGGTGACTAACACGGCGAAAACCCGCACCTAAACGTACCACCACACCGTCTGATCTACACCTTACACAAGAAAAGAAGCAAGGCCCTGCACCTAAGCGTGCCGGCACGCCCTTTATGTTGTCGTGTTTAAGTAAAAGCAGTCACACCGACAGGATGTCCGTGTGTAGTTGCTTTGTTGAAAGTCATCTGCTATTATGAACCATGTGTTGGAAGAAGCCGGAGCGGGAACCCAAATCCGCCAGTGTTGAAACCATGACTAACGTCCGGGAATTCGGTCGTCTTCACGCAGA
>CACRXP010000029.1:1124123-1186742 GCA_902702965.1 Spirometra erinaceieuropaei | reverse complement strand
CCTCCTCCTCCTCCTCCCCCTCCTCCTACTCCCTCCCTCCTCCGCTTCTTTTTCCATTTTTCTAATTAAGAGGGTGTAGTTTAGGAATACGCTCAGTCCAGATATTCATGAGTAAACTAACAAACCTCGGATGAGTCTCCTCGTCTTTGACCACCACGCAACACCTGTCACCGCATAGCAGGAGATTCCCTATTTTAACCGGAATCCTGATACCGAACTTGCCGGCCAAGCCGCCGGGATTCAGCATTTGACGACGTCCGCCGTGTGTCCCCGCAGTGTGGCGGGCATAACGTCGGTAGCCCCCGCGTGACCTAGTTTATAGTGATAACAGACTTACTCTGCATCTACTGCAACACACACCAAGTGACCAAGCAACAAGATAGAATCGGGACGCGTGCTGCATGGCCTAGTGCCACCAGGTTTTCACAGAAATGAACGGTTCGCATCCCATCTCAATGTGAGTGCCACAGGGGCCTCACTAAGGCGCCATAAGGCCTGAATTTACGTTCTGAAAGAGAGTCCGAGTTACCCTGTCATTTAGCGACCTCATAAACTGCGAATGCTAGAGCTTCGCGGCAGCTTCGAGCGCGTCTTAAGGAATGTGCTCAAGTTCCTTGGGGTCGATCTTTCCTCTCCCGTGCTTCAGTCCACCGCCCGCGTTCGTCAGCCATCTGGTGCTGGTACTTGGAGGATCCAGTCTTCTACAAACAAGTGTACAATGTAGATGGGCTAGGGTCTACTTAAGATCTTCAGTAGTCAAATGACTGCACCTGGCGCATGCGATCAAACGACCGAAGCACAGTGACCAGTCGGACCTCTGACGAAAGCCAATTGTGTAAACGAAAACTCCTTACTTACACCGGTCGATTCGGTTAGGTTTATTTTAACAACAGAAAATAATGACTTATAACTTGGCATGCTAAGGTATTCCCTTGACTATTCGATGGCTGCCGGGCACGAAACAAACTGGATTTTCCGCAAGAACAGTTTGCAAAACCAAGTGCACTTTCAGTGCCGATACAAGCGAAGATGCGAGTTCCAGGAACTAGTCGACGAATGCAGTCGCTATGATACCGCATACCTATAGCAATTGGCCGCGCTCCCCTTCATGAAGGATCGTTGCCCGCTGGTACGCTAGTTGCTTGATGACCGGCATGCAAGTAGTAAATTGCTGAAATCTCATCCCCCGTGTTGGACACTGGCGTGATGATTGCTCGGTCATCTCTCCCACCGACTTGCGCGCTCATTGACTGGCCAATTACTTTAACCAGCCTATGCCTCAGCACGGAATATGGTGTGGGGATTTCGTTGCACTTGTTGATAGACTGACGTCCCGTGAACCATGAATCGATCAACTCATGGCTCACACGATTATCCCCTCTCGAGAGAAGATCGGCCTCATCGAAATTGAATGTGTGGCCGGGTCTCGTCGAATGGACCGCAACGTGCGAGTTGGCGCCACTTATCCGCTCCACTGCCGCGTGTTCGGCTATTCGCGTCGGGAGCAGTCTTCCAGTTCATTCGACGTAGTCGCTTTGTCCCAAGAAACGGCCTTGGCCCAAGGTGCATAGGGTGGGCGTTCCTCTCCGGCCCATTGTATCGCTCAAAGACACTCCAACGTACGGACTGGCAAAATGGCTGTTTCGGCGCCTCAAATTTCTGACCGCTGATTCGGACTCCCCCGTCTGTTCGTCAATACAATTCCCGGAGAAGCTTAAAGGAGTAAGTCTCTTGCCAAATGAGGTCATGGTATCTTTTGATTTCACGTCCCTATTTACTTCTATCCCTCAGGATCTGGCAATCTAGACCGTCGAGCTACTCCTACGGAGCAAATACGATGAAACAGAGAATCACATCTGACATGCCCAAGTCCTTCAGCTCCTAAATTTCTGTTTCAGGTCGTACTTCACGTGTGACGGAACAATCAACGAGCAGGTGAAGGGAACACCAATGGGTTCGCTGATTTCGGGACTCATAGCCGAGGCGATCATATAACGGTTAGAATCGCTGGTTTTCCGACACGACAGACCGAAATTCTGGCTCGGTGTGTAGACGATAACTTCGTCGTCATCGAATGGGATCAGCGGCTAACGTCCAAAGAACGTCTCAACAGCGTCTTCCTGGACATGCGAGATAGAAAATAACCAGCTGACCTTCCTTGGTGTCCTCGTCTGTCGCAAAGTTTGTGGTGGCCTAAAAACCAAAGTATTCAGGAAAGCGACATATGCGACGCAAATGCTCAACTTTAACAGTAAGTACCCAATTGGCCACAAACGCAGCTGCGTAAGAATACTATATCGGCGCGTTGAGACTCACGGCCGTAAAGCGGAAGAGAAGGTTGCCGAATCCCAATATCTTCGACGCGTTTTCAAAAAAAAACCGTTGCCCGCACAACTTCGGCATGAGCAAGCGATGAGAACGACAACGTCGTACAGACCCCAAATTCTGGACAGCGATGCCGTACATCAAGAACGTGTCGGGATGCCGTTAGTCGCCTTTTTGCACCACTTGCGTTTGGAGTTGCACACAGACCGGAGGCCGCCATAATGCAGCAGGTGATGAGGCCATAAGACCCACTGCCACGGCAAGAAACATCTGGAGTCGTTTACCGGATTTGATGCAGTTGCGGGCGAAGCAGTTACGTTGAAGGTACTAAACGACTGCTCTAAACGCGAATGACCGAACACGCAGCAGCGGTACGAAGAAATGACGCCAACTCTCATGTCGCGGCTTATTAGACGAGACCCGGCCACACATTAAATTTCGATGAGGTCGAAATTCTCGCGAGGGGGGATAATCGCGTGAGCCGCGAGTTGCTTGAATCATGGTTCACGGGGCCTCAGTCTATCAACAAGTGCAACGAAACCACCAATCCATATTCTGTGCTGAGGCATAGGCTGACCAAGGTAATGGACCACTCGGGAGCGCGCAAGCCGGTGAGCCAGATGGCCAAGCAATCATCACACCGGCATCCAACACGAGTGCTGACATTTCGGCAATTAACAACTTGCATGCCGGCCTTTAAGCAATTAGCGCACCAGCGACAAAAACTCTTAATGAAGGGGAGCGCGGCTTGTTACTATAGGTTTGCGGTAGCACGGCGACTATAAATACTACAATTTCCTGTGCACGAATCACTCGTTTCCGCCACTGTCTCTGGTGATGGGCTCAAGTGAGAATCGGAAACGTCAGGCGAAGAAAACCCTTGTTCCAGCGATTGCTTCCTCTTCTTATCCATAGCAAATGAATCTAGTGCCATTTTGCAGGCATTTTTAATAGGGTATTGCATTGTCGCATTTGCACTCCGATGATTGTATTAAAGCATCTTGCCCAAACTCACGTAATAGCCACTGCTAGACCGTTTTTCTCTCTGGCTGTGATTTACTAACGCAATTTCTCTTAGGATCAAGTAGCCACGGCCATAAAACATACCCTTATCACAGAAGCATCTAAAGAATTGGCTGTCGATAGATAGTGGATCATGTGCTGATGCGTGTTTGCAAAATCTAGTTAAGTATTGATGACTGGTAGTTTTATCCAAGAGCAGCAAAACATAAACAAAGATCGACTGAGCATGGATGCTGAATAACAGAAATGTTTGCCAGAGGATGGGCCACGAAATATCCATCCATCATTTCACTCGACAGTATTGTTTTTGCCACCGACCGTCTTCTATATTTTCCTGCATTCTGTCTGCTTAGCGTCCGGGTTGCTGTTCCACCCGTAAACCAACATTTCCGCATTATACGACCCACAGCTACTGCGGATCTTTATCTTACCGTTGCTTAGCGAGTGTTTTGCTGGCCAAGAGCTCTCATGCGGGTCTGAGGTCAAAGGCATCGATCCAGATATCTGCTCAAGTCTGAGTAATGTTCTACGACTTACTCCGTAGCCATTCATCATGCATTCGTCAGATAGAGCTCCGCAGTCAGGACAGTGATTAGTGATCACGAAATAAGGTTCGGCGCATTCCTCAGTGGATGCGAGCTTTCGAGGACTCTTGGTTGATTCTGCTGTTTCAAATATCCGCACCTCGGATTTTTGTTGCGCAGGGTTTGAAGGTTGGCTGTTGGCTCTGAGCAGGTGCTCATCGGTGGCCAACAGAAACTTACTGCAGAAAATCTCCGGTACGGCGGATATCTCAAGAGAAAGGGAGGCATGCACTGGGAGGAGTTTATCGAAGGTCTGACGTTTAGAGTAGTTGTTTCGTCTAGCCATCTTCAGAGACTAGACAGTCATGCCTACAGCCCTCCTTATATGGCGCAGTTCGTTTGACGGATGGTATGCCAATGGAGTCTGTGTGGATGCATCCGGCCCGCATGTCACCGTGTCCTAAATCGTCTCCGCCCTCGTCGGCCGCGGAGATAACTGACGGGCCTGATTGTCCAGCGCCGTGACCGTCCCCCGTTAAAAAGGTTCCTACAGTCAGAAAGGGAGGAGGCAAATCGATGTGGCGATTGACAGAACAGTCGGTGTACATTCAGGCTTCTTGCACCCGCCTTGCCGTATGATCACCGCCCCGGCTCACAATCTCAACGGCCTCGAAGTTGCTGATGTGTCCCATTTGCGCGACATGGGTTGCCACCTCCGACTTTGGGTCCAACCTACGCATGGCCAACTTATGCTCGTGCATTCGCGTTTGCAGCGCGCTACATTACAGTCTCTGGAGATGGGTAGGCGGAACAACTACTCGAAACGTCAGAACTCCAATAAACCTCCTTCTCTTTTGATACGCCACTTGGTGATCGCATTTTCACTACTATTGACGACGGGTATCTTTATAGCTTGAGTTTTCTTGCCCCATCGGTGCTAAATAGTTTTTAACCAGTTTAGATACAAATGGCTAGGAACCTTCGCACTTCCCTTCAGTAGCTTTTCCAGATCTGTCGTCCTTCAGCAAACACCGCACGGAAATTAGCTTCGGGTTAATCGCCATGGCGAGCTTACAGTCAGGTTGCAGATCCAACGATTCCTGGCCCTCTTGGATGTTCGAGATGCAATTTATTCGTTACTACTCATGCTCAATTTAATTTTGATTTAGGTGCAGCTGGGACGAAAGTTGCGAATGATTTAGACATTATCTTTTCCAGAAATCGATAACTGTTCTTCCGCCTTTTACATTGAAATGTGTTATTACTTTGTGGTTAGTAAAGCAGCTTCAATTCTCCGTAATTATATTTATGCTCGTTTCTACCATTCATTATTAGTTGGAACAAAAAGTTAAGTACGACGATGGTCTCATGAAAATACTGGCAACAGAGTCTAACAGAGAATATTGACGATGCGGGATATTACAGTGCCATTCTTACCGTATAATGATAAAAGTAAATTAATTTAATGCCCATTTGCAGACTTTGTCAAAAAAGGCATTGAGTTGTCGCATTTTGACTCTGATGACTGGCTTAAAGCATCTTGACCGCTCTCACGCAACAGCCATCGCGACGTACTCTTATTTCTTTCTCTGGCGCATTCATATAGATCTCGTCAGTTACTTTCTTTTAGCAAAATTGCTCTCGGAGTAGGCGACTCCAGTCACAAACCATACCCTTGTCCTTCTTCCTACAAATAGTGGGCGGAGAAATGACGTAAATGGTAGTGTTAGCACGAACTAACGAGTTATATCTCACGAGCCCGTAGCCTTAAAGGCAGTAAGTAAAATCGAGCAGTGAAAAATATAGAAATTCTGAACGTTAAGTAACCTGACAACAGAGCGCGACAGCTTAGCAGCCTAGCGAAGCGGTTGTACAGGTGTGTTGTTTTGCATCACATTCAAACAAGCAATCCGGTGAAAGAAAACGGGACTAAATTGTCGAAGATAAATTAGTCCGATACCTCACCACAATAACCCCCCACTAGACCGGATGGCGACGTAATGCAGCGCCGGAGGATATGCATAAGTTTGGAAAAAATGCGTGACTAAACGATCGGGGAAATGAACGTGACGGCCACTGCGAGTGATGTAAGCGGGAGGTACAGTCGAAGAGCGTTGACTGCGTGCTATGGTGGAGGACGATGTTGCAGTTGGATACTGTAGACATATAGGGAGAGGAGGTATGCGGGACCGAGGGGTAGAGGGCAAGGGAGGAGAAGGGGGAGGAAGTGGGCAAGGTAAATGAACAGGGGATAGTGAAGATGGATGAACAGGGGTTAGGGGGTCAGCACAATTTTGTCCTCGTGACAGGTCCGGCGGTTCCTCTGCAACAGCACCCTTGACCCGATCGACACTGACCACATCCTCCTTGTCATCAGGAAGAATCCGGCAGGTCTTGGCGTGGCGTGCGAGCACGCGGAACGGTCCTTCGTATGGTGATTCCAGCGGCTGGCGCACAGGATCACACCGGACGAATAAATGAGTGCAGTTGTCCAAGTCTTTTTCGACATAACACTCAATCGTTGGAGTTCGAGGTGGAACGAGCGAGCGCAGGAATTGCCACGAACGATGCACAAATTAGCCAGGAATCTCGTCGGTCCCACGAGAGGTTGGGGTGACCATCTCGCCTGGCAGTCGGAGGGTAGTGCCGAAAACCAATTCAACTGCGCTACAGTCCAGATCAGATTTTAGAGCTACGCGGATGCCGAGGAGTGCAAGAGAAAGGTTATCTGACCAGTTTCCTAAGTGTTCTACGGCACGCAGGACGGTCTTTAGCTGCCGATGGAAACGCTCAACCATACCGTTGGCAGCTGGGTGGTAGGCTGTCGTTCGAATGCGTGTGCAGCCAAAGAAACTGAGTAGCGTTTGGAAGAGTGCCGACTCAAATTGGGCATCACGATCAGTCGAAACCGTGGATGGGACACCGAACATGGCGACCCAACGACTAACGAAGACCTTCATGATGGTTTCAGTCTGCGCATTCGGCAAAGGAATGGCTTTAGCCCACCGGGTCTACCGATCGACACAGGAAAGGAGGTGGGTGAAACCACTGGATGGAGGCAAGGGGCCTACGACATCCAGGTGCGCATGGCTGAACCGTGCGTCGGGGCTGGGGAAAGTGTCTGGTGGGAACTTTTTGTGACGTTGCACCTTGTTACGCTGGCAGCTCTGGCACTATCGGGTCCACGCTCTGACGTCCTTGTTCATGCCAGGCCAGACGAACCTTTCCGCGAGGAGCTTTTAAGAGGCTCGGATCCCAGAGTAGGAGAGTCCATGCAGAGTCTGAAATACAGCTCGACGCATCGAGGCGGCACGAAAGGTCGATGAAAGGGAGCCAAGACGTCACAAATTATGGTACTAGAGCCGGTTGTCAGAGGAAAATCGTTGAGTTGGAGACCACTAACGGACTCGTCGCCAGGACAACCGACTCGCTATTGCCCAGCCGCCATGGCTCAAACATCGATCCCGTGTGAGAGTTGGAGGGAAGACAGTGAGAATCTGGACAACATATCAGCCACCTCATTCTTCGTGCCATCAGTGTGGCGGCCCATTCGACGATATCCGGCCACACAATCAAATTCGATTAGGCCAAAATTATCGCAAAAGGTGACAACCGCGTGAGCCGGGAGCTACTTGAATCATAGTTCACTGGCCCCCAGTCCATTAACAAGTGCAGTGAACTTCCCCTTCCCTACTCTGTGATGAGTCGTCGCCTAGACGGAGTAATTAGCCACGCGGGGAGAGCACAAGTGAGTACTTCTCCCAACTCCAGGTTCGGTGGATCAGATGGTCGAGCAATCATCACACAGGCATGGTTTACTGGCCCTCAGTCCATCAACAAGTGCAACGATCTTCCGACTCCATACTCTGTGCTAAAACTTCGCCTAGGCGGAGTAACAAGACATGCGGGGATGGCAGAGGTGAAATGGGAAGTATAGTCCAAATGTGCGATTTACCTCGGATTGTACTTGTCGGAGTGGGACCAAAGTGCAAAAGTTAACGGTTGTGGTCCGTGAAAACAGTGAAGTCCCGACCTTCAAGGAAATGCCGGAAATGCTTCGCAGCCAGGTAAATGGTAAGTAATTCACGACCAAAGGTACTGTAACGTGGCTGAGCTGGTAAGAGCTTTTTGAAGAAAAAGGCAAGTGGTCGACTCGAACCAGCAAGGTTTTGTTGAAGGATTGCACCTACGGCTACGATCGAAGCACCTACCACCAGGGATAGCTGAGCTTCGGGAGCGGGATGGGTGAGTAAGGTGGCGTGGCAAGGGAATTCTTGATTCTCTCAAAAGCAGTCAGTGCTTCACCAGTCAGCTCGAGGGTGCCTTTGGGACTAGAAAGCATGTTGGTGAGCGGCAACATGAGATCAACACAGTTCGTTAGGAATCAGTGGTAAAAACTGGCCATGTCGAGGAATCGCTGTAACTGACGCTTGGAAGTTGATGGAGGGGAATCACGAATTGTTTTAACCTTGGAGGGGAGGGGACGCAAACCTTCAGAGTCGACATGATGGCCGAGGAACTCGAGCGAGGGCTCACCCAACACGCACTTTGAGGGGTTGACGACAACGCCAAACTGGTCTAGGCGGTCAAACACCAAGGCATGGTTCTCTTTGTGTTCTTCTCCATTCTGGCTGGCCACCAAGAGGTCATCAATGTAGGCACACACACAAGGCAGGCCCCGTAAGACATGGTCAATGAACCTCTGGAACGTTTGGGCGACATTACGAAGATCGAACAGCATGCGGATGAATTCAAAGAGACCGAAGAGTGTGGTGACGGCGGTTTTAGGAATGTCCTCAGGGACTACTGGAATCTGATGAAAAGCACGCATCAGATCAAGCTTCGAGAAAACCGCTTTGCCGAAAAAGGGCTCCAGCAAAGTCCTGAAGATGAGGCACGATGTACCGATCAGGAATGGTGGCACTGTTGAGGGCACGATAGTCGCCACAGGGTCGCCAGTCACCTGATGTCGCCTCGGGCACCATGTGCAGTGGGGACGCCCAAGGGCTATCAGACGGTTGAATTATTGTCAGTTGCAACATGTGTTCAAACTCCGCCTTTGCGACCTGGAAATGATCCGGTGCTGGTCGTCTCGGCCGAGCAAACACGGGAGGATCTGAGGTGCGGATATGGTGCACGACATCTTGTTGGACCTCACCACTGCGAATGTGGGGGTTAATTATGTTGGAGTGTCTAAGAAGAAGTTCGTGAAAGGGGCTAGCAATATCTGCGTCCAAGACAGATAAGTTGGTGCGGGCATTAAAGGGAGTTATTCTACGAACAGACAGACCGGTGGTGCGGTCGAGGAGACGAGCACGTCGGCAGTCAACAAGGAGATCGAACTCGGCAAGAAAGTCTTGGCCGAGGATTGCATGAGGGACATCAGCAATCACAAAGATCCCGGTGAAAGACCGACGAACGCCAATGTTCAGGGTGAGGGACAGACTGCCAAAAACGGGACTAGATTGTCAAAGGTAAATTAGTCCAATACCTCACCACAGAAACTCGGAAACTGTGACATCCGAAATTCGAATCCCAATAGAAACAAAGATGTGGGTCCCGGGAAGCAGTCAGGGAAGAGACGTGATCGTTGAAACAAAAGGCTTATTTGTCCAGTGTTTATAGTCCGCACTCCAATTCATCCTCAGTGACATAATTAGATAAGGGTAATGTCCGCACAGGTTTTGCAGTGGTGAAAGGATGCAGTTGTTATACCACTGTACACCTACCAAACCGGACTGCTCCCGTATTAACTGCAGAGGGTTTTACATGATGCAAGTCGTCCACCACTGACATGGCACCATTTGTGATCAAGGGTTCATCGACACTGCCACTGAGAACAGTACTTGCTCGCGCGTTCTTTGCGTGATTACTCAGTTAGATCAGGCGGGGTTTAAGCAGAGGACACGATGGCGGGAAATCACCGCACTTGTCAAATGACCGGGGGCCCAATCGGTTCTCTCCTCCGCGCGAGGATTTTGGCCCCATTAAACTTGATTGTGAAGCCGGGTTCGGTCGAGTTAGCAGCAACGTGACAGAAATAGCAGCTGCAGGTTCAGGCATCCGCGTCAAGGGCCGTCTTCCGTTTTCGCCGACGGAAATGCTTTTCCCATAACTGCGTCAGACGCTCCACATGTTACCTTTTTCCGACCATCGCCATATGCCGTAACCTTGCGGAAATATCTGCTGAAAGTTGAGTAACGCAATGTCTACGACCGAGATATAAATGAAAACAGTCGGTAAAAGCATGAATGGATGTGGGCCACGCGATGTTATACGACAAGCCAGACCTCAGAATTTATATTCTGATCTGATTACGGGTCAAATTTTTCGATCGTTTAACATACTAGGTTTCATACCTGGTCGTGTGAGGAGCAGACACGAATACGCATATAAAATACAGACCCTGTTAAGAAGAAAAGCAAAACAGCGAAAAAATAGCATATTTGAGCAATGCTTAACATCAGGGAAATGAGACCTAGCGGAGAAGAATGTCAGTTGATGCGGGATTATGAAATTGACCTAGCCTAGTTCAGTTGTGAGTGCCAATTTCCGAAGTCTCAATAAACCATCTACAGTGCGGCCGTTTTTAAGACAACGTAATTTAACCATCTAGAGATAGGAGTGATTTTGAATTTGCATCCGTCGCCATAAATCTTAAATTCAGTTAAAGGTCTCGGAGCAAAATAAGTAAAAACGACGGAGCAGACATTAGAAAAAAATTTTGAGATAAAATCTGATTAAACATCTGCTGAACTACTAACCCAATAAAAGGGTTTTCTACCGGCAACACACGCAAAAAACACTGGGTAGCATTTGCGTCATATATGGTGAGAGTGGGTTCATTGGCATTGGAGATACGATTCTTATTAAAAAGGCAGCCGGGTTCTTCAGCATAGATCAGTTTTTCGTTGATCATCGAGAAGTTTAAGATTTTTCAGGATATTCGCAGCACAATATGAGAACGAAGATAAATTATGAGGGAAAAACTTCGTTAAGAAACTAGAAAAGAATATCTGACAGTTTTCTTAGTGTTAGCAGTCATACTGTTTTTTTACGCACAGCAGGGCTAGGGATTGCTTATACGAATAAAACGAATGAAAATTCGAGAAGTTGATAGGATCACGGTTCGTTTTTCCGTATATACGGAGGAGGGTGGGAGGGAGGAGACAGTAAGTGGCAGTAAGGGTACATTAGAGCTGTGTCACGGGGGAAGGGAATACAGGGCGGACGAGGAAATAAATACAGTAAATCGCTCGTTTGCCGCGATAGATGTGGAGCGTGCAAGGGTTCTTCTGCGCGCACAGCAGCAAATTCCGTGGCCTGATAGCTAAAGTAGATGCGAAATTGAGTACCGATTACTAGGGCGGACACATATTTTAGGCGGAGCTTCTGGAGATTTTGTGCCGGCAAGATTATTATCGTAACAAAGTACTGAAAGTAACAATGCAACATATACTGGCCTGGACCACACATTGGGGGCTCATTATAGCGGGAAGAAACCCAGGGTAGGCAGATAGAAATTAATCCATAAAAACATTGCCATAAACAATACATTAAACAGCCCTTCAAATTCTGCACCAATAGTGGTGACTTGGCCAGCATGCTATGTAAGTGTGTTTATCTGCGAGAAAATGAACAGATGGGCTAAGACCTTCATGCAGGAAGAGAAAGGGGTATAGGTCCTACATGCCGCAATGACTAAAACGTGTCACCTTCCAGAACTTACAGATGCCAGCAATATATGTTGATGTACACCATAATTAAATTACATTTTTCGCATCAGCTCAAATTGGTTCTAGGAGCAACATCTCTACCACGTACACCACTAGAGTTTCCTTTAAGGTAGGAGAGGGAACAGGGTTCAATCTCTTTATGCAAGTAGCCAACCAAGCATCGCAAAAAACGTCAATACGGTTATGCTACTGTTTTTAATAAGAAAAATGGGTCTGCAGCATGCTTTATTGTTAAAAACGGAAACACAATTCTTCATCCAAAACAAAACATAAGGCAACACGTTCACTGGTTGTCGGGTAGTCTCCGCCGGTGGGGCCTTCCCGAACTGCAAGTTCGATGATTTAAAACTGCACGCTGCAGTGGTCTGTAACAAATTATAACAGTGACAAATTGGCCGCAAACTACACCCATTCTTGCCGCATAAAATCGGGATTTTTACGCAGTTTACGGGTAAGTATCTTCTTCAAAATTTGACGGAGCAATTAGTCAGACTTCTGAGTATCATCGTTAAATATAAAAATAGACCGTAGTCGGCATGTGATGCTTTCAGCAAGTAAAACCTGAAACCGCGTAGAAATATGGCCGCAAGAAACAAGGCGGCTCAGCTTTTAAAAGGCCGTGGGCACTGGATAGTCTGAAAGAAAACTATTTAAAATTCTAAAATTGGGCAGTACGATAATTAGAATGTTTCTCGATTTCAACCAGCAAACTAAAGCCTAATGACTTTGTTTTTTACGAACGTGTTTGCATTTGCAAAGATTCAGTTCTTTAGATGAAATATCATTTCTGTGGAAATTTAGAGAATGCTTAATTGATGGAGTTTTTAAGTTATAATAGAGGTGGGAACCAGTAATGATCGTTACTGATCTAGTTCTCCTCGTTCATCAACCCGTAAAGAATGCAAACAGTGCGTTATGCTCAGCTAATCACCTGAATACCTGTTGGCTTGAGTATAAACTAGCCCATCAACCAGGTATTTTAGACATGGTAATGCGCTTATATTTCTTATAAATAATTTGTTCGACTTTCGGTCTTGACTGCGCAATTACATTTGTAATTCGCTCTCCAAAGCACGTGTATAAATGATTTAGCCCCTATTGGTTTACGCTATCTCGCAAGCATCAATTGTATTGTAGAGGACGTACTGACCCTGTTGTTTGCCTTAGAGAAGCCGCGTGAGCTGGGCCCTTGCCCAGGTCGTCGGTAGCCAGGGGAAAAGGACGGGCCTCCAGGAGGGCGATGGTAAACTTGCCCTGGGGGGTTTGGCTCTAACAACCGATTGGCTCTCTGTATGGCGCTCTCGAGGTCACCCGGGGGGTTTAGGCGTAATGAATACGCCACCTCATCGGAGTCCAGGCCGCATTTAAAGTGATACAGAACGACCTGGTCTTTATCGGCTGCCATACGCCATGATGGCATATAGATGCGCGGTCCATACCTCGACTGGCTACGCCCCCTTCTTCATGCTAACCGGACGCCATTTCCGCTTACCCTCGGACTCTCAACTCCCGCTCCCAATCTGCGACGACTATCAGCCAGATGCTTATGTCTTAGAGTTGCAGGAAACCTTGAGGACCACGCACAATCTAGCGCGAACTCACCTAGAGTCAGCTTATACACGACAGAAAGCCTATTTCGACCAACACGTCAGCGGCGCACCTTACGGTCCAGGCGACCTGGTACTGCGCTACCGTCCGACACCACCGGTGGGGACTTCGGCAAAGTTCTTCCATCCGTGGGAGGGTCCCTTCGTCGTCCTTGACTTCTTTCTCCCTTCGACTTATACCATACGTGACGCGCAGTCGGCCGGAGGCCCCGTACTCACCGTCCACTACGATAAGCTGAAACCTTATAGAGGCCGGCTACCCAACGCGACCGCCGACACCCTTCCCATCCTTCCCCCTCACCTGGTCCCTCAACCCTCCGATGAGGTGGAAGTCACCAGCAGCCCCTTCCAGGCAGCGCCTCTGAGGACAGAGCCACCTCTTGAGAGGGGGGGCGTGAAGAGGACGTACTGACTATGTTGTTTTAATGTGCCCTTGCTATGATCTTCCTGTACAATTTGACTGATTGAAGTTCTGAACGGTTTTGTTTTAGTGACCGCCGTCGAAGAGTGTGAGGGGGCCCGTCGAGAGACCGCCCGTAAAGTGGAGGACGAAGAGAAGACGGAACGGGAGTAAATTTCCTCTGTTGATATATTCCCTTTAATAAACTTTATCCACCGTCGATCCATTCTATCCGTGCACGCTTGCCCTTGCAGACGATGGACTTAATTCACTCTGATTCCCAGGGTTCCCGCCAAGGAGGCACTCGTTCGGATAAGAACACCAAGGAAGTCAGCACGGACTGTCGCCTAGAAGGAGAAGAAGACAAGAACATACCCTTGGGTGGCTCGAGTATTACAGTATGTCTTATATGCTGTCATTATTTGTTCACGCATAATTTGCAATTAACACTTGATTTTCTGATTGCTGCTACATGTGCTGCACAGTTAAATGAGCGTTTTCAATCAAGACTGCTTGTTTTTAGAGGCACACTTTCATAGCGGAAGTTTCAGCGGTTAAAGCAAGTTAAGGTTTAAAAAACTCAAACCTGATCTATTTTTTCTAAAATGGCTGCGGAACATGTTACGCATTTGATTATTCGGCGAGTTTTCTCTAAACTAGAGAGGTTGTAACACCCTAGGTCCAACATAGAAGTATTTTCCTAAAAGGAAAAGTAGCTGTTGGTAATTTGACGGCGAGTAACAATTTTATTTTAACCTCTTTCAGTTACTTAAGGCAATGTCGGCTGGGAGAATCATTCTGTCTCTAGGAAAAGCTAATGATTTACAAAAATTTTTGTTTTATTTTTTAACATCTACGCAGCGAAAACAGACGTTCTCGTCTGAAAACAACCATTTCGATGTCGTTATTTAGAGACCTGTCGGTTCTTCTAAAACACCAAACGGAACATCATATACGTTTACTGGCTAAAAACGTTTCCATATATAATTTGCCGATTAAAGCCCCACTCTAGTTGACTTAATGTGTACGCAGAAAAAAAAGACAGAATGTATATGAAATATTCTAAGCTATTAAAGAACTTTAACTTCAGTACTTTGACCAAAATCCAAGGGCGTTGGGGTTTGCCTTAGCCTAAAGAGGTCTGGGACAGATCCAAATAACAAGTGAATCCTGCATGCTGCGAATGTCGATTAAAAACGTTTGCGTAGTTTGCCTGTAAAACCACATAATTACGTTTACCTACTAGACGTCTTGAGACGCATTTTTGTTTTAGGGGAGGGCACTTAAAAATTTAAAGTCGGTCTCTCGTCTCGTTGACACAAGCACTGCTTGACGAAGATGCACGGATGGCCACACGGTCTAAACACACGTCGAAAACAGTGTCTTCCGATTCACTGTAGTGCGTCTCGACATGCCTGTTTCTTTTCCTCACACAACTATACATCACGCTCGACCGCAGAGCGACATCACGCGGCCTATAAACCGGCAACTCGACCATTGATTTCGATGATGTCCACCGTATGCCCCACAGACTGCATTGTGGGAGCAGGGACGGTGACTTACGCAGGGGTTTATAGTGCCAGTAGACTTGCGTAGCATCTACCTACACTCTCTCCTCCTCCCCCGCCTAAGTCCGCAGTCAAGACAGAGTCAAGAAGACCGGAGACGGGGGAGACCGCAGGTGGATGCCTTGGACGGATCCTCGCCTTGGCGCTCCACTCCGCACCCCCTGGTCCACACACAACTGACCAGGATTTTGACCACAAAACAATGGGGTGGTGGCAGTGGTCCAGTTGCGCGGCGAATGCCGACAACAGGGTCCGCCAGCGCACCCCGCACATGTTGGCATTTGTTATTGCGCACATATAGCGCCTGCCAGGATCCGATGTGGCCCCCGTGTTGGTCCAACGCATCTAACACGTGGCCCGTTTGGAGGGCACGCCTATAAACCACGAGGATAAGTGGCACATGGTATCGGACAAGGCCCTGTTTCCTTCGTTAATTCTATTTGACAGAGGATTGAGTCCACCACTGTAAGCATGTTGAAAGCTTTGAAATCGGCTGTGATGAATGAGGCGCCCGCCCTGCGTCAGCTCTTATGGCGACAGTTTGTGAAACAGCTTGTTGTTTACCAGAGACATCGGACCAAACAACTTTTAGGGCCTGTTCCGCAGTGTTGCACCAGGCATTGCTATCTTTTTGCGGGCTCGTTCAGTCAGCCAGATGTGGTTATGTAGCCCCACCTAACTAACCCGAGCCACCTGTGATACGGGACCGGTAGGGATTGGGTTTTTGGAGTGGGGCCGGGGAACGCACGGGCCATGAGGTCATGAAGTTGTATGCAAAAGAAAGGCTATTGGGAATGCGCGGTTGTACTTTGAGTGGTTGAGAAATACCTGACCTTACCCCCAACTCTAACTCAAACCCTAACCCTTCACCATAACCCCTGCATCTAACCCCTAGCCATATACCCCTTAACCCTAACCCTTAACTCCCTTGCCCTATCCCTTTAACCCTAACCTGAATCCTACCCTTATTCCTTAACTGAAGCCCTAAGCCCTAATTCCTAAACATAACTCCTAACCCCGACCCCAACAGTATTGTGTCCATCAGGTGGGGCTATATAACCACATCTTACCGTTCAGTCACAACCTGTTAAACCAACTTTGCACCGTTCTCTCCTACGAACTCGCAGCATCTGATCTTATCTTGGTCAATCCTCTGGAGGTACTTAGAAAGTTTAGTAGGACAATTTTGAGGGAGCATTCAGATCGTTTCCCTGCTATGTTGAAATAAACCCATTTCGCCCACAACATGTTTGCAGGAAAGTTCGTGTGAGACACATTTCGGTAATAGGTAACCATCGAGATACCGAATCAGCACATACATTAGATACGTTATCTCATTAAATGTTAACCGAAGTGCTGAAATGCGTATTCGACTCGAAAGTAGAGTTGTAAAACTAACCGCCATCCGGCATGATTCCAAGGTATTTCAGTCACATGAGTATGCCAGTTTTTTAACAAGCTTCTTTTGAACAGTCTGTAAAGGAAAAGGATTAGTTAGGTAGCATGAATCGCTCCAACTAACTCCCGATACACCTATTGCTTCAAACATGTTCTAGAGGAAACACACCCAAAATCCTATTCACTTTACACCTTGGATATCAGATTACGCTTTCTTTGAATTTTTATACTTAACGGAACAGTAAAATTTGGTATTCAAAGACTTTCGATTCCCTAATCAGTTTGAACCCGACCTACAGTCACACCGGCATCCAGGGTTTCCATATTACAAGCGGTATGCCTTACGTGTAAGGAGAACAGTGCATTCCCAATCGTTATTAAAATGCCGCGGCAGATTTGAACCCTGCTGGATATTTTGAGAAAATAATACCGTAGGTAGGCTAACTCAGGAAACGTCAACCGCACTTCCGAAATGCGATTTCGTTTCCAAATGAGTAATTAAGTAGGGTTATAAAACTAATCATCATGCACTGCGATTCCGTAATAATTCGGTTACCTCGGGATGCCTGATTTCGAACGAAATTATCGGCTGCATGCGAAAACCATGCTCTGAAAAAAACGATCGCCTATGTCGCCTGCACTCTTCTCATTGATTTTCGATGCCCGTAAATATTCAATTATATTTCATGGAAAATGACGTCTTCTTTCAATTTTATACTCAAACAAACGGTTTAGTTCGGTTTTAAAAAACTTTTCCAATTCCCGAATGATTTTGAATCAGACCTGCCGTTACACTTTGCATTCTGGGTTTCCAAACTACAAACCGTATATTTTCTGCGTACGGAAAACCATACATTTCTCTACAGTATTAAGGGGGATCATATGGGATTCATAAAATTCAGCAGTGGATTTGAGCCATATTGCTAATTTCACAAGCCCCATTGATAAATGCAGAGACATAACGTTTTATGAACGGCCATTTCACGGTTTTAAAAACTCCCACAATTATAAACTTTTAAAAACCGAATTATACCCTTTCTTCAAGCATAAAATCAGAAGTAAACGTCATCTTTTACCACATGACCAGGAAAATGAATATTTTTATGCACGTTTCCAATGAAATATAATTGAATATTTAATTGTATCGAAAATCAATGAGAAAAATGCATGCTACACTAGTAGTCATTTTTTACATAGTTTTTGTTTGCAGCCGGAAAGCAGATTGTTTGAAGGACGACATCATGAGGTAACTGAATTATTATAGAATTACGCTGCATGGTGATTAGTTTTAGAACCGTATTTAATTAATCTTTTTGAAATGAAGACGCATTTCGGAATTTCGGGTTGATATTTCATGAGTTAATCCACCTACTGTAAGTGCAGATATAGGATGCGACATGAATGGGCACAACACGGCGTTAAAGATCTCATAATTGGAAACTTATTTATGCCAGAAGATACTTTATCTTCAAACATAACATCTAAAGAAGACTCGATTTGTCACCAAAAGAGTGAAAATTAATATTTTGTGCATATTTTTATAAAATATGCTTGAACTTATAAAGGCATCGAAAATCAATCGGAAGAATTCGCACTACTTAAGTGACCATTTACGCGACATATGGCTTTGCAAACAGTACCAAAGGAGCTCATTCAGAAGATGACATCCTAATGTGGCTAATAAATGAGTGGATTATGCTCCATGGCAATTATTATAACAATACTATATAAGCAACCTTTTCCAGTCAAAAACGCACATCTACTTTACGTAGGGGCCTCTCAACGGGCAAGGGTCCCACATCGTCGGGTCCAAAATATCGTCGAATGTCTTCCGGTGCCCTCATCTGGGCAAAAAATTCTGGCCGGCAAAATTGCAGATTTTTTCTTAAATCGAAACAAATTATTAACCATACTAAACACCTCTTAACAGACTCATCTTCCAAGATAAGCGCCGACACTGAAAGTGAAAATTTCCCTTTTAAATCTTTGCTCGCTCTACGCGATTATTTCTCAATCAACTGAGTGCTTTTGCAAGAAACTCTGTGTTTTCCTGCAAAAGGCAGGATTCACAAGCGTTCACGTTTATTTTGCTCTCAATATAGTGAGCTGAAAAGCAGGTCTGGCTTCCAGGCATAAACACACATCACAAGAGTACCCGCAAAATAGGCAACAAAGGAGTCATACATTGTTTTCCAGAGGGCTATTTTTACGTTTTATTTTTAGCGCATGCATAATTGATAACACGAAGGCTTACGACGCAAACCCTTCGCCATATCTTGCAATACTGATAGAATAAGCCCGCAGGTCATCTATAATGACGTATCAATGCTCAGACATATTAAAGTAAAGCAAAACTGACCAAAACAACGGCCTACAGTGTTTGTTTACACTGCCCAGAGCATGCTTTGTGACAGACAGTAGCCGTGGAAGAGGCAATTAACTCCAGCACTATGGTGCCATGTTCGGACAGGCCAGAAAATCGGGACGAGTCTGCATTTGTGGGAAAACATGTCTGGTAGCATTAAGTGGTCAAGAACCAAAAATGACCTAGTCTAGTTTTGAAAATTCGATACAGGCCTCAGGTGTCAATTCATAGCCGCCTCAAGATGCGACGATACTTACTGGTAGACTGGATTTTTTACTTGGTTCACCATTCACTACGTGACGTCTCTTTTAGCGGGAGGTCCGGAAAGGACGACGATTTCAGTATAAACCACATTTTCAGGCAGTTTCTGGGCTGCCACAGAGCCCATGAACCATAGCGACGGCAACCTGGTCAGTCACACATCGCCTGTGTGCAAAAGAACTACAAACACACAGAGCTCGATGCCCCTACGGCCTAAAGTAGCTTAAGTGAACAGTAACATGTGACTCAATGCAAAATGAGTGCTCGCTAGCGCCGGATGTCCCTGAAATACTGGGCCTTCTATCTTTCTCTCGCTTTCCACGACATAGGAGTAGTAGTGGTATTGATGATGATGATGATGATGATGATGATGATGATGATGATGATGATGATGATGATGATGATGATGATGATGATGATGATGATGATGATGATGATGATGATGATGATGATGATGATGATGATGATGATGATGATGATGATGATGATGACCGTGGTGGTGGCCGTAGTAGTAGTAGTAGTGATGGCGGCAATACTGGTTCGAACAAGTGTAATGCCTGTACAAGCAACGATGCGAGTTCCAGGAACTCACTGATCAGAAGAAGAAAAAGCGGTCGCTGGAACAAGTGCTTTATTTGCCTAACCTTTCAGATTCTCACTTGAATCCACCATCAGAGACAGTGGCAGAAAAGGGGTGACTCGTGCACAGGAAGTTGCAGTATTTATAAGGTTGTAGTCGCTATGTTACCACATGCCCATAGCAATTAAGCGCGCTCCCTTTCATCAAGGATTGTTGCCCGCTTATGCGCTATTTGCTTGAACCGGCATGCAAGTTGTTGATTGCCGAAATCTCATCACCCGTGTTGGATGCTGGCATGATGAATGCTCGGCCATCTGACTCATCGGCTTGCGCGCTCCCCGAGTGGTCAATTACCTTGGCCAGCCTATGCCTCAGCACGGAATATGGAGTGGGTATGCCGTTGCACTTGTTGATAGACTGAGGTCACGTGAACAATCACTTAAGCAGCTCGCGGCTCACGCGATTATCCCCTCTCGCGGGCATTTCAGCCTCATCGAACTTGAATGTGTGGCCGGGTCTCGTGGAATGGGCCGCGACACGCGAGATGGCGTCATTTCTTTGTACCGCTGCTGCGTGTTCGGCAATTCGCGTCCGGAACAGTCTTCCAGTTTCTTCGATGTAGTTGCTTTGTCCGCAACTGCACCAAAGCCGGTAAACAACTCCAGATGTTTCTTGCCGTGGCGATAACAATCGGGAGATGGCACCCAAATATCCGTTGCCTAGAAATAATACCTACTATATCTATTTGAATAGGTTATAGCCCTACATATTAATTGTTTCATCCGACCTCAGTTCCATCTGACCTTCAGTTCACATTCTGCCTCACTTAGATTATGATAGTCTCTAACAGTCGAGATTCGATCGCTGTAGACCCAACCATGGTTGGTTAGCCTTGACCTAGACTTACAGGGCTGGCGAGTGGCAGCAGTAGTGGGGTTTCGGCCAAATCTAACCATACCTAAGGAGATTAGAGAAACTATCGCTGTAGACCTACACTAGCAATATCATTCTTGACTATTGCTTCCTGAGGTGAGGAGCAACCGCATTTGTAGGTATCCGGCTTAATCTACGGAAACATTAGGCGAATAAATCTCTTGTTCCTGTAATGCGGTTCAAGTAGAATTAGATGCAACACTGCGAGTGGTAGCATGAGCAATAATTTTAGCGATAGTATTAACACCGGCAGCAGCAGTTGTTGTTACTGACAATGGTAATAGGAGTAGCGAGGTCGGAATTTGTAGTATTGTCGAGGTTCTCAAAAGAGATATCTGTGGACAGCAAGTGGCGCATTAACAATGCAAACTGATGGCTTGCCAGCATCAGTTCTGCCGAAATACTCGGCCTTCAATGTCCCTCGCTCTTCACAGTGAGAAAGTAGTAATAGTAGCAGTAGTAGTAGTTGTTGTTGTTATAGTAGTGGTAGTAGTAGTAGTAGTAGTAGTAGTAGTAGTAGTAGTAGTAGTAGTAGTAGTAGTAGTAGTAGTAGTAGTAGTAGTAGTAGCAATAGCAGTAGTAGTAGTAGTGGTATTAGTAGTAGTAGTTGCCATGGTGGCAATAATAATCCTTATATGTATATTACCTGTCGAAGCAGTGCTAGTACAAGCATAAGCAATAATACGGATTGCAGCACATGCGATATCTTTAGTAGTGGTGGTGGTGGTGGTTGTAGTAGTAACAACAGCAGCCAATAGTACTGTCAGTGGTAATAGTAATACCATGGTTAGAAATGGCAGTGCTGTTGGGGTTCACAAAATAGGTGGATGTGGTGTCACGAATGTAAACGGATTAAGCTGTCCACTGTCCAACCAGCGCACAGCGTGCGATACCCGGGGATGTCAGATTAGCCCAACCACCCGATCTCATTTGCAGTCAAGTCAGCTAGGGCCTGCGGCCGGTGAACGGTGGCAGGGGAAAGAGCGAGATCGGCGTTGCGCAAGCTTCCTTAACACCTTAAAAGTCCTCATAGATTTCGACGGATGAACTAGTGACAATAAGAGAGTAGTAGCGGTCACGGTAACTGTAGTGGCGGTGAAAATAGTAATGTAAGCAGCAGTAGCATTATTAATAATGATTGCAGTATTGGTGGTACTGATATACGTGACGGTAGTGGTGGTGATGCGACATGCGAGTTGGCATCATTTATGCGCACCGCTGCTGTGTGTTCGGCAATTCGCGTCCGGTAGTCCTCCAGTATCTTCGATGTAGTTGCTTTGTCCGCAACTGCACCAAATCTGGCAAACCACTCCAGATGTTGCTTGTCGTGGCAGTGGATCCTTTGGTCTCATCGCCTGACGCCTCATGGTGGCCTCCAGTCTGTGTGCAACTCAAACCCCGAGTGGTGCAAGAAGGCGACTAACGGCCTAGCGACTACATACTATAAATACTGCAACTTCGTGCGCACGATTCACCCCTTTTCAGCCACTGTCTCTGATGATGGGGTAACAATCGGGAGATAGTACCCAAATATCCGTCGTCTAGAATCCGAAACGTCCGGCGAATAAATCTCTTGTTCCAGCCATCGCTTTTTCTTCCTCATCTTCTTCTTATTCTGCTTAAGTGCAATGCCTGTCAGAGCAGTTCAAGTATAATCAGATGCAACAGTGCGAGTGGTAGCATGGTATTAACACCGGCAGCAGCAGTTGATGTTACTGACAGCGGTAACAGTAGTGGCGAGGTCGGAATTTGTAATATTGTCGGGGTTCACAAAAGAGATATCTGTGGACAGCAAGTGGCACATTAACATGTGATTCAATGCAAACTGATGGCTTGCCAGCATCAGTTCTGCCGAAACACTTGGCCTTCAATGTCCCTCGCTTTTCACAGTGTGAAAGTAGTAATAGTAGAAGCAGCGGTAGTAGTAGTAGTAGTAGTAGTAGTAGTAGTAGTAGTTGTTGTTGTTGTTATAGTAGTAGTAGTAGTAGTAGTAGTAGTAGTAGTAGTAGTAGCAATAGCAGTGGTAGTAGTGGCATTATTAGTAGTACTAGTAGTAGAAGTAGTAGTTGCCATGGTGGCAATAATAATCCTAATATTTATATTACCTTTCGAAGCAGTGCTAGTACAAGCATAAGCAATAATACGGGTTACAGCACATGCGATATCTTTAGTGGTGGTGGTAGTAGTAGTAGTAGTAGTAGTAGTAGTACTAGGTGAAATAGTAGTAGTGGTATTAGTAGTAGTAGTTGCCATGGTGGCAATAATAATCCTAATATTTATATTACCTTTCGAAGCAGTGCTAGTACAAGCATAAGCAATAATACGGGTTGCAGCACATGCGATATCTTTAGTGGTGGTGGTAGTAGTAGTAGTAGTAGTACTAGGTGAAATAGTAGTAGTGGTAGTAGTGGTTGTAGTAGCATTATTATTAGTAGTAGTAGTAGAAGTAGTATTAGTAACAGCAGCAGCCAATAGTACTGTCAGTGGTAATAGTAGTGCCATGGTTAGAAATGGCAGTGCTGTTGGGATTCAAAAAATAGTTGAATGTGCTGTCATGCATGTAAACGGATTAAGCTGTCCGCTGTCCAACCAGCGCACAGCGTGTGATGCCCGGGGATGTCAGATTAGCCCAACCACCCGATCTCATTTGCAGTCAAGTCAGCTAGGGCCTGCGGCCGGTGAACAGTGGCAGGGGAAAGAGCGAGAGCGGCTTGCGCACGCTTCCTTAAAAAGTCCTCATAGATTTCGACGGATGAACTAGTGACAATAAGAGAGTAGTAACAATCACAATAACGGTAGTGGCGGTGATACTGGTAATAAAGACAGCGGTAGCATTATTTATCGTGGTCGCAGTATTGGTGTTGCTGATATACGTGGCGGTAGTGGTGGTGTTAGTAACGGTGATAGTAGAGATAGCGGCAAGTGCATTGGTAGCATTAATGGTGTTGGCATCACCAGCAGCACTATCGGCGGTGGTAGTGGTAAAACTACTAACAGACGATGGGAAAGAAAGAATGAATTAGGCGTACGCAAGCGGCCTCTGTCTGTCCCCGCTGCGGAGGTCATCTCCGAGTACAGCAGACATACCGGTGGTCGTGTTTGTAGTACTAGTAGTCGTGGTAGTAGTATTAGGAACAGTGGTTGTAGCAGTGACAGTAATTTGAAAAAAATACTAGCCTAAGTAGTGGTATTACGGACAATGCTGTGTAAGCAGTGACGCTGGTGGCATTAGTAGTGACACCTTAGTTAAAGTTGGTAAGGGTAGTACGGACAGCAATAGCACTAACAATTACGGGAGAAGTAATAGTAGTGGCAGTGGCGTTAATAGTAGTATGGGGCCTGCTTAATGTGGCCTCTATGGCGCTCCCATTTTGAGGAAATCGAGCCGGGAATGGCGACAGGCATAGGAGTGGTTCCGGCCGCGTCGGCCACCTGCGGCCTCTCCCACTCCCGCTCTTCCGACGGTTTCTTGACCAGGCGGGAGTGAGTGCGATAGATGCTGTGCAAGACAACTATCACAATAGACTCATTCACCCTGTTGTGGAGCACACGGTGGACATCGTCGAAACCAGTAGTATTAGTAGTCAGAGCAGCAGTAGTAGCAGTGGAAGCGTAAATAATGATAGCAGTAGCGGTTTCAGTAGTAGTGGTAGTAGCAGTAGTAGTAGTAGTGTTGATAATGGTAGTAACAGTAGTCTTATTGATCAGAAGAAGAAGAAGAAGAAGAAGAAGAAGAAGAAGCGATCGCTGGAATAAGGGTCTTATTCGCGAGGCGTTTCGGATTTTCACTTGAAACCATCATCAGAGACACTGGCACCCTTTTCCGCCACTGTCTCTGAAGATGAGTTCAAGTGAGAATCCGAAAGGTCAGGCGAATAAAGCCCTTGTTCCAGCGACCGCTTCTTTTTCTTCTGATCAACTAGTTTCGGGAACTCGCATCTTTGCTCGTATCGGCAAGTAGTCGTATTCGCGATGGTAATAGCAACAGCAGTATCGCCAATAATAATAATAGTTGAAGTCGTACCTGTGAATAATGGCAACAGTGCTTATCGTCATAATTGCTGTGGAGAGGTTACAAAATCCATGAAACTGTGACTTTTGCAAGAAAAGAAAAAGAACGAATTGATTAAGAAAATAACTAATACATTGAACTCGGGAAAGGTAAACTGAAAAACAAATGCATCTAGAAGGTTGGAACCAAAGTCAAGTATGATTGCTGGACACACGGCGGTGCAAATCACGCAGCCAGGTTGCATCCAAATCGCGATAATTGATGAGACGCGGTGGAGTGGAATCCATGTCATCAGAGATTAGAACGTCGAAGAGGCCGTTGAGATGGAACAATCGGTCTTGGAAAGACGAGAAGACTGACTGCAGACGAAGTTTTTGGGCCTGGTGGGGATGATGAAGAAGAAGCCAGTAAACGCAGAAGAAGCACAGATCACGCGGACAAGATGACGAAAGTAAGTGATAATAGTAGTAGTAGTAGTAGTAGTAGTAGTAGTAGTAGTAGTAGTAGTAGTAGTATTAGTCGCCGCAGCAGCAGCAGAGACGGTGGTAATAGTAGTAGTGGTTGTGAAGTTAGTAGTTGTAGTAGTGGCAGCAGCAGTAGTAGGGATTGTGGTAATAATAATACCAATGGTTGTGGCGGCAGTGGCTGTAGTCTTGGCAGTAGTTGAAGTTGTGGTAGTAGCAGTTGCAGCAGCAAAAGTAGTAGGGGCGGTGGTAGTAGTATTAGTGGCAGTAGTAGTAGTGGTATTATTATTATTAGTAGTAGTAGTAGTAGTAGTAGTAGTAGTAGTAGTAGTAGTAGTAGTAGCAGATCAAGTAGTTTATCAGAAGAAAAAGAAGAAGAAGAAGAAGAAGAAGAAGAAGAAGAAGAAGAAAAAGCAGAAGAAGAAGAAGAAGAAGAAGAAGAAGAAGAAGAAGAAGGAGAAGAAGAAGAAGAAGAAGCGATCGCTGGAACAAGGGCTTTATTCGCCTGGCGTTTCGGATTCTCCCTTGAATCCATCATTAGAGACAGTGGCAGAAGAGGGTGACTCGTGCACAAGAAATCTCAGTATTTATAGGATGCAGTCGCTATGCTATCGCATACCTGTAGCAATTTACCGAGCTCCCCTTCATCAAGGATGGCTGACCGCTGGTGCGGTAATTGCTTGATGGTCGACATGCACGTTGTTAACTGCCGAAATGTCATCACCCGAGGCCGTTAGTCGCCTTCACCATTAGGCGTCAGGTGATGAGACCAAAAGACCCACTGCCACGGCATGAAACATCTGGAGTCGCTAACCGGACTTGGTGCTGTTGCGGACAAAGCAACTACGTCGGAGAAACTGGAACACTGCTCCGAACGCAAATTGCCGAACACGCGGCAGCGGTGCGCATAAATGGCGCCGACTCACACGTCGCGGCGCATTCGACGAGACCACGCCACACATTTAAGTTCGATGTGGCCGAAATTCTCGCGAGACGGGATAATCGCGTGAGCCGCGAGCTGCTCAAGTCATGGTTCACGTGACTTCAGTCTATCAACAAGTTCAACGATATGCCCACTCCATACTCCGTGCTGACGCCATGGCTGGCCAAGGTAATTGACCAATCAGATGGCCGAGCAATCATCACGCCAGCATCCAACACGAGTGATAACATTTCGGCAATTAACACCTTGCACGCCGGCCATCAAGCAATTACCGCACCAGCGGGCAGCCATCCTTGATGAGGAGGAGCGCGGCTAATTGCTATAGGTATGCGGTAGCGTAGCGACTCCATCCTATAAATACTGCAACTTCCTGTGCACGAGTCGCCCTCATCTGCCACTGTCTCTGATGATGTATTCAAGGGAGAATCCGAAACGTCAGGCGAATAAAGCCCTTGTTCCAGCGATCGCTTCTTCTTCTTCTTCTTCTTCTTCTTCTGATCAACTAGTTTCTGGAACTCGCATCTTTGTTTGTATCGGTTCAAGTAGTAGTAGCAGTTGTTGTAGTAGTTGCAGTGGTAGTAGTAGTAGTAGTAGTAGTGGTGATGATGATGATGATGGTGGTGGTGGTGGTTGTAGTAGTAGTAATGGCAATTGTAGTAGTGGTAGCCGTGATAGTAGTAGCAGTAGTAGTAGTAGTAGTAGTAGTCGTCGTCGTCGTCATAACAGTTGTAGTAGTATTGGTGGTAGTTGCAACAGAAGTTGCGGTAGTAGTTGCAGTTGTGGTGTTGGTGGTTGTATTAGTACTAGTGGCAGTGGTTGTAGTATTGGTAGTAAAATAGTAGTAGTATTAGTAGTGGTAGTAGTAGTAGTAGTATTAGTAGTAGTAGTAGTAGTAGTAGTAGTAGTAGTAGTAGTAGTAGTAGAAGTGATGGCAGTCGTAGCGGTGGTAGTAGTAGTAGCAACAGTAGGAGCAGTAATAGTAGTAGCAGTGGTGGTGGTGGTGGTAGTAGTAGCAGCAGTGGTAGAAGCAGCGGCAGTAACAGTAGTAGTAGTGGTAGTAAAATAGTCGTAGTAGTGGTGATATCGGCAGTAGTTGCAGTGGTGGTAAAAGCAGCAGCAGCAGTAGCAGCAGCAGCAGCAGCAGTAGTAATAGTAACATCAGTGGTGATCGTGATCGTATTGGTGGCGGTAGTAGCGGTGGCAGTGGTATTAATGGTAGTAGAATCAGTAGTAGTTGCAGTTGTGGTATTTGCAGCAGAAGTGGTGGTGGAAGTGGTTGTATTAGTACCAGCGTTAGTAGTAGTAGTAGTAGTAGTAGTAGTAGTAGTAGTAGTAGTAGTGCCAAGACTGCAGGAAGAAGTGGGGCGGCGTGAAGACGCCAATAATTAAATTATGAGGTTGAGCAGGGGACTATGGACCCACCACACACGGTTGAACCTCCCTACCCTTTAAGATGTAGACTGACTTGCTGGATTAATTATTGGGAAAAGTTAAGAAAAACCCAACGCCATATGAGGTGTGACAGAATTCCCAACCACTAATTATGACCACCGGCCACCAAATGAACGTCAAAGAGATGTACTGGGGGAGAGGGCGGCTGAGAAACCGACTGGATCTGCAGTGACAACGCAAGCACCTGACAGCGGAGCGATCGTCATACCTCCAGGGGCTATTGTCCTTTCGGTACGAAACGCTCCCTTTCGGAACGTTGGGAAACGCCCCCCCCCTGTGCGCATTGCCAACCGTAAGGAGGGACGGCGTGTCATAACAGCTGACGAGCCGTGTTCACCAACTCACCTACCCCCGGTTTCGCACTCCACCCACCCACCCCCCCCGTCCCTGCCTTATCCAGCCGACCTCACCTGACCGCCTTCCCACGACGCTTAGGATCCTGCCGACTCCTCCTTACCTTGATCATGCTGACGGGGTGAATGAACACCCTCCCCCGTCCTTTGCACACACCATTGGTTTTCCCACTCTTCCGCAGTGAAAAACGACATCACACATGACCACGCTTCTACCACCGATTCTGACTATGTCTACCGTGCGCCCCACGGCAGAGTGGCCGCAGGGACGGTAGCTTGCGCGGACTTGCGCTGCGTCTACTGCACTCTCTCTTCCTCCACTTCCGGCTGTGCGCTGTGTCATAACAGAGTTAATAACACCAGAGGAGATAGGGTGCAAATGGCTGGCGTGGCATGAATCCGTACCTAGGCGTGTCGCAACACCCCCTGCTCTACAAATAATCGATCAGAACATCAGATATGGAGGGCGGCTCGGAGTACTATGAAGGCTACATTAGGAAGTCAGCAAGTCGGCCACTATGCCCAACTACACACTGGGCTGACCTCGAGGGCTACGTTGAATCGTCAGTTGGTAACCTTCAAAGCCACGGATTTAAACGGACCGTGTTAGGCTCAAGCGCGTTAGGTTGTTTATAGTGAGGAATATGCGCTGAGAGTTGACCTTATTTCTTGCGAGAATTTGGGCCTCGACGAATTTGAAAGTGTGGCCGGATCTCGTCGAATGAGCCCAACTTGAGAACTGGTGTCATTTCTCTGCTGCAGCGTGTTCGGCCACTCTCGTTCGGAGCTGTCTTCTGGTTTCCCCGACGTAGTTGCTTTGTCCGCAACTGCACCAGATCCGATAAACGACTCCAGACGTTTCTAGCCATGGCAGTGGGTCTTTCGCTTTCATAACCTGACGCCTGATGGGTCTTCCGGTAGAGAATATTGCCGAATTATAATACATCCGACGGGTCTTCATAGCCAATGGCTGCCCGCGCAACTTCCTCAACCGGTGCATACGCAAAAGGGACGAAGGGCCTAACCTCACAGACACCAAATTTTGGCGAGTGCTTCCATATGTCAAGAACGTTTCGGAAGCCGTCGGCCGCCTCGCACCATTTGGCGTTGAAATTGCAGACAGACCGGAGCCAACTATCGGGTGTCTGGTGATGAAACCGAATGACCCGCTGCCACGGCAAGGAACGTCTGGAGTCGTCTATCGGATGTGGTACAGTTGCGGACAAAGCAACTACCTCGGAGAAACCGGAAGACAGCTCCTAACGCGAGTGGCCGAACAGGCTGCAACGGTGCGGAGAAATGACGCCAGCTCTCAAGTTGCAGCTCATTCAACGAGTTGACCTCAGTCTTATTTCTCCTTTCCGTGTGCCGGTCGACTGTCTGAGCCAGTCAATCAACTGGTGTTATGATAGGAAGAGTTGACCGACAGGGCTAAAGACAGCCCGTCTGCGCGGGCCACACGCACGACCCGGCTACCGCAAACACGCAGTAGGGTCTCACACAAATGAGGTTGGCGTCTCGAGTTTCAACTAGGTGCCGTTACGCTTGCATTCAGGGTTCCCAAACTACAAGCTATGGTAGTAAAGGGGGACCATGTAGGGCTCATTAAAATTAAGCAGTGGATTTGAGCCACATTGTTAACTTTACAAACCACATTGGTAAATGAAGAGACATGACAATTTATGAAGGGCCATTTGACGGTATTAACAAATCTCACAATTAGAAACTTTTATAAAACCAAATAATACCCTTCCTTCGAGTGTAAAATGAGAATAAGAAGTAATTCTCTACTGAATGAGCGATAGAATAAATATTTTTGTAAATGTTTTCCATGAAATATAATCAAATCTTTAAGGGCATCGAAAATCAATGAAAAAATGCATGCAACTTAAGTAGTATTTTTTACGGAGTATGGTTTTTGGATGTAGCTAAAAGGCGTCCTGGGGTAACTGAATTATCATATAATTATGATGCACGATGATTTGTTTCATAACCCTACCTAATTAATCTTTTCGAAACGGAAACGCAATTCGGAATTTCTGTTGACATTTCGTGAGTTAGCCCACCTACAGTACGTCAAGATAAGGGACTGAAGAAATATGCGTTTAGGGCAGTAATTTATCACATATTTTGTCATCTAGGCCGCCATCGCGATGAGAAGAGCCCAGTCAGATGACTGGTCCACAGAGGGGCTCTAATCGTACAGACAAATCCGTTGATCGTTTCTTTGCAACAATACTCCAATAGCTTGTTCGGCAGCCATCAGCCATAGGGCATTTTGAGAGGTGGTGGTTGACTCGCATCGCACCAGTAAAGTTGCTTCGGTACTGTGAACACCATGCTGGCAGTTCTGTTCCCCAGTCAGTAACAAGGTAATGGCGACTGGCTCTCAAAATGCCCATGGCTGGCGTCCGTGAAAGTTGACGCATGCGAAAAATGTGAGCCCAAGGCGGCAGTTGAGAGGAAAGCGACACGATCGCCGGAGGAGGAGGAATCTTATTCGTCTGGTGACCTTTCGGATCCAGCAGCGAAAAAGGCTACACATCTACGCCCAATTGTCGAGGACTGGAACGCACACATGTCGCCGGGTTATCGCGAAAGGCACAGGGGCAGTAGTCTTCGCGGGCTGACGCGAGTAACGTGGTCAGGGTGTCTATATCCAGCGTATTTGTCCATTCGCACAACCATTTCGTAAAATAGTATTTAAGTCTAACTTTGCTCTCTCGTTCTTGCAAACAATGCGATTTCGTAGACCCGAATTCCACTGATTTTTATAGGTGTTAAATCCCACTTTCCGCTTCCAAATAGGGATGTACTCGAAAATCGGCTCGCTTCTAATAATGTTCCTTTATAACATAACACACAAAAGGAGGAGGCTCAGGCATGTGATAGAAAAAGACGTAAGAAATTACTTGGTTATTTGGAAACTGTTGATTGTGTTTAATGTGGCCTAATTTCTACTATAAAACAGATTTGAAGTGCATTCACCTTCAGTAGAAAACTTTCTGAACCACAAATGCAGTGGGTGACCGATCTCACGCAATGTTGACCGATATTCCGAAGTGCGTTTTCGATTAGAAAGGATTACGTAGGTGGGGTTGTAATATGTATTATCATGTGGCATAATCCTATTGTATTTCGGACTCGCTAGGATGTCGGCTTTTGCATAAACACCTTTTTGAACTACTACGGAAACCACACTCGGTACAAAATGACTACTTATGTAGCGTGCATGTTCGATGGTCTTATAAATTCAAAAGTATTTTATAGACAACCTGCAGAAAAATATGCTTTTGTTTACTCTTTCGATAGTAAATCACGTCTTGTTTGCATTTTATGCCCGAAAAAGTGTATATTTAGGTTTAGAAAAAGTTTCCCGATCCTTGGATAATTTTCAGCCTTATCAGCCTTTACACTAGCGTTTAGCGACGTAAATCTACAAGGTGCATGTTTTCCACGTAGGGAAAATCAAATATTTCTCCGTGTCTCCAAAAAGATAACATATAGAGTTCATGAAATTTATCAATGGATGCGGGCTATGCTGTACATATCATGAAAAGCATTGTCAAACGGACAGTTACGCTGATGTATGAATGGATTTCGGACGGTCCTAAAGATTCTCATGGTTGTAAACTTCCTTAAACCCTAAATATACTCCTTCTTCCGATATAAAGTGTGAAGAAAACGTGATTATCTACCAACCGAGTAAAAGAAGACCTACTGTTGTGCTTGTTTTCTATAAAATATATTTGAATTTATGAGGCCATCGAACTACGTGCTGGTCTGCTTGCGAAGCACACCCAGCGGCCCAGATACTTCCGAACGTCTTGTGAGAGCCAAGATCTCTCGCATGAAAAAGGGTTTTTCAGAGATGAAGATCAAATTTCCAGATTGGCATGGCCTGAGGGCACGCATGGTCTGCTGATGTTGTTATAGTGTATACGCGGTCCGACACGCACTTTTAGAAATTGATGGGAGCCTCGTTGAGCGGACGATGCGGTCGATGTTCACGCTAACCGACACGCGCACTAACGTACTGTACGCGACCTATCTCTGATAACGTAAACTGATGTGAGAATTTCTGGACGTCTTTAACGTTGCGCATCTTGTTCGCTCATCCACTTCCTTCAGTGAAATGTCTTTTTCTTGCACAGGAATTGTTTATATCAAGTAAAATATCAAGTAAAATATCCGTAATTTTTGGCGAAAATGGACGTTGGAATATATTTGTGCAATTTCCTATGCTACTTTTTCATTGAAAGGATAGTAATTTACCCGCGAGAGTTTTAATAAACATATTTAGCCGGACGTGAAAATTTATTTTATGTCCGATGCTAACCGTGGTAACCAACTTGCAAACGCAAAGGTTATTTAAAGAAAACCAGAGGTTTAATCGGTTCCTAGACGTCGAATTAGCAGATCTGTGCGATTTTAGGCCCTAAAGTGCATTAATAACGCATATAAAGAATCATTCGTTTAAATGTGCTGAAGTTGTTTTGCCGTTTGGAAAATTCTACCTGATGTCACATAAATGACAACCACCGAATGGTCATTTTCACTTTTGAACATAATACGGTATAATACCTTTACCATATGAAATTCATACTACTCGTAGTACTACTTGTTTGTAGAATGGGCATTACGTGGTTATTCCACAGTAGTTGATTGTCTTCGACTCAAATGTTCATTGAAATTTCGGTTCTGACCCTAAAAAGTCATGTCCCGGAGATTTAACTCCAAGTTCTGCACTGATTAATTTCCGAAATTATTCACCTGATTATTCTCTGGAGTTCATATACCAGAAACCGCTAGAGAACGCTGGGGGTCCCACTGAAGAGCCGAACCCCTCGCAGCTGTGTCACACAGCGGCAGAATATCGGCGAAACACGTGTCTGGGCTTTTAGCAAGTATCTAGGTCGGGAGTACGGTATAATACCTTTACCATATGTATGTATGTATACATATGTGTATGTATGTATATTGAAGGGTTACAGGCAGAGCCCTTGATGACCCTATTTATGTACAGTGCTTTCGCAGATTCATACCCAAAAATAGAATTAAATTGTAGGCATTTAAAATGTGATTGGGTCACAGTTCAATTGTAATCATAATGTAGTGCATGGGGTCACTGTAAATTAGTGCGGAAGATTGTATATGACAGATTTTACAAAACTGGCTGTGCATAGTCATGCTGTACAAGTTTATTTCTGTCGAAAACTAGACTAGCAAGTCTTCTTTTAAACACACAAACTGCATCAGCCGTCACCATCTCGCTTGGAAGCGAGTTCCACGGCCTGACAACCCGCTGGCTGAATGAAAAAATTTTCGTCGGTCTAAACGCGTGCGCTCATTCCCGACTTTGTATGCATGGCCGCGTAGTTGGTTTGTACGGGCGAACTCAAAGAAGTCCTCTGCTCTTAATGAGCAACCCTGGCCGCGAACAATCCGGAACGTCCAGAGTAGACTGCAGTTTATTTGTCTATAAGAGAGAGGGAATAGGCCAAGCAAATTCAGCCTCTCCTGATAAGACAAATGCTCTTGACCGTCGACCATCTTTGTCGCTCTGCGTTGCACCTGTTCGAGTAAGTTGATATCCTTCCTCATCCATGGTGAAGCTGCTGGCATTCCATACTCTAGATGAGGTCTTACAAAGACACCAAAGAGTCTTTCGAGAAGTTCGGGAGGAAATATTTTCAATGCACGTCTGATCCAGTGTAGAGTACTAGTTGCCTTCTCGACCATCTTTCTACAGTGTTCTGATGGCGATAGATTTGTGGTCGTCCATACACCCGGATCTCTGTGTCGTTCCACAGTTTCTAACTTCGTCCCGTCAATATAGTACTGGTGTTTGGGAGAGGCATTGCGGCCGGTGTTCAGGTGCAAGACCACGCATTTGGACACGTTAAACTTCAAAAGCCATCTGTTCGACCAAGCACAGAGTTTGTTGATGTTCGACTGCAACTTCTCTGCGTCATCATCGCATTTGACACATTTGAAACACTACTTGTCGTGTAGTTTAGTTGCTATGTATACCTTATTCAGAAGTAGAACGAGCAAAACATTAATAGTTTCAGAAAAGTATCATATTTAATTGGGCGCTCTGTCGTGCATTCAAAATCGAAGAACGGGGTCCAAAAGCGAGCGAAAACAGTGAAAATGGCCTCAATGTATAGGCATGTTCTTACGTTTACGGTAGAAGAATACTAGTATTGTTTAGGAACGTGAAATAAACGGCCAAAAGTTTCAAATTTTTACTTAGCCTCACAGTGCAAAAGTGCAAAGTACACAGAGATGCGCCAACGGAGTGCAGTAATAAAGCACTTTTTTAAAAGTTTTCGTATTTATCAAAGGCATATTAGTTGCTGAAATTCGTTGTGGACAGCCATTTTTCTAGACAATGAAACTTGATGTTTGAATGAGTCTTCACATGTGACCCAAACGACTATCTCCGTAAAAAGGGGCGCGGAACACTCACTAATTGAGTAAATGCCTTTAAGAATAATCTTATTTTAAAGTTATTAAGGGACAGGTAATTTAGAATCTGTCCTTATGGACGATCGGGCGAAAACACTGAAAACATGAAGTATTCAGCAACAGTTGAAGGCCGATTTGAAACTCAAGGTAATCCAAAACGCAGGAAGTGTGAATTAATTAAGTTAATTAATTACTATTGATTGACTAATTATAAGTTAATTTAATTTCTCTCCATAAACACAAAATTTTATGCTTACGATCACGCCTGTCAGTTCTATCTAAATTTATTAGGCACCGATCGACCTGACAGCATGTCACCTTATGAAAACCTTTGTTCCTACAAGGTCCCCATCGGTAAAATCAGGCAAAATCCAGCTTCTCTTGTTGAACGTCATCTAATTTACTTCAAACGAGTCAAGAATACCACGAATCCGTGGAAAACTGTTTTTGAATCTACACTCAGAATGTGGACAGTTGAAAAACCGCCATGTATGAAATTACACAAATTCTTAAAGGATAGTTAGATGTAAAGATCAGTGAAACACTATTATTAAACGTTATTTCATTTGTACTTTCATATTTACTACGTTTGCGGCATGAGAATACATTCTGTACATCTAAAAAGGAACTTTACTAAATTAGAGCCATTTCTAACGTTTTCGGGATAGTGCGCTTTTTTAAAAAAAAATCGGCATTTAAAAACAACGCAACACTGCCTTTAATATTTCTTTTACGTTTTTAATTCTTTCAGACTTGAACTTCATGAACATAGACATTGGACTCATGAAATGGTGTCGGTTTGCGAGTGATTGGCAATCATTCGTAAATTTCGACACATTTCATGAGCTCGGTAAAGCACTGTAAGATGGGATGCTTCTGTGCCCGTCGGTACGTGTACGCAGTCCAAACGACCCTGAACACTAGATAAAAAAATAAATTTGTACCGGTTAACTCGTCTGCTTCCTCAGACCTCTATCCTAGGACCCACCCTCTCCTTTAGAGTATTCTATTCTACACCACATGACCTGTGTTTCTAGTTGACGGCACACGCACAGAGATTGGTCAGAAATCCTTCACCCAATGCTCGTCAAAGGTCAGGAGTGTTCGGTGCGATTGTGAGTTCATGCACCGAGTTTTGACAGTGAGCTGTGAGTCATAAGACCTAGGTGGTACATATCGTCATGTTCCGGCCGAATCCCCAAATGAGAACTCAACAGCGAGGATAAAATAAGACAAAGTTTACTGATGAGTCCTAACAGCGAAAATCTGGCGATAAAAGGTACACACGGAGAAGTCCAAGGCCGGCCAGGAATTGAGCCAATCACATCATGCCCTTGAGCTGGTAGTAAGTCGCCTAGATTTCTGACTCATCTGAGTGGCTGGGCGCCCTTCCAATCCTGGCAGTGGTCAGCGCGATATCGCCACGCGCACGCCAAAATGGGCGAATCGATGAGGCGGCGTGTTTGCGGCTTGCGAGAGGGTCGGCTAGGTCGGCTCCTTCTAACGCAAACAGCATGACCCATAACGTCGAGGAGCAGGAAGATGAAGGACCCGACGACTGTCAGAGATTCTGCATTATTGGTTTCCTCTAGCCAGAAGACCTACGTGGCACAAGACCTTTCCCGGCTGCCACGACAGCCGGCTGGTCGACAGCGAGGAGGGTCTCGAGGCTAAAACCCAATGGAGTCCATTAACCCAATTCCGTACTGAACTACAGAAGGCAGGCAGACGGGTTCACTCAAGATAAGGTCTAAGTATTGCGGCATGAGCAAGTGGAATGTGTCAAGTGTGGGAGGAAAAAACCGCAACGGTCCCGTGACCGGATGAGCGAGGTGCCCTTACTAAATCCGCTCTGAATTATTTCAGAATGGCCCAACAATGACAAGACGAACTGGACGTTAGAAAAAACGGCAAAGAGTACAGTAGGCGGGCTAACTCATGAAACGTCAACCGAAATTCCGAAATGCGTTTTCGTTTCGAAAAGATTCATTAGGCAGGGTTGTAAAACTAATCAGCCTGCAACATAAATCTATAATATTTCAGTTACCTCAGGATGCCGGCTTTTGGATTAACTTCCTTCCCGCTGCATGCAAAAACAACACTCTGTAAAATATGACTACTTAAGTAGCATGGATTCTTTTCATTGATTTTCGATGCCCCTAGAGGCCCAATAACATTTTTATGGAAAACATGCATAGAAATATTCATTCTTTTGCTCATTCGGTAGAAAATTACGTCTTCTTTTAATTTTATACTCGAAGGAGGAACATACTTCGGTTTTAAACAGTTTCTAATTGTGGGACTTTTAAATACCGTCAAATGGCCGTTCATAAATCGTCATTTCTCTGCATTTACCAATGTGGCTCGTAAAGTTAACAAAATGGATCAAATCCACTGCTAAATTTTATGAACCCTATATGGTCCCCCTTTATTACTGCAAGAGAGATGTGTAGCTTTCCGTACGCGGAAAATATACGGCTTGTAGTTTGGAAACCCCGAATCCAAGTGTAACAGTAGAGCGGCTTCAAAATTATTCGAGAATTGGGAAAGCTTTAGAAAACCGAATTATACCCTTCCCTCGAGTATAAGATTGGAATAGGACGTAATTATCTATTGAATTAGCGAAAGAATGAATATTTTTATGCATGTTTTCCATGAAATATAATTGGACTTCTAGGGGCATCGAAAATCAGTGGGAAAAAATCATGCTACTTAAGTAGTCATTTTTTACAGAATGTAGTTTTTGCATGCAGTCGGACGGAAGTTTGTTAGAAAGCCGGCATCCTGAGATAACCGAATTATTATAGAGTTACGCTGCAGGCCGATTAGTTTTAAAACCCTACTTAATTAATCTTTTCGAAACGAAAATGCATTTCGGAATTTCGATTAACATTTCATGAGTTAGCCCACCTACTGTATGCGAGGTCGCGGGGGTAGGGGGGGAGGGAGGTACCTCATAACCCTGTCGACCGAGCTGATGCATCGCCTTCGCCTCCACCGCAGAAACTCCGATAAGTCTGCGTAGCAGTTCGTCCTCCACCTCGGCGTCGAGGGAGGCACTGCCATCGGAGATGCGTACGCTCAGAGACCAGCGTTCGCCGTTGTTGTGAGTCAATCGGGACTGCAGGCCCATCAATAGAGCACGCACAGTGTACACACCGCGCAGTCGTTTCCGCGGCTTCAAGGCGACCGCTTCGGCGGCCTGCGGCTTACCAACCACCTCATGGTATAGATCCTACAAAGAGAGAGAGAGAGTGGCATTCTCATTGGTTACTGTAGCTTTGTGCGGATTGGTTGGTTTGAAAGCGCACTCAAGAACAGATAGGCAACGCTGCGGATAAAGCAAAGCGGTCCTCGATCCTACTACACTTACTGGCAAGCACTCAGACCCGCTGTACAAGGAGGCATATAAATGGCCGCGCCTGTTGCTCAGAGAAGGAGTGATATAAGCATAGAAGTTTTTAGAATTCATAAAAATGGGGCCCCATCAACAAGATATGATAATGGTCTGTGGCTGGAGCACTTCAGAGGGGGCGCAGTGGTGGTACCATACGCGTTACTTGGAGGCGTGGGCGGATACCAAGGCCAGTTTAACTTTCCGTCTAACAGCCAATGCAGGCTTGTGCGATCTCGTGTGAACCTGACTGTCGGTTTCACCAACATAACACTGAGTTGCCGGCGGATTGCTGCTTCAGATCTGTGAACGACGTTAATCCTAAATTCGTTCACCAGTCTAGAGAAATTCTTCTCACACACCAGCTATGTACAGCATTGCGCGCCAGCACTTCGGTTTCGGCTGCCCCTTCGCTTTTCTTCCCGGGGTTTCTCGCCTGCACATTTGGATAAAGTTCTCAGGGAAGCCATTAGTTACGAAGCGTTTCCACAGGAGCTGGGCCTCGGACGTTTTGTCGGCTGGTTTGGTGCAACAGGCTTCTTCACGCCGATAGTGTTCCTGCACAGCTGCTTTTGTGCGAAAGGGGGTGGTTGCTGAGACAACTCGGACTACGAGAGGTAAACCGTTGTTTTTAGTTCGTCATCGTCTTTTCTCTGAACCAATACGTCGAGAAAGGGCAGCTGGCAATCGTTCTCTTCTTCCATCATGAACTGGATATCTGGGAAGATCGACTTCAGATGTTGCGCAAATTCCCCAATCTCCATCATCAATCAGGGGTCATTTGCCGGAAAGACTGCAACTGTGGTCGGGTCAGTTACGCTGGTGAAACCGGCAAACAGGTTTACACGACATTGCACAAACATGAGTCGGCTGTGACACGGAAAGATACTCTCATTGGTAGGCGCCCACGTCTCTTCGCCAGGGCACAATTTCGGCTTAGAGTGCGTGAGAATATTTGGCCAGCCAGACGACCGAGCTGCGCACCTGCGCAAGAAGTGTGGCACTCAACTGAGGACTTAATCAATCGATATATCGATCTGCCAATCGCCTATCCAGCATTGCATGAAAAAATCAGCAGCGCAGATAGAAGTCACCCCTGGCAGAGGTGCGCTAAATATACGATGAATTGTAAAGTTTTTTCATGCCTTGACGATAGGCTCGAGTGACAGTTCGAAACGCCCCAGCGATCACTTTCTCGTCTTCTTCTATTCAATTACCTGGGCCATGCGTATTTGCTATCATTCGCGATGTATATACATGTATTTCAAAGAAAAATAAGTCCTTTGCGAAATCAAACAAACTTTATTTCATAAGTGTTCGACGCTGGTTGCCCAGGTCGTTGTCAGGTGTATAGAAGGATGACCATCCCAAGGAGTTTGATTAGAAAGTAATAGGTCTTCTGGGAAATGCAAAAAAACTTCATTCCGCAAATTTTAGACACTGGTTCCCTAAGCCGGCCTCTACACGCATACACGAACACCAACTAGCCGTGAGGAGGCGAGACAATTTGCCTCAAGTTGCCACGCGCACATTGGAAAATGGTTACAAACTTGCCTGGGACAAAACTCGAATTGTTGGTATCTGTCTTTCTGGCCGTGATTTTTGGAAGGCATATTCATGCACTAACCGGCACATTGAACCAGACGCCGTTTACAATAACCTCGGGGAAAGATGGAAAAGACCACAGCCAATCAACACGATGCGTCAACCAAGGCCCTGAACTGCCGGCAGGAATTAAAAGGCAGTATCGATTTTCTCGGCACTTAAAATGTTGACTGTTTTGCATATTTGCTATAAGTATGAAGACGACCTGAGGAACCAGTGTCGAAAATTCACGGAATAAAGTTTGTTGCATTTCCCAAAGGACTTATTGCTTTCTAAAACATATATATACCAAGTGAATAGTTTCAGTAATTACTCAGTGCAAGACACGGAGCTAAGTCACCGGGACACGACTTTTTGGGTCAGAACCGAAATTTCAATGCATATTTGAGTCGGAACCAATCGACTAGCGTGGAATAACCACGTAATGACCATTCCACAAACAAGTAGTACTAGGAGTAGTATGAAATGTGTACACCGCACTATTATACAGTACTCTCGACATAGGTACTAACTAAAAGCCCAGACACGTCTTTCGTCGACATTCTGCCACTGAGTTCATATGTCAGAAACCGCATAGAGAACGCTGGGGGTCCCACTGAAGAGCCGAACCCCTCGCAGTTGTGTCACGCAGCGACAGAATATCGACGAAACACGTGTCTGGGCTTTTAGTTAGTACCTATATATACATATATATATATAGTGCCTACACATATACATATACATGCATCTGATTAGTTTTATAAATAGCTATCTCAGGCTCCAGGCACAGCCGCGTCGACCATTGGGCGCATGTCCTGCGCGTCCCAAGAGACAGAGTCAATTATATTGTCATGAATCCCACGGGGGTCCCTAACTGATCACCCACATGCCGGGGATTACGATCGTGCGTGCTGGGTCAGGTTCAGTCTGAGCGAGTCCAGTCGCCAAAGAAAATGGTAACCGAGACGCCATGGACTGCTGTTAGGCAGTGGCAGCGGGAAGATAGAGAGCGCTCGATTACGACCTACCCCGAACCGACAACAGGTTACGTATGGTGTAACGGGATATAGTAACGACTAGGCGCGTAGTAAGTATGCTCTTGGGTCACATTACTGAGTATTTGCAGCTTTTGAAACGACAAATTCTGTACCAGTGTAGAATGTTACGGGCCGCAACCACATTTTGACACGGCGAACGTAGACCACTAGTAAATGGGGCATTTTCTATCATAAGACAAAATCCTGGCTGCCTTGACTGGTGTGCGTGCGAGGTAATGGACTTCCAGCTTCAAATGGAGAAACTAAAGGAAGCTCCCTCTCACGCAGCCACTGTACGGCAAGAGGCGGCTTAACCGACTTTTTGGACGGTCAGCGAATGACCGCATACATTCGTTGGACTTACTGGGGGTCAACAGTGCTGTAACATGCAATTTATCCGACCCAAAATGTCATCTTCATCGTTATCAACGCCAAGGACCGCTCAACCATCGTTGCCGGCGGTGTCCACCGTGTGCGGAGAACAGGGATGGCGTTTTGCACGTGAATCAGCTTATAGTGATAGCAGACTTGCGCAGAGCCTACCGCGCTCTCTCTCCTCCTCCTGCCCCACCTTGGCCCGGTGTCATGACCAAGTCAAGAAGACCGGGGACGGGAGAGGGCGCAGGCGGTTGGCACTGCGTGGACCCGCACCTAGGTGTGCCACCATATCCCCCCCCCCCCCGGCCACAACGTGCAGTAAGTGGGCTAACTCATGAAATGTCAACCGAAATTCCGAAATGCGTTTTCGTTCCAAAAATATTAATTAACTAGGGTTGTAAAGCTAGTCAGCCTACAATATTATTACCTCTTCTTCCAATTTTATACTCGAAGGAAGGGTATAATTCGGTTCTAAAAAGGTTTCTAATTGTGGGACTTTTAAATACCGTGAAATGGCGTAATTTTCTACGGAATGAGTAAAAGAATGAATATTTTTATGCATGTTTTCCATGAAATATAATTGGATATTTAGTGGCACCGAAAATTAATGAGAAAAATTCATGCTATGTAAGTAGGCATTTTTTTACAGAGTGTAGTTTATACATGCAGCCGGAAGGAAGTTCAGTCAAATGCCGACATCCTGAGGCAACTGAATTATTGCAGAATTATGTTGCAGGTTGACCAGTGTTACAACCCTACTTAATTAATCTTTTCGAAAGGATAAAGCATTTCGGTCGAGATTTCATGAGTTAACCCACCCCTGTCCACAACGTATACCGACAAGGATTTTATACCACAACAAAAAATAGTGAATGGAGGGCGACATGATTCCAATTCGCGGAAACTGGTCCTGCCACCACATCTGACGGGTGTGCATTTCCAACGCCTGCTGGATTTCGATCCAGTCCCTCTGTTGGTTCAACACATTTACTGAGTGGCCCATTTTAGGGGTACATCAACACCACCACCACCACCAACACCACTACCACCGACCACCACCACCACCACCAACACCACCACCACCGACGACCACCACCACCACCACCACCACCACCAACAACAACAACAACAACAACAACAACAACAACAACACTTACCTGCAGGTAACAAAAAGGATGAAAGCGGCTGCCGACATCTGGCGATGGCGACAAGGCGGTGGCTGCGGTAGAATCAGTTGCGGCGGCAGCGGCGGCGGCGGAGGAGGACGAAGACGCTGCCTCCGAAGTCGGCGCATCGCTGCGACGTGTGAGGAAGCTAAGGATGCTGCCACCGCCACCGCTGACGGGTCTTTTAGTAGCAACCGAGAGTGGCTCAGCACGATGAATTCTCGGTGGTACTGCGCGTTGGTTCATCGAATAGCCCCCGCTGACGACTGACGGACATGCCGTTGAGGAGCCTGCGATTTTCGTGCCCGCGGGGGATGCTTGCTCTGTCCGAGGCGGAGGATAGGGTTTCGAGGGTCCAGGGTCTGTCGAGGCAGCTGCGAGGGCAGCAGTGGGACCCAAGAAGTGTGGTGAAAAGTCAATTTCCTGCAGGGCAGACTCCAGCACATCGGCATCCACCTCGTCCTCAAGTTCACGCTCTTCGAGTTTCGCGCTCATCGCAGATTTCGCTAGGCAAATGGTATGTGCGAATAAAAGTCAAAGTACGAGGTACAGAAAGCGACAAGGGATTAAAGACTGCAATTTTAGCAATATACTTGATGCTTGCGTTAATGACAGAACGAAAAACAGTCCGCAGCACGCATACGTAGTTCCGTGAAAGAAGCTGAAGATGTGTTCGAAGGTCACGAAAGATCGCAGTTGGTAGCCAGGCGCTGTACGTTGATACTGCCGACGTACTTACTTGTTATCAGTAGTGTGTGCTTGCCTTGCCTACGGAATTGGTTATCAGTAGGTGTGCTTCTACTGTGTGAGGTAGGTCGGCCGTTTCGATCAGGCTGTTGGGTTTAACGAGGGTTACGGTTAGGCGTAGGTTACGTTTCAGGATTAGGATTTGCGTTATAGAGTCCGGCTTCAGTGTTAGGGTTAGGGTTTAGGTTTACAATTATGGTTTGGCTTTTTGGTGGGGATTCAGCTTCAGGGTTAGGGTTACCGGTTAACAATTAATAGTTAACGGTTAAGGTAAGGGTTAAGGTTAGAGTTAGGGTTAAGGTTAAGTTTAGGGTTAAGGTTAGGGTTATCCTATCACTATCTACCTCTTCCATTTTCCGCAAGCCCTGCTGTTTTCCAAGGGATTTTTATCAATTTCTGCCATTACCCTAGCTTACTGAAACTTCCCAACACTTTTTTCGTTTAATTTATTTTTCCACTAAACCCCAGCATTCGTCCAGCAACACTTCCACTTACCCCACCCATATAACCCCCTTTCCCACTATTCCCGTAAGACAGGGGCCCCGCCATCTGCCTCCCCATTCCTGGCTGTCAATTGCGATCTAACCGAAGGTTTCTATAATAAAAAAACGATTTTTCGGCTTGGCTACCGTCATGGAGGGCACAGGCGGCGTGGAGTCACAGCCAAAGGCGCAAGGGAGACTCGACCGCGCGCGCTGAACAGAGAGCCAAGCCGGCGACGTGATACACGCGTGAGGTTAGACAGCCAACCGGCGTGTACTGCAGCACCAAGCACGTGTGTGGTGGCTTCGCTCATGCGTGTGGTCCAATCAATAACTGGTCGAACATTTGAGACTTTTCCTCCGGAGGGGTTCTCGCGCACGCGACGTACTTACTTGTTATCAGAATGTGTGCTTATCTTGTTTAGAGAACTTGTTATCAGTAGGTGGGCTCTTACCGAGTTAGGCAGGTCGCCCGTTTCGGTCAGGCTGTTGGGTTTAGTGAGGGTTAGGGTTAGGCGTAGATTAAGTTTTAGGATAAGGGTTTGCGTTTCAGGGTCAGATTTCAGTGTTAGGGTTACGGTGTAGGTTCCCGCTGGGGTTCCCCTTAGGGTTACGGTTAAGGTTAGGGTTAGGGTTAAGACTAGGATTAAGGCTAGGGTTAGAACTAAGGTTAGGGTTAGGATTACGTTTATGATTACGGTTGGTGTTAAGGTTAGTTTTAGGGTCATGGTTAAGGTCAGGGTTAGGTTTATGGTTGTGGGTAGGGTTTGGGTTAGCTTCGGTTTTTAGGCTTTCGGTTACGTTTCTGTTTTGTGGCTTATGGTTAGGTTTTACGATTGCGGTAATGGTTGGGTTTTGAGTTAAGGTTGGGGTTTAAACTTCTGCCATTATTCCACCTTCTCAAAATTTTCCAACACTTTCTCCAGTAACTTTACTTTTTCCCAGAATCTCCAGCATTTCTTTGCCACCCTTCCATTTACCCCACCCATATAACCCCTTTCCCACCATTCCCGTACGACAGGGACCCCGCCGTCTGCTTCACCATTCCTGGCTGTCAATTGTGATCTAACCGAAAATCACACTGTACTGTGTGTTCGAAACATTTGCCGCGACTCTCGGAGGATGGAGTGATTTCCGATCATTTCGCTTCAGGACCCGGTCATGGTAGCTCGTTCGTTATAACCAACGCGGGCATATTCATTAGATTGCTCTTTGGGGGGGGGGGGGCGACGTAGTTCAACTAGTAGGTCCCCTTGTAGTTGGGGCTGGGTCGCCCTATAGAGCATATTTCGGTGGTAGCGTTGTCGACAGCCATTATTCTTGTTCAGGGCCATTCATCCTTCGCAGCTAACGGTCCCCGGCGCGTTGACCTGCAATTGCTCGTCCGACTACAGCGCGGACACACGTGCGTCCACACAGTCGCAGCTTTGCATGCGGGTTTGAGTAGAGTCGCGAGTAAAAATGTATCACGAAGGGAAACCAGCTACTTAGATACAGTCAGTAGCCATATTAAAATGATTTTCAGACATTTGCTGAAACGAGGTTCCTTTTTTCAGAAATGATGTCAAATGCAATCCACACCAATTGGACGACATTTGAGCATGCTCCCCAAACCCATCAAAGCAGCTGCCTCCACTTGACTCACGCATTCAGCACATGCCGTGGTCTCGCCCGCGGCTACTGCCACCTGAACGGGCAACTCGGAGTTCTGTGGACAATAATTCCCTTATTCTGGTGCCTTTTGTTTTCCTCTACAACTCAGGACTTGGCCTGATTATCATGGTGCTCCGAGTACTCTCACCGATTAGAAACTACATATTGGTGACCCCGAAGTGATCGAACGGCGGCGCTGAGTATCCTTAACGTCCAGACGTTACAGCGGGATCAGACCGAGACGACTAAACACGGCGGGCGCATCGGCTGCTCAGGCATCATGACACGGTTAACCCATTATCCATAACAAACCCACGGCGTTGGAGAAGTACACCGGCTGCTCCCATCAGGTGAAACGGCTGTCCTGTCCACTAGGCAAACAAAAAACACACAGGGAGGGGGAGATTGAGGCTTACCAGCGTTGGTGGGCTGCTCGATGGCAGCGGGCAGAGCAGTCTCCAACTCCTCCATCACGGTGGCAAAGAGGGCATCGTCGTCGAAGTCAGCTTGCGGCTGAACTGCCGTTGCAACCTCCGGGGGATGCTGCGGCTGTGGTTGACATCTGCCAGCAGACGGAGGTACGGAGGTTGGAGCTGGGTTGGTAGGCATAGACGCAGAAACCGCTCGCTTGCGACCAGGGAACCAGTCGGGCGGTTCGCGATCTTGCGGCAGACCCAACTTCTGCATCAGCTGGCTCCGCAGAAGCTCGGTGGCGGTGACCAGTGGATCAGAAGAGAGTTCTTCCACCTGTCGCATACAGAGAGAAAGGGGGGGTAGCGGAGGGGAGACAGAAGCAAGGGGCTGAAATAGCGTGCGCGTCGAGACCTCCGAAATACTGACTGAAATGGTTGAATATGCTTTCAAGTTGGATGGTCTATACAGGTGAGGGTTCGCTACTGAGAGTCTGACAGTCGCGAACGATGACACCCGCCAAATGCCCTGCGGAAGGAGAGCAGGACGGTGGCTCAGGTGTGGATTGGTTTATAGTGAGGCGGACTTGGGCAGCATCTGCCGTACCAGACTACAAGAACAACAACTATTACTACTGTCACTGTTAGCATTACTACTACTACTACAACAACAACTACTACTACTACTACTACTGCCAATACTACTGGCACTGCTACTTTCACGCCTACAGCTACTACTACTACTACTACTACTACTATTGCTATTGCTATTGCGACGACTTTTAGTACTCTCACTAACGCCGGTACGCCTACTGCTATTACTGTCACTGCTAGTAATACTACCGCCGTCGTTACAATCGCCATTGACATTGGTGATACTACTACTACTACTACTACTACTACTACTACTACTATGACTACTACTACTACTACTACTACTACTACTACCGATGTTACTACTGCTGTTACTATTACTTCTAATACCGATCCTGCTGCCACTGCCAATACGCTCCCAAGTTACTTAATACAGGACAAGATGCCGGGTTTTAGTTGGGTCTTCTTGACGACAAAAAACTCCGAAGTACCTATTCTACTCTCCCAAACCTACAGTAGGTGGGCTAAATCATGAAATGTCAACCGAAATTCCGAAATATCTATTCGTTTTAAAAAGATTAAGTAAGTAGTGTTGTAAAACTAACCACCAAGCAGTACTATTCTACAATAATTCAGTTACCTCAGGATGCCGACTTTCGAACGAACTTCTTTCCTACTGCACGCAAAATTATACTCTGTAAAAAATGACTACTTCTGTGGCATGCATTTTTCTCACTGATTTTCGATGCACTTGTTCGTTGGAAAGTCGGCATCCCGAGGTAACTGAATTATTGTAGAATAATGGTGAATGATGATATGTTTTGCAACCCAGACGCTGTTACTCCGACGGTCTGCTCTGCTTTCAGAGACTTAGAAAAAGCCTACTCTGTGCGCGAATGAGCATCGCTTGAGTCCTACCTTCAAGACTGTTTCGCACGATATTCTGTGTACGAAAACTACCTCGGTGTGACCTTAGCGGTCGGGTATTTCCGTAGTCCGCTGACAAGTTCGAGGTTACCAAGAGAAATATTCTCGTCCCGACAACTGCGATGCTTTAAAGGGTGTCAGCCCACTCCATCTGACATTTCTTCACCTCATGCTGAAGGCCCTGCTTTTGCGACGAATGTGCCCGGGAGACCATCCTTGAGGCTGAATGGCCCATTGCCGCATCAGGAAACGTCTGGAGTCGTTTAACGGATCCGGTGCAGTTGCCGACAAAGCAGTTATGTCGGAGAAACCGGAAGATTACTGCGAACGCGAACTGCCGAGCACGCAGCAGCAGTGAGGCGGGGAGACGTGAGCTCTCAGGTGGCGGCACACTCGACGGGACCCGGCCATGTTTTCAAGTTTCAAGAGACCGGAATCCTCACAAGGGGTGACAATTGCGTGAGCCGCGAGCTGCTCGAGTTATGGTTCTCAGGCCCGCAATCCATCAACAAGCGCAATGGCCTCCCGGTACCGTATTCCGTGTTGAGATTTTCCCTGGGCAGGGGAATCAGCCACGTGGGGAGGACGCGGGCGAGCAATTATACCAATCACAGTGGGCAAATTTGCCGAGCAACTGTCACACCAGCATCCAACATGGATGACGAAATCGCGGCAATTAACGACTCGGACGCGGGCTGACAAGCCACCATCGCATCAATTACGACCCCGGTGGTGATTACGAGAACTGTTAAGTACAGTGCGCATATGGTCCCACGGCAGACACGTGCTATAAATACTGCACTCCTTGCGCCATCATTAACCTTATCTGCGACTGCCTCTGATGATGGGTTCAAGTGGGAATCCGAAACGTCAGGCCAATAAATTTCACGTTCCAGTGGTCGCATCTTCGTCTTCTGATCCCTGGTATCCTATTCAAAAGGACGGCAGTCTCCAACGTCGTTACATCCCAGCATGGAGACCGAGCAATCGATTCTGCTCAACACCCACACATCGACTTCAATCTTCCGGCCTCATGACCTAGTGCCTGATGGTTGCTTCCGGCCTGCGTGCTACCCCAACTCCAAGTCGGGTGAGAAGGCGGCTGACGGCTTCAGAGACGTTCTTCACATAATGAATGGCGGGCTGGATTTGGTCCATAGTGTCGTTTGCACATGCACTGGTTGAAAAAGTTGCGCGGGTAGCCACCAGCTCTCGGTATCCGTCGAAAACATTTTAACTTAGCAATTCTATCTTCCGTTTCACTCCAATGCGTCTTGACGCGCTGGTATAGCGCCCTTATGCAAGTGCGTTCGTGACCAATCAGGTGGTTCCGTTGAAGTTCAGTACTTACGTCGTATTTGTAGCTTTACTGAACACTTTGGTTGTTAGGCTACTACAATCCTTGCGGCAAACGAGGACATCCGGAAAGGCCAGCTGCTTGTTTTCTACCTCCTCCATCGTTAATCGAATGTCCGAGAAGACGGCATTGAGACTGTGACTTGTTTATAGGCTACGACAACTTCTCAATGCCGAGAGCTTCGATGACATCCACAAGAAGTCCCACCATTCTTCTAACGGCTCCCGGTCCCCTTAAACGACACCAATGTTGAACTTCTGCGTTGTTTTTCGGTGCTCATATGTTCAGTTCGACAAATTTTCAACGGATAACTCCTCTCGCATGCATTGTTGCTCCACTAAAATGTGTCTGCTCTATAATAAACAAAGGAAGGCAATGTCGAAAAACAACTGTAGCGTTCGTGTGATCTCTTCTGCTATCGGTGTTTCTTATTCCTTTTGAGTCGATATCACAGTGGGACTGCATCCTGTAACAGTCAGTCCCTTTGCTGATCGCACTTTTCAAGGTTCCTAGTGCTCTTTCAGATCTAATGGTTGCATAGTCCGTCCATCTACTCGTCGAGACTATCGCCACGTCTCCAAACGTCCGCGTAACGACGACAGCTTCAACCACACCCCGTCAACTTTTGACGCGCCTTTAGGCTGAAACAGAAAAACACTACAGTTTACCTCGCTACCGAGCAGTTCAAACAACTTACCCATCTCCCTTCTCGCCCGAGACTTTGATTACTCATCGAAACACTTTTTGAAGAAGTGCTATGGCTGAAGATCCAGATTATGTGAAAGTAAGGCCCTTTTTCCTCCTCGTCAAAATCTAACCAGATATTTCAACAGTCCTGAAAACGTATCACAGTTGTGGGTTTAACAACTGGAACAAACTCTTCCCGTGTCTAACAATTCCTCGATTACAAGGAGCTTTAAATTCAATCGTGAATGCAGAACGCCTGGGGAGTGCCCCAGAGATTAGAGAGCTTCTCAGCATAAAAAATTGCCTTCTCATGAACTTTTAGATTTCTCCCTTCACATTCACAAAATAACCACTCACCTCACCACCAAGAACATAGAAGTGGGATTCTGGGACGTTGTGCGCTGAGAAGGATCCACTGGGCAATATAAGGACACCCTTTCGAATATTGAGCGGACCTCGCAGGCGTACCTTCCTTCCGGGCGCAAATTTGGCCCCAGGGTCGATGTTGCCCACAGGTCTTCGGGGCATCCCAAGCTCGATTGCCTTTATTGTCGTCACACCGTCCGTGAGGAGGACGGCCAAGGTTTGAGCCGAGGCACCCGCTCCTACGGTAAACGTATACACATGATCTACTTAACAGGTGCAAGTAGTGCTATTATACACATTTAAAATAAGCGGTTTGCAAACCAACCGGTTGCTCCCCTCCGCCCGGTCGAGGACATCTGTGACGCAGGATACTGGGAAACGTTGTCATCGTCGAAGTCTGGATTATGCCTTTCCAAGTCAGGAAGATCGGTACTCAGGTCTCCGTCGATACGCCGTAGCTGACCATAATAGGATTCGCCAATGTTGATAAAACCGCTCACCTAGATCATTGGACAGAAGGCAATTAACGGAGATACGACAGAGTATGCACGCCCCGACACCATGAAGCACAATAAAGTGGGCATCCAAAAATTACGCTTCCCTCGATCAAGCGGTGTAAAAACCCAGGGTGACGAAAGGGAAATTAAGTTCGAGTGACAGCCCGAGTTAAATTCAACAGTGACTGTAGAGGTGGTGCCGAACTGTTAGTTTAATTGCCAAAGAAGTGGGGATCAAGTCTCAGGGATGTATGGGACTGATAACATGGACAGACATTTCCGAAATCAACTCCTACATTGTCTGTCGGTCAGTTTTCAATTTTTGGCAGGTTAGGTTACAAATTTCACCCCTCATTAAAAGGATGGCACAAATGCACAAAGGTCCGGCAGTCGGTCAGGTGAAAACACATTGATGTATGGGATATGCGTCAACGTACCAGTTAGCCCGCCGAGGTAACAGTCGGGAGTGCTGAGGAAAATGAAGTGCTCATCGGATCGAGGGACTTGTTTGGCTGACGTTTCGAAGAGCTGGGGCGGCTCTCCATTATCAAAGCGTCTAGTGAAAAATCAACCAGAATTTTGAATAGACAGCTGGATTAGTTGGCCTTGTGCTGATCGATTTTTTTCTCCCTTCGCTGCCTTGGCCTACTGGCCGTCGCTTGTGAGTGTTGGTTGCCTCCTGTATTGTGTGTCGTCACCTCAATTGGGGTTACTTGCGTTGGTGTTCCCTTTTGGGTGAATTGGTCGACAGGCCGTGCTTTCTCGATAGTTTTAGGCTCCGTATGACTGTCTTGTCTTTGCCACGGCGTATGTAGTGACATAGGACTTAATAGGTTGAAGGAAGTTCAAGATGCCTTTTGATTGAGTTGGCATCTGAGTGCCAAGCCTCAAGTGTGAGACGCTCTGTCCTTGAAGTGCCCATGCCTTAGACGGCTGCTCCTTAAAAATCAAAACTGTGACCAGTTTCCCCGATGTGAGCCGCAAGCTTTCTAGTCTCCGAGTTGCTAGTTTGTGCTCATGTAGGCGGGTCTGCAATCTCCGTCCGGTTTTCCCCACGTAGTTGCAGTCTCCATCGTTACGACGTATTTGATAGACAACTGCTGAGTTTTCAGTGGATGGCAATATGTCTTTGGGTTGCATCAAACGGCGATGATCAACCCAAGGTCAACTAATTCGGCTGTCTATTCAAAATTCTGATCGAGTTTGCACTAGAGGCTTTGATAGTGGAGAGCCGTCCCAGTTCTTCGAAACGTCAGCCAAACAAGTCCCTCGATCCGGTGAGCACATCATTTTCCTCAGATTATTAACTCGGATCTCTTACTTTTGCTAATCTGAGTTAAGAGTGCGCTTCATGAAAATTAAGACGCGTCAACGTGCTGCGCCTTGAGCCACAGATAACAAAGATTTCAAAAGTCAACAGTGGTTCATTTTGTTCCTTTTCCGATTCTCCCGGAGCGAGAGGACGATCAAATGGCCTGTCCCGGAGTTAATTATCGTCATCAGACCGGGATTTTGATCACTAAGCCAGACGCCATACCTCGGGGTTACGGACTCAGGTATTGCTGTCTGCAATTAAGAATAGTTAAAGTCAGAGTAAAGTAGCTTACGCCCATCGATCCTGACTTCACGACAGACGGAACCACTCTTCTTGTCCTCGAATTCACGGTCAACTGTGTTGTCTTTGTCAGCAATACCACATGACTACCGATTGGTTGTTATTGTGCAGTCACTTCTAGCGCCAACAGAATCTTAAAATCAGGATATATTGGTGGGCGTTCCCCTCATGGTTATTAGAAGTGCTGAAGAATAAAATTAATCGTCGGCCGTGCAACGCGGAAAGAGATGATGTTGAAAGATACCGAGGACAGAGACACCATTCTGACGGAAATCCTGTTGAGCATATAAGACGACACCCAGTAATTGAGAAGCCTAGGAATTGCGAAATACTCCGGTTTTTAGTAAATAACCTTCCCTTAGACAAAATTGCTTTAAAGACAAAATTGGGTAACTAGCTAAACATCGAAAATAGGAAAAACACTCATTCGGTCGTTTGAACTTTTGCTCAGGGTAAGTATATGACGAAACCGGACTCAGTGAGCTGGGGTCGACTTTTAATGATTCTAGGGAATGCGGCAAAAGAATGTAGTCAAGAATCCTGGCACACTTTGGATTGAACCTTAATCCTAAACGACCGTCGAAACTTTGAGTTTGAAGTACCACTAAAAAGTTGTAAGTAGGATCTTTTTTACCGATTAGATGAGCGTGGACCAAAACTGACTGGAATGGAGGTGAACAAGGAAGCAGAGACTTAAGATTGTGAACTGGGTTTGAGTGAAAGCAATAAATGCATAACAACAGTGGCTGACGATTTTCAGGGAGGCAAATCAATGGCTGGATATGTCACCTGCAAACTACCTGATCTAACCAGTTTCACCTTCCTTTGATTCTCGATAGTTCAAGTAACGCCACAAACTTTCTGCATATCTTATGCTCACTGAGTAATTCGTGTTGACTGTGTGCAAAGCATACTAATATAAGGGTATGCAAACTAAGCCATCCATATGAAACAAAATGGTGCAGAAGGTTATCCCCGCTTGAAAATGTGGTTATAAGAGAGCGCCCTTTTAGAATGACTTAATCAGTTCAATCCAACTGTTGGACGGTATTCTTGCAGATAACTCCGCCATTTAATTTCAGTATGTGTTTCGTCATTTTAGCAAGATTTTGCGGTGTACGAAACACACTTTGGAATCTGGAAGGCATAGTGATTTATTTATTTTTTTTTATAAAGTTTGTGCATTTTCACAGTACGTGACCTATCTCATGAAATCTGATAACGGAAACTGGTGCGAGAATTTCTGGGCGTTGCGCATTTTGTTCGCTCATCCACTTTCTTCAATATGATGTTCTTTTCTTGGGCAGAATTTGTGTTTAAGTAAATTATATAAAGTAAAATAGCAGTAAATTTTAGCGAAAATGGACGTTGGAGTATATTCGTGCAATTTCCTATGTTAATACATGTCCTAGAGTCCGGTTACTCATCTGACCGAGTTTTTCATTTAAAGGATAGTAATTTATCCGCAATAGGTTTAATAAACAGATTTAGCACAGATTTAGCACATACCCAACTCATTAAAATAATTCATATTAACGAAAAATCACTGGCCAATCAGAAAATAGTCCGACGGCATCCACTAAAACATCATACTAATAATAAACGACCTCCAGTTAAGTGAAACTTCAAAATAAATGCGAAGAGTACTATTTTGCCGGTTAGAAAGGACAGGTTTCTTGAGAAAATCAGAAATGTCGAAGACACAAAACTTGGAGTCACGCATGTGGGCTGAAATCTAGGGAGAACCTAATGATTTTCCACGGAAATAGCTGACTAACCCAAACGGTATAAGTACAGTGGCATTTAAAAAAATATTTCTGCCCTACAATTTCATTAAATATCCTGCAAAATCAGTCAAAGTCTGGCCGAGAGTCAAGTGCGCAGTGTCTAGTCATGTGTTCTACGCTCTTCTTGGGCAAAATCGATGCAATTTTCCGTTTTTGAACAGGGCGCGGTTCATTAGAGCAAAGAGAAGTTCGTTTGATGTCGCTGACATAGACGTCACAAAAATAAAACATATTGACAGGCCGGCCGGTGACTTTTAAATCTAAATAGAATTGGAAGATACAGTCGCAAGCGCACCATTTCGCGTAAATTAAGGGGACACTTTTTCCCGTCAAATTCACGTGTGGGTTTTGGTAACAGTGAAGTCCACTGAAGTTCCCCGTGTCAGTGAACACTTCACAATGTTCAGTGTTTCCAAAAATTGCTCATAAAGATAGGTTCTGCGCTATGCGTTCATCAAAACCTTCAAAAAGAGATATTTCTTAAGAGCATTTACCAAAGAACTGAGTGCTTGGGCGTTCTTTTTCATGTAGATGGCTGTTTTGGGCACACTTTAAGACTCATACAAACATAAAAACATCATTATCGGAAAGAATGAAAGTCCAAAACAAAAGTCAGTGACAAATAGGCTTTACATCGGTTGGCGAAAATCCCTGTAACAAGCTACCTATTTTAAAAGTGCTTTTATATTGAATTACGCTGACGGGTGTCCACGTACTTTACCTTTTCACACGATAAAGCCAAGAACGAAATGCGCATTTTGGCCGTGTTTTTCACCTTCCTGAAAAGTACTGATAATTTCACTGCGACAGACAAAAGAGTCTACTCTTATGCTCATACTGCAGCTAGTTTCGCTACTTTTGCCTACTTTCAGACTCCATCCCACGATTAACAATGAACAGAAGAGTGCCCATAAATAATAATGATACATGGCTCAAACTGTTAATGTTTCGCCCCCTCCCATTTCAAGATGACGTGTAAGAAGGAAGTAGACCGCACATAAAACATATCTTTCCATATGTTCTGGATGAAAAATAGCCATTCGCTTATGGCAATTTTGGCGGTTACTCGTGTAGGATAGGCAAAAAAGCAAGACAGCAAGAACACGCTTAAACAAAGGATTGCCTGTACGCGTTTTTACTGCTCTTTAAGGCAGGAAATAATACAGATTTACAAAGATGGCTTTTAAAAGTCGACTAAACGTCTGATGTTCTAAAAACAACACTTCTGTTCGCAACCAGTTTCCCACGGTTTACGCTGGACATCACTTTTCGTCATCACGTCTCACTAGTTAGGTCGCATACTGCTGGGTCATCAAGAACTGCGATAAAAACGCACTTTTGGGCAAAGCAACTATGTTGAAGAAACTAGAAAACTACTCCGGAGGCGGATGGTCGAGCACGTAGCGGCAGTGAAGGGAAACCGACGTCAGCTCTCAAGTCGGGGCTCATTCGAGGGGACCCAGCTACACACTCAACTGCTGAAGCCGAAATTCTCGCTAAATACGACAACCGCGTGAGCCGCGAACTGTTGGAGACTTTGATTTTTCGGCTCTCAATCAACCAACGACCTCCTCGTCCGGTGCTGAGACGTTACCTGGGCAAAGTACTTTGCCACGCGGAGAGTGTGTGGTGGGGTACCGGACTAATTTACCTTTGACAATTTAGTCCCATTTTCTTTGACCGGATTGCTTGTTTGAATGTGACGAAAAACAGCACACCTGTACAACCCGCAATGCTGGCCTACTTTGCTGTCGAGCTCTGTTGTCGGGTTACTTAACATTCAGAATCTATATATTATTCGCTACTCAGTTTTACTTGCTGCCTTAAAGGCTAGGGGCTCGTTAGTTATGGGAACATTACCACTTACGTCATTGGTGACCCCGACGTGATCCGAACACGCAACCTTCTGATCTGGCGTGTGGATAACCACTGCTCCTGGTGTCAATGTCAACGAGCCAAATCGCTCAACAGCCCACACAGGCGACGAAACCCCGGCAGATAGCAACTCTACTGAGTGCGATTAGCGTGGGAGTCGATAATTTTGACAGGCACGCAGGAACATAGCAACCGCATGGCAACTGCATAATTCAACACCTGGCCAATCGAGCCATGATGAACTCGGGGGCTGCCAATTAGGATAGGCATGCAGTGGCCTAGCAACTACATCCTATCAATACCCTAACGCCTGGACAATCCGCTAACCTTATCTGACTGAGTCTCTGATAATGGATTCGGGTGGGAATCCGAAACGTCGGGCTAATAAAGCTCTTGTTCCAGTGATCATGGCTCCTTCTTCGCGACTGCTTCCTGCAACTCGCCTCTTTGTTCATGTTGAGAAATTTAACACACACGACAGAAAAAGGCTGCCGGTAGGCTTCAAGGTGGCATTTAAAGCCAAGAGCAGTCGCACTGCCCTGGCAGTGATGAGACAGCCAATCAAAACAGAAAGGCAAGCAGGCTTCCGAAGCCAGAAGCTTCGAGAATATGGATCCTTCTTATCAGAGGTAGTCTTGCGTTAAATTTCAGAGGGGCGGGTTAGGGTTGGGGCTGATTGCAGAGTTAGGGTTAAGCCTAGCCTCAGAGCACGATAATTTTTACCAGTCTGCAATTTAGCGCAAGACCACCCGTGGTGCTGGAGGGAGTCCATATTCCCCATTCCGACCAAACATTCCATCACAGGGCTTTAAAGACACCTTAAAATAACGCCAATTTGTCGGCACACAACCCGACCCCCTGCGTCAAGTCCACTGAAAGCAAACTGGTGATATCTCGACCGTCACATCCGACGATGTCCATCGTGTGCTCCACAGCGAGGTGAAGCAACTTGCGCATGAGTTAGTTTGTATTGAGAGTAGACTTGCGCAGCATCTACCGCGCGATCACCTTCTCTCCACCTGGATCCGGTTTCGAGACAGATAAAAGACGTGAACGACTGGGCTGCCATGCACACGACCTGTATACCCAGCGGGAGCGCAAGCGCATCTACCGCCAGAGAAACCAGGTACTGGAGAACTGCCAGCGCATACCAGGGGGCGGCGAGGGTCATGGTTTGCTCACAAACCTTGGCAAAGCCAACTCAATGGACAGTACAGGCGGCCCGTTGTCTCAGGTTGTCACTCACACCCTGGGGGAAGGCAAAAAATTCAACTTCGCGAGCACGCAGATGGTAGCGCGGGCCAGCAATAAGACAGGGCGAGAGCTGTTGGAGGCCTGTGTGTCTGACACCAAATCTTATAACATTTTGGACTCGACAGGATGTCGGCTTTAAAATGCACTTCTTTTCAATCTCCTGTAGAAAGCGTGCTTGGTAAAAAATGACTACTTAAGTAGCATGAATTTTTCCCATTGATTTTCGATGGTCTTGGAAATTCAAATATATGTTATAGAAAACACAAACGAAAATGTGCTTTTCTTTAGTCAGTCAATAGAGAATCACGTCTTCTTTATATTTTGTACTTAAGGAAGGAGTATAACTAGGTTTTAAAAAGTCTCTAATTATGACACTTTTTAAGACCACGATATGTCCATTCACATAGCATCGTACCTGGCCGTTTACCACTGCACCTCACGAAATATACAACATGGTCCGCATCCATTGCAAAATTTTATGGACTCTGTATGATATCTCTTTAATGACATAGAAAAATATGGGATTTTCTTTACGCGGAACGCATGCACCTTGTAGAGTGTAATCACTAAGCGCTAATTCAACGAATGATCAGGCTCCGAATTTTTCGGCAATTAGAAAACTTTTTTAAAACCTAATTATACTCCTTCCTTAAGTACAAAATATAAGGAAGACGTGATCCTCTATTGATTGACAAGAAGAAAGCTTATTTTTGTGTGTGGTTTCTATAAAATGTATTTGAATTTCCAAGACCATCGAAAATCAATGGGAAAAATGAATGCTACTCAAGTAGTCATTTTTTACCGAGCACGCTTTCTACAGGAGATTGAGAAGAAGTGCATTTAAAAGCCGACATCCTGTCGAGTCCAAAATGTTATAAGAGTATGCCACAAGCTAATCAATATTACAACGGCGACCAAGTAATCCTTCCTAGTCGAAAACGCATTTCCACATTTCAGCCAACATTTCATGAGATAGGTCACGCACTGTACACAGGACAGACTGGACAGCGACTTAGCTCCCGAATAACGGAGCGTCAACGGGCGGTCCGGAGAGGCGACCCGTTGTCTCGGGTCACTACTCGCAACCTGGAGGAAGGCCACGAATTCCACTTCGCGAGTACGCGGATAGTAGCGCGGATCAGCAGTAGGACTGGGTGTCTGACACCAACTCTATCAACAGACACGCTGACATATCCTCCCCCCTGCTTTCACGCGCTCCGTTCCAGCGGCCAAGAGGCGAGACCCAATTTCCAGCCGAGGGTGCACGCAGTCACGCCGCCGTAAGACGGCGTGGTACTCGGCTTATCGCGAATACCACCCTCTGCACTCATATCCCCCCCCCACTTCATGACTTGACTACAAAAATTGCTCATTTGATGCCGCATTCTCACAGTCTCTGGCGATGACCTCCTGTACGAGACTGAAAGCTCTGACTAATACACCTAATGTCCGAGAAATCGTTTGTTCATCTTCTTCACAACAAAAACCCGGGATCCGCATACTCGCTTCCATTCAGTAGAACTGTCTCTTTTAACTCGTATTATGGTTTTTAAAGGAGTCATGTAGTAGGTCTTGTTTGCATAAAAGTAAGCAATTTATTGGGCATGGAAGAGAGAAAGAGCACTTTTGTTCTTTTAACTTCACTAACTAAGGACTTGACTAAATTTTTTAAGATAACTAACGGTCTTTTACAGGACACACCTGCCTGTCTAAATGTGCCCGGAATATTACCAGGCTCACAAGGTCCGTCGCTAACACAAGAATTATGAAGAAGTTAGCCTACAAGCAATGCGAAGGCCATTCAAGAGCTAATGCGCAACTGTAGAAGGGTTGAGTAAAGTTCATGGGGCATGCAAATCGGTGTTTCCTGACGTACCAGCGGACCGGACCTCCGGTAATTTGCGAGGCACCACAAAATCGGCAGTTACCTGAAGGCACAACTCTCCTTCGAGAGTAAAGGCATCTGTGTCTGTCTGACCGTCAGACGCGGAGGGGAGGATGGGACAGAGGAGTTGACTGAGGTCGGTGTGCAGCCACTGCTCGAATACGGCCTCACGCCACCAGCTGGTGGGGCGACTGGCACAGACGCTGGCCCCGTGTTCCTCCTGCAGCCAATCAGTGCAGCCCTCCACCCAGCCCTCGGGCACCACGACCGCCTGCGCCTCCAACCAGGCCTTGACGTCGTCAACCGGCGAGGAGAGCATTTCAGCTGCTGAAAGAGTGGGGGGCAGACAATGAGGATATGAGAGACGGCCGACTTCGGGCATTAGGGTCGAACATGGACAGCGCAAAACACAGCATGAATTTCTCCTGTGCGTGCACAAACTACCCTCGGCAGGGGTGTGATATGTATCCCCCCCTCCCCCCGGGGGGGGGGGGAGGGAATGGGTAACAAACGGGAGATGGTACCCAAAAAATCCGCTACCTAGAAATAATACCTTTAACAGTGGACTCAAACGCCTTCAGGCTATATCATCAGTTGCAGGCCTACTTTCACGCACTACTTGGACTTTCCGCAACGGCCTAACATGGGCTGGCCGAACGAACATCGCAGGAGGTTACATGGACGATGGTCGCTGTTACCCAACCTTCCCCATCGTTATACACGCACACCTGAATATACGGCATATATTCGCATTTTGGCAGTTTATTACAAAACAAAATCACTTTTAAATAGACTAAGTCTGCACAACATGGGATAGGAACAGTTCCCAAGCATCTGTCATAGACTTGTCTTTGAGACCAAACCAAAGACGATACTGTACTTCATCTATGCGAGCCCACGCAGCTCGACCACATACAGGGCCTCCCTCGTCGAGTTTCCCTTTTAGTCTAATCCAGTATGCCTCAATGTCATTGGTGTGCCGTCCGGTGGTAGGGTCCTTGAAGTTCTTTGAGTGGTTAACAGAGAAATGTAGATAACCTTCTGAGAGAAGACAATTATACGCCTTCCACTCGTCCGTTACCATTATACTGCCTATGGCGACACATTTTGTAATAACAGAACGGACAGCGGGTCAACTTCGATCATTCACCTGTTTAAATAAGGCTTTCCGTCGGCTAGTATCGTACATCCCGACCAGCCACCACCCATAAAAACCCCATTACAACCTCTCCCGTAAGACAGACTGCTTTGGTTAGGCGGATATTTTGGGTGCCATCTACCGACTGTTACCGGAAACTGCAGTTGATTACATCCGTGGCCATCCCTCCTAAGACGGCCCATGCGATTGGTGTTCTGGAACAACAAAGGAACTAGATTGGGGTCCGGCAGGAGTTATCGGGAATGCGTACTTATAACAAATACCAACAATCGGAGTGGCAGGACAGCCAGTTGCAGATTCACGCCACGCAAGTTGGATCCGAGTCGTCTCTCCTAAGTAAAAATGGTGAACCAGAGGATGCAGGTTTTCGCGTTGCCAGCCACTACGGTGAGGGAAGGGAAGAGGGTGTGGTAGATGCTGCGCAAGTCTAATATCACCAAGTTACAGTTACCACCGTGTTGTGGAACACCCGGTGGATATCGTTTATCAGGATGATCGGACTGTCGTGTATCCACCAAGGTCGAGGACCTGATTTGCTCACAGTGCGCGCTAATCGGGCAACGCAGGATTCACATATCACATAACTACTGCCGCTCATGGGGGTGCGGTGGTGCGCCTAGGTGTGGTTTTCCCTTCACGCCAGCTCCTGCACCCAATCTCAGCACTGACTGACTCGGACAACGGACTGTCCTGAGGACTGTCAACCGACGACTGAAACTTAAGCTGGACGGGTTGCCTTTTGCTGTGATCCAATCCAAGAGTCGCCCTTACTTAAAGGCCAGGCCCGTGCGTAGCAAGCGTAGACTACGTATTAAAGTTTGTCGACCACCGCGTGTATGCCCCATCTTCACTCTCCTTGACTTTGTCTTGCCACCGAAGCACGGCAGGTTTTGGAATAAGGAGCCGCGTAGACGTTGGGTCAGTCTGTTCCACTACATACGCATTTCGTATAATTCCCCCTTGGGTGCCCATTGTAGAGCAGTAACGGACTTTGTCGCTTAGGACGGTCGAACTGTGAACGTCGGTCAGTCTGGTGAATTGACGGTCGGGTCGAATGCCTAACTGTGCGAAGTGATCCTTCCACCCCGTCCTCTGTCTTGGGGGCTACATGAACCTGCATTCAGTCCATCGGCGGCATCTGAAACCGGAGGGGTGTGGCTTATGTCTAATCGCAACCACTGGACATTTGTGCATGACAAATGACCTCTTGATGCAGGGAAACCAGGGTGTTGTGACAGACGCAGACACGAGCCTGCTCTGGTCATCCCGATCTTGCCTTATCATCAAAATAATATGCACGTGGGAATTTTCCCTGCAAACTATGATACGCACACCTCGCTTGCTAGGATCTAATTTAAGAGCAATCGCATATTTGTATTTGATACGGCTGCGATCATGCCTGATCTAGCCGGCCTCGATGATGTCACGAACTGTACCTCTCCACGCGTGACGATCCGCGGCAACGGATCTGCACAACTCAACCCATTCCCTTCGGCAACGACGTAGACCGAATACCGAAGATCCAAGAACCACCTCCATGTCTTGACGAACTGTGTCGAGCCGGGGTTTGAACTGACCCCCTCTTCGACGCCTCCAATGGGACAACGGTGCCGGATCGAGGGCAGTAACACTGAGCTCCTGAGGTGGACGACGAAGCACATGCCCAAACCACCCCCGTCTTCTTTCTTGGATGACCTGGGTTATCCTTGCGATGTTGTCGCAGCGAGCGCGGACTGTCTCATTTGAGACGAAGTCGGTGAACTTCACTCGAAGGATGATCCTCAAGCAGTGGTGGTCAAATACCTCCAGTTTTCGCTCATCCTCCACGCGCAAAGCCCAGCATTCACCACCGTAAAGAAGGACAGACCGGACCCGTAGAGATGGACAGACCGGACAGAGCAATCGCATACTGCTGCACCATGCCCAATAGAAGACTTATGGATGTTAACACTACTTTAGCGATTTTTGATTTGGTGCAACTCTAAACACGATTTCTGCTCGACAGTTCGACCATCTATTTCGACGATGTCCACCGTGTGCTACACAGAGAGGTGTAGCAGGTACGGTAACTCGCACATGAATTGGTTTATATTGATAGTTGACTTTCGCAGCATCCACCGCACTCTCTCTTCTCAACTCCCCATCTGGACCCAGTGTCAGGACAGAGTCAAGAAGACCGTAGGCGGCTGGCACGGCCGGACCCACATCTAGGCGTACTACCACACCATACGACAGTTCGACCGTCGATTTCGACGATGTCCACCGTGTGCCCCACAGCTGCAGCAGCCGTGGGGGCAGGGACGGTGACTTGCGCAGGGGTTTATAGTGCCAGTAGACTTGCGCTGCATCTACCTACACTCTCTCCTCCTCCCTCGCCTGGTCCCGGTGTCAAGACAGAGTCAATAAGACCGGAGACGAGGGAGGCCGCAGGTGGATGGCTCGGACGGATCATCACCTTGGCGCTCCACTCCGCATCCCCTGGTCCACACAACAAATAACCAGGATTTTCACCAACACAACAGAGTTTGGGGGCTGGCACGACCGAAGCCGCACCTGGGCGTGCCGCCGACGCCTGGCTCGGATCCCACACTGTGGTGGGAGTGCCATAAGGGCCACATTAAAAAAGAGCCATTGCAGCCTGACTCTCAGACCACCACCAACGAGATTTTCCACTACCAACAAGATCACCCCAACAGGGGTCAGGACGACGAAGAGGATGATCGGGCAGCCATGCTCACCACCTGTATACCAAGCGGGAGCGCAAGCGCATCTACCGGCAGAAAACGAGGTGTCAGGGAACTGTCAGCGCATACCAGGCTGCGAGGGCCATGCTTTGCTGATAGCACACGTTTTCAGACCTTTTGACCAAAATTTCTGCCCAGGACATTTATGAAAACCCTTCAACGCATTTGTTGAGCAGAAACTAGGACAGTTACGGTCTCCCAAGCGAATCGGTATTATCTGCAGCGGCGTAATCCTGAGACTTCCGTTGTTCGTAGAAACAGAGAGCGGGGATATTAATTTCCGGATTAAGAAATTACAAAGAACTTTAGAAACACGATCTAGCAACCCAGAAACTGGAACAACAGCAGTAGCGACACCGTCAAATACCGGCGCATTCCTGACTACCGTCTTCGCCGTTGTCATCAATATCAGCAGCCTTATCACCACCACCAACGGCGTCGCCACCACCACCACCACCATCATCAATACTACTACTACTACTACTACTACTACTACTACTACTACTACTACTACTACTACTACTACTACTACTACTACTACTACTACTACTACTACTACTACTACTACTACTACTACTACTACTACTACTACTACTACTACTA